>JAMZAV010000217.1:0-504165 GCA_024449915.1 Sweltsa coloradensis
TTTTTCTAAACACTAACTCATTTAAAAAACCTGATTTTCCAAATTTTTGCCTGCGGCGCTGTTGTTGACCCCCAAACCCAAATCAAGAAAGACTTTCATCTTTTGCCATGCTTTCGATCGAAAATGACGAATCTCATCAGCTTGATCTCGCGTCCCTAGTAAAAGTGTTTGCCGAAACCAAACCAAGACGCGGTAACTTGAAAGTTGAAACAATTGAAAAAGGAATAGTGTAGAAAAAAAATCAAATTAATAATAATAATCAATCATCATAACTCAGTTCCAACTATGTCGGGTTGAGTGGTGGTTTTCCACCATTATCAAGGGCATGAAACTGTAGATACTAAGCTTGCCAGACTCAGTGTTTCTTCCACATCATCTAACTCCTTCCTCTCCACCAATTTACTCCACTCTCTTCTGTCCTCCCACAGCTTTACTCTTGCCACATGCTCCCAACGTCTTCTTGAATTAATCTTTCCCATTTTCGTCTTGGAATCCTCTCTCTGCCCATCCTTTTCATATGTCCAAACCATCTTAGACGTTCTCTTCCTAGCTTAAACTTCAATCTCTCCAATCCCAGTTCTTTCCTTATTTCATTACTTCTTATCTTGTCCATCTTTGTAACTCCCTTAATACTTCTTAAAAACTTCATTTCTGCTGCTTCCAGCTGACTCTCTTCTTTTGTTCCCACTGCCCATGTTACTGCCCCATATGTTAGTATAGGTACAAAATATGCCTTATACAGCAAAATTTTACATTTTTGTGGGAACAACTCATTCCATAGTAACTTTCTCACCAATTGGTAAAACCCTTCTGCTTTTTGCATAATAATGTTATAATTTATTTCATTTTTTAAACTGACAATAAAGAGCTGCTGACTTAATATGTTGATCAACATGAATATTTTGTATTCAATTTATAAAACAAATATATACATTATCTGACTTCCTAGTTCAAAAACCATTTGCATCAACTTTTGTGAATGAAGACTTTCCGGGGTCTCAGACTCCCATTGTAGGAGGACATAGAGGTAAAAACCTTCTTGTATTAATTTGGGAAGCGGGGGCTATAAAATTGCTTGCCCAGGGCGCCAAAATGTCACGAGCCGGCCCTGTCTATCGCCGTTCCCTGCTTCTGGCAGGGTCAGCTTGAGTTTAGCAACCAAATTGTTCCACTTTCTATCCTCCTACAATCGTACGTATCTCTTCCACATAAGCTCCCCATCTTGATCCCAGCTCTCTCATCTTGCCTCCCAAGTATCCTGCACTATCTGCGCTATGATGTCCTTCCATCTCTTCCTTGGCCTGCCACGTCTTCTTCTTCCTTCTTCAATCCTTCTGTCATATATTTTCTTGGGCATCCTTCTTTCCCCCATTTGTTTTTCCTTTCTATTCTGTCACTTAACTTCTCTACACCCAGCATTTCTCTAATGTCCGTGTTTCTTATTCTATCCCTTCTCGTCTTACCCACTGTGCTCCTCAGGATTTTCATCTCTGCCGCCTGCATCTGATTCTCCTCTCGATCTCCCATTGTCCAGGTTTCTGCTGCATACGTAAGGATCGGTATGAAATAGGTTTACTAATATAGTGTCATCTTACACCGAATAAGTATTTCCCTATCCCACACTCTGGCCTTTCACGCACTGGTAGAAGTTACTGGCCTTTTGTATTCTGATGTTACTCTCCTTTTTAAATCTAATCTCTTCATTAGTTTAGTCTATTTTAGTATTGATTGACTGGTGTGTCTCGTAGGTGGCCCCCCAGAAGGAATGTTGCCGACTCCCCTCATAGACCGTCGGCCGCATGACCGTGAAGGCTTTGAACCTCGCCCCCACCCCCGTGATATGTTCGACTCTGAAGAGTTTGACCTGCCACCCTTGCATCGGCCCGACGAGTTTCCTCCGAGGAGGGGTCCATTGCTAGGGGACGAGTTTGGACCCCCTAGAGGACCCCCAATGGGCGATGATTTCGGCCCCAGGGGTCCGATGGGAGAGATTTTGGACCACCGAGGGGGCCTCCTAGAGGCGATGAATTCGACATCTTGCCTTTAAGACCGGAAGATTTTGACCCAAGAGCCCATCCAGATGATTTTGACCCAAGAGGACCCCATCCTGATGATTTTGATCCAAGAGGACCCCCAAGATTTGATCCCAGAGGTACCTCAGGGTTTAGTTTAAAACTTTGTAGCAAAGTAAAGGTAGTGTGTCCCAGCTCCCAACATCGCAGAAACTATGGAGCTTTGGACGTGTTTATGTTGGACTACACCATGTGGTATTACTGTCATGCAATCCTTGTCCACTTAGTTGATCATATTGGAATTGGATGCATTACATTGTTGCACGTGCTAGTATGTACAGTAGAGCCCCGATAATTTGGGCTAATTGTATCCAGACATAGCCCAGATTAACAAGAAACTCGGATTGAACAGATAAAGTTTATATTGCCATGTACATATATAATAGAAACGATTCTTAAATATTTTATAGTTTTGAATGTCACTCATTGTTCTCAAGCATAAATGAAAGATAAGACACGCTGAAAAGAATAGAATTAGATACAAGTCTGACTAGAGTACGCAAAGCTGTCTCCATAACGTTTCCAGGCCTACTGACGAGGGAAGTGTGATGCAAAACAGTTTGACATGGCGATAAGACTGGTCCGCGGGGAGATATCGCTACGTCATCACTGGCTCCGCGAAAATATGCCGTGGGAATAACGACGTCAGTACGAGTTCCACAGAAATAGGTCCCAGGAATAATGGCGCGTAAAATAAAGTGATAATAAATTTCGGCCCCGGCCCGAATTATCCGGAAACCCAAATTAACGAGGCTCTACTGTACTAGATTAATTTTCCCGTGAGGTTATGCCTGTCAGTACATAGCACCGCCTTAGTTATTTTCTTCTTTTCAACTTATTGGTGTTACAATTACAAGGCCATGGGACTCTTTGATGTCAAATTATTGGATAATTTGAATTAATTTATCTTTGTTTAACGAACCTGGCATTGTAAACGTTAATCAATAGCATAGGATTCGATTGGAGCGGAAGTGACGTTTTTTTAAATGCCTGCTGTTGATAAGCAGCACTGGCGCTGGTGATCATTTGTTTTGAGACAATGTTTGCTGAGAAACTGGATGTAAACACTGATGTTTATTGCCATGAAAGGTGACTTTTTGAACAAACTTGAAGCAATATTAAAACTGCAACCATGGTTACTGTAAAATCAAATAGGCCTACTAATTTTTAACTTTGTAGTTTGTACATAACTCAATGTCACACTCTCGTCTTTTCACGGGACAGTTTAAATTTAATGGATAGATTGCAGAAAGAAAGGCTTGATAGCTGTCACTGTCAAAAGTAACAAACACCACTAACTTATCTATTTTTATGAATGTTTCAGGTCCGCCAAGAGATGGTTTTCCACATCCAGACGACTTTGACCCGAGAGGCCCCCGACCCGACTTTGACCCCAGAGGTCATCCCGACTTCTTCCCCCCACACGGGCCACGGGGAATGATAAGACCGCGCCGAATGGGGCCAGACGGATTTGGGCCAAGACCAATGATGCGAGGGCCAGGTGGGTAACATGTACCATTCCTTACAACATTTTACATCTGAAACATCCATTTATCTCCCTCAACTTTTATTTGATACACAAAACAAAACCAAAATTATGTATCATGATTTCATGAGCCAATCTACATACTACCGGTATGTATTGTTTAGATGTTGAATTAAGAATTTTACTAATGTGTATATATCCTTGAGATTCAAAGTGACCATCCGCGGACGAGACCGGGATCGGTCGTCCCGTCTATTGTCTGCATTTTTCTCTTTCCACCTTTTTTGGCGTGATGGAATTTGGGAGCGAACATGGATTTTTTTCTACCTGCCTCCGCACATTTCAAATCTATTGTGATAAAAATAATTTATTCAGCGAAATATTTTTTTTATAATTGCATGTATTTAATAACGTGGTTCAAATGTGTAGCTTGAGTTATGAAATGTTTTTTTTCCCCTAGTGTGTACGATCAAAACTGACTGAAATATAAAAATATTATATTACTAAATAATATTAACAAAATATATTATAGAAGCATTATCCGTAACTCAGTCAGTTTTTATCGTAGAATTTCGTCCAAAAAACAGACATTCAAGACGCACGCTTAATATTTTAACAACGTTATTAGATATTTGCAATTAAACAAAAAAATATCAATAAATAAATAGAACAATAGAACAGGAAGAGAATACAGCAGGTAGAAAACCCTCGGCTTCTAGGATGGTCTATTTTACGACTTCACGCCACAACCCTTAGCAGCTGCCTCATACCCATACCCGACGCGTCCGTCGATGGTCACTTTGTTTCTCAAGGATAAATAAACTTTAATCGGTACTACTAGTCAATCCTTCTCATAGATGGTAGCTTCCAAAATGCATTAAACTTAAATCTGGGTCTCTATAAGTTAGGAGCTGTATTAATTAAAGTAACTTTTATTTTGCAATAGGATATTGCCATTAATATATTAGGCCTATACAGTAGGCCCTCTATAATTCAAAATTCAATATGTAAGCAAAAGCCATTTCAATTTTTTTTTTAATTAATCAAAAAATTATGATTTGCACTGTTAGTGTTTGGCAAAAAAAACTTAAGTATGTTCGATATTTTTAGAATCGGTAATTACTAATTACCCTATTTACCCGATTGCAAGCCTACCTTTTTTGACACATTTTTGCAGTTCAAAATGGCACCCCGGCTTGGAATCGATAGCATACTTATGAGTATTTAAATGCTACACTTTTTTGTTCGATGAACTTTTAATCAGGGGTCAGCTTGCATTCGGTGTCGGCTTACAATCGAGCAAATACGGTAACACTCCTAAGCCTACGGAAGCCGAGATGCTTGACAAAAAAGAAAAATGGCCTATAGGTAGGGACCCTTGATTTTCGCGAGCACTTTATTCGCGAATTTTCGCAATTTTGTTGGTAAATGAAATTTGACAACAGATGTCGACCTTTGGTGACCTTGGCATTCAAATGGCGTCCGCGAGTTTTCGCGATTTTCGGCGTTTTTTAAGTTTTATGCGATTTTATTCATTTTATTACAAATTCACGAATTTTTCCGCGATTTCACAACTTTTTGCGATGTTTTTCCGATTTTTAGTGTTCAAATCACAAAAAGTGCAGAATTATTTGAAAATCCCGCTAGATTTCGAGTTTCGATCATATTCAAGATGGCTGACTGTGAAATCGATTATTTCGCCAAAAGTTCGACTAATCGATTTTTCGGTCGATAGTCGACTGCTTTGTGGCCTAAATTGCAGCTGTCTTGTATTCTGTGATCACAAACTGCCGATAAAATGACGAAAATAATCCCGCGCAAGTGTAAATAAAGATAAAGACATGTTATTTGTTTGATTTCAATAGACCTACACCTTGTTTCTTGCATCAGATGTGTTTCCAGGACAACAAAAGAGTTGACAGGCTGTCTGGGCCTACCTAACCTCAAATTCGCGATGTCTGAGGCACTGAGTTAAAGCTGTTTAATGTTAAGTCTACCATAAGAAAATTGTTGATTTGTCAAAATTTTGAAAATAAGTGCCCTAAACATAGCCCTAAGCAATTCAAATGACACTGGACCCTAGGCCTAGGCCTAGTATGGAGCAGGTTTAGGGCCTACCTAGCCCTAGGCCTAGGCCATCTTCAGGAAACAACACAGCATTGGACCTTTTGGATACTACGGTTGTATCTAGGCCTAGTCGAGGAATGTCTGCAAAAAATGCACAGAAGAAATTTAACACCGAGATAATGTTATAGAACCTTGGCCTTGACCCCAACCTACACATCTCAAGCCCCTAGCCTAGGCCTAGGTACACTTCATTTTTGTATGACATTCGTTGGTATGTAGTAGCTAGTTCATTTCCTAGGCCTATACCTACCACGATATCAGGCTCTAGTCTCGATTTTTCAAATGGGAACAGTAGCCTAGGCCAAGTAAAGCAGTTCTTTTAGGCTTAGGCCCTAGCTATTTTTGCATAGGCCTAGGTCTAGATTAGTGTCTTCCATTACATTCTTGTTATATATAAATGATAACATTACAATATGCATGAATGACACACAGTCACATGCAAATTAACTAATTTATTCACCGCTTTTATTTACCGCTTTTTGTCGAGTTTTGATTTTAACACCGACTTTTTGCACCGCTTTTTAATATTTTTTGTACCGCTTTGTGGCGGTTTTATTTACCATAAATTAGGGTCCCTACCAATAGGCCATGGCCAGGCTAATCCTAGGCCTAATAACACAAAATGCTGGTTTAGTGCATTTGCATAATAATTAGAGGTAATGAGAAATGGTGATATAAAAATCCAAATTTCGTTTTATAAAACCCAAATTTTGCCTTTTTCGCGATTTCATTTAAATGGTCAAAAACATGTACTATCTAAAAAAAAAAAAATTTAAAAAAAATTAATGAAAATTTAAAAAAAAAACATTTTCCTTTTAAGTAGGGATGAAATAAATTCCAATAAGTTAGAATCGATCATTGTGACCCACAAATCTATTCTGAATCGATTCCCAAGCAAAAATAAATATTTGTATGCACCATTATTTTGGTGGACTATTGCCGCGGAGTCCGTGATACGCGCCGTTATTTTGGCGGTCTATTTCCGTGGAGCCCGTTACGTCACGAAACAATGTACCGCCTGCCGCGCGGGCATAATGTTCGGTCTGGGACCCAAGTTTTGAAATAAGCGTTTAGATCAAAACGTCACTTTCATAACGTCACTTGATAACGTCGATTTTTTGTGGTTTGACTAAAATAATGCTAGTTTTGAATCTTTGTACTGACGTTGTGAGATAAACTTGCTTTGCTGTTCTTCCCGTCAGCTGTCTCTCCCGCTAGCCTAACATTGCCGAATTCTGAACCAATCAAATACGAGTATTCTATGCCCATACACCCAAAGATCTTAGACAAAGATAGGCCTACTGTACATATTACATGTTTATCCAATGTCTTTGCTTTTCCTTGTTTGTTTACGTTCTCCCAGCGTAGTGCCGAACATAACCTTTGAAATACACTAAAAGTGCATTTGAACATCAAGAAGATCTTATTTCATCAATACACGATTTGAATCGGCAAAACTCAACGTTTCATAACATAAAAAAAACAAAGATGCGTCGTGGAAATTACTCGCATGCATGGTAAAAGGTAAATAAAACGTGGGGTGTCGTGAATGTTGACAAGAGCTAGGGGCCAAGGCCTTTCCAAGGCGGCCCTAGGTCCAAAGTGCTAGGCCTAGCCTATTAATAGGCTTTCGACCTAGTTAGCCCTAATTTGATGTAGGGCCTAGGCCTTACCGTAGTGTGGGGCCATGAAATCAATATTAATTAGTTTATTCATAAATTGAAAATGCCAAATACATCGTAATAGCCTAGCGCCAAATACCAAGTCCAAAGTGTTCGAATTTAACCACAGCCTTGTGTAAACATGCTTAGGACGAACGAGTATATTATTATATTGAGAGGGCGTAACGTCAAAAAGCATCATCTCACGCATGTCTCACAAGCTATTTTTCTGTGGGTAAAAAAAGACGTTGTGGGACGTCAAAAAATAGACGTTTTGATTTCAAAACTAGCTTTTTGAGGAAATCGACGTTATCAGACCACGTGACCACTCAAAACGTCGAAAAATTATAGACGTTTTCATTCAAAACTTGGGTCCCTGGACCGGCACCTCCACCAAAATTCACAAAAATTCTGGACCGGCACCTCCACCATCCCCCCACATTTTGAGCACCAAAATGTTTAATTTCGCGAGTTAATTCGCGTTTTGACCAGTTTTAAACAATTTTGTTCACTATTTCGCGATATACACGAGATTTCGCGAAATTCGCATTTTCAAAATGTGTTTTTTCCATCTCTAAATTATGTAATCCGTCGACAATATTACATTTTAGGCAATAAAATGGATATTTAAAAAAATTCGCGAATTTCGTTATCACCATTTTTCACTACCTCTAATAATAATAATAATAAATATAAATAAACGCGTAAATATGACGTAGGCTAGGCCACCGATTCAGTCCCATTCCTACAACCTAGAGATGAAATTTATTATTTAACCATGTATTTATCTAGTATGTTTTTCCCTTTGCCACCTTCGATGCCGTATCCAACAGGTTATCTGCTCGTAGGCCTAGGACTAGTCGTCGCATAGTGATACACCTGCATATTCACAGCTCAAACAGTCGCTCCACTAAAATTACTTCACATTTCAATCAAAATTGCTTAGGCCTAGGGCCTACTTAAAATATTGTGGCTTAAAACTTGAACACGATGTCTACTCATCAGTCTTGTCGGATCACGATCTTCGTAGGACATCGGCCATCCATAACCTTGCTTTACAACAGCTGATGGCTGATGCAAGCCGGCTGAGATGCTGACGTCATTAATACGTCACTCCTGCCTCGTCGCGTGTTCGGCCAACCACAGTGAGCGTTAATAATAATAATAATAATAATAAATCAGTTTTTTTCTTTTCATTTTTCTTTTTTAATGTTTTTTTTTTCTTTCTTTCTTTCTTTTCTTCTTTCTTTTCTTTTTCTTTTCATCCCCCCTTTTTTATATTTGATTCATTCATTAAATGCATATAATATCATTCAATTTGTTACCAAAATGCTTGTGTTAAATGCATTGTTGTTGTAATGCTACTATTTCAAATATTTACGAAAATGTAATTTATTGTTGTTTCTGCATCTATGTAATTAGATTTATTTAGTTGTCCTCCTTTGTAAATCAGTTTTTATAACTGAATAGGATAGACGTTAAATAAATAAATAAATAAATAAATAAATCCTCGACCAACCACAGCGCAGCTTGCTTGCGAGCTAGTCATCGGGCACACTCGATGCTCGGAGTAGAAGAATATTGCACGTAGGCTACAGTTCGAGGCGCAAAACATGGCGGCCAAAAGTTATTACGCGATTCAATTCAAACTTGAAACAAATTATCTGTTTATTGTTCTGAAATCAAAATTTGAATTACACCGTGACTTTATTTAAAAATGGTATAAACGGCTTCGAATTTCGAATTAAATAAAATTTGAATTATCCAAATCATTTAACATGCAAATCCCTATTAGCATGTGTACTGTACATACATGGTACTTGGTTCGAATTACATCATATTATTTCGAAATATACGAGTTCGAATTTTCGAGGGCCTACTATATGAGTAATTTGGAGTTTGCATCTTCCAACAGGAATTTTGAAAATATTTGTTTGGGTTGCTCGCTGTTTGCTATGATGTAGGTATTGTTGGAGATGTTTTATTTATTTGCCCATGATTGGATGAGTGAAGCGAAGACTTCAATTTCACCGACCCCCCAAAAATTTTGCTCGGGTGTTTTTTTGCTTTTTTTTTTGTTTGTTTTTCTGTCTGTTTGTTCGCTCTCTACCGGGCAAACGGCATATCCGATCTTGATGAAAATTGGAGGGGACCTTCGAAATCTCTGAACTTGGACTTGCTACGTTTTTGGGTACAATCGAAGAAATATTTCTCATGAATATCGTACTTTTACGATTTTTTTCGATTTTTAGTGCGATATTTTCGTGATATTTGGGCCAATTCTGACCAAACGGGTGTGGCTACAACGTTCATATTTCACATGGAAATTACGGTAATGGTGATGTATTGCTTTCTGAAAGAAAAAGTTGAAAAAGTTAGCCAGAATCTATAGAAATAAAGCTTTTAATATGTTTTTTGACTTTTTGTGCGATATTTTTGTGCCATTTGAGCCAATTCTGGCCAAACGGGTGGGGCTACAACGTTCATATTATACATGGACATTAAGGTTATGGTAATGTAGTACCTTTTGAAAGAAAAAGTTGAAAAATTTATCCAGAATCCATAGAAAGAAAGCTTTTAATACAAGATTTTTACGGTAAATAATAACAAATTAACAAGAAACAATAGAAACTTGACAACAATCACCTACAATGCGTAGGCAGAAAAACAAAGAACCTGCAAAGTAAAGATATCCCACGCAAACTAAAAACTTAAAAAAAGCTCATCCATCAACGCGGCGGGACTTTAGCGCTTTCCTAGTTATGAAGAACGTGCACCAAATATTACATGTACAGGCTGTCCGAGAAGGGCTTTCCTTTGGTCCTGTGGAACACTGCACAAAATCTTCAATAGAGCATGCACTGCTCATCTCATCTTGCCGTGTCATTAGTCGTCAAATGCCCGCCAGTTGCGTTGCACAACGCTCTTGATTGCACTCCAGCTGTACTTGTTAATGAGAGTTTTATAATTGCTGCATCTCAAACTCTCAATGGCAGCGGGGACCATAAGTATAACAACATAGCAGCAACAAATACTATGGAGAGTCGGGAGAAAGAAAGCCTCCCAAGGAAGTCGAACAGTGTGCCCAAATAAGTAGGTCAGGGTTACCTCCGACTTTTTTTACAAATCCTGTAAGAGGATGTGAAATAGCATATCCGCAAATATCCGTGAAAAGAACAAAAAAGTAAAAAACATTAGTTTCTTTGATGCAAGGCTAAAATTGTGTTGTTTCCATTTTTACCGTCATATTCGTAACCTACAAAATAGCCTACCTTTCAGACTCGAATAATGGACCAAAAACGCCTGTGACTAGAATGAATGTTTATCTTCTACAGAAAAAAACATTTTTTTTAACATGAAATCATCATTTCTGCTCTAGGCCCTGGTTACAAGAGGCCTAGCCTAGGTGGGCATGGCCTGATGAATGATGGATGATTTTGACCTAGGCCCCCACCCACCCTTTATGTACATAGATAACATTGTAGAACCTCCTAATAACTTTTTAATCATCTAAATTTAAATTTTTTCAATGTTGAATCACGTTCACAATAGTAGGTAACTAACTATGTATATCATTAATCCAAACTTGAATAACAAATACGAAGGAAAATAAATTCACACACTCCATTTTCCCTTCTTTCACTCTCAGTAACTACAATGACTGGGACACGTCTTTGATTGTCCGGTTGCTCGGCCAATGGTTGATATTTAACTACTGTTAGGCTAGATTAGCAGTCGGTGGTCCACTTCCGTTACAATTGGAAGCTATCTTGAAATGACAGTTTACATGTTAATCAAATGGGACCGATTTGAAGACCGAATATTTTTAAAGATGGCCGCCAGTTTGACAGCTGAGCATACTAGATTTATGCAATAACTTCTTATTGTTTCTGTTTATTCAATATCATGCTGCACAAGCTAAAACCATATCACACAATCCAGTAAAATACTTTATTGCTTTGAAAAAGCATACATTAAAACGCCAAAACGCCATCTTGAACTGGATTTTCGACGCTTAAATTTGTTACGCTCGCGCCTGTGCGGAAGTATTGGACACTGCTAATCTAGCCTACTATAGGGGTTTAATATCAATGTCTGTGCACATATCACACCGCCTTCAATAGTATTTTCAATGCAAATAAGCTCGTGCAGATTCAAATTTACGAAAATAAGCTTTGAAAATAAGATTAACAAAATATAAGTAAATTTCCTCAAATATCCCGTCATCCTTGAAATACCCTAAGAATCCGGAGAAACTGATCAAATCCGTGAAAACGGCAACCCTGAAATAGGTCAAAGCTCAAACCGAGTACATCTGGGAGTCCAGTTCAAAACTGAACCATTCACAATCTACGAGGCCAACTGTTTGCCAAGTACTTAGGCCTACATAACTTGCATTTAAAGTAGGGCCCATACAGGCTTCACAAATAGGATAGGTAGCTTGTTAATTAATTACTTTTTTAGTCCTATAATAAATTATAATTTACACTAAACATTTGTTTGTGTTCCCCAAAATTTGTCGTGCAACGAATGCAAGAAATGAACTGTTGTTATTCCTTTATCTTCTGGATTCGACCTTGGTTTAAGTTCGGCCTATCATCTTCTGTTCATAGGTCCAATGTTCCCTCACGGGCCACCCCCCGGAGGACCCAGGCCAGGTGAGGCCAATTTATTGATTTATATACTCACACGCTAGCTTTGTATGCTTTTCTAACAAAATCTGCACAAGCTTGTGGGTGGCAAGGCAAGCAAGTTATTCCCAGCCAGAGCAGTGTCCTGGTGGGCTACTTCCTTTTAGCTTCCTACCCTCAAATTTTTAATTCCCCGACAAATATTAAAAGTCACAGGCTTCCGCAGCAAAAGACATGGCCCATCGGCGATCGTTGAAACGTCTAGGACTGACTGTGTATACCATTTCAAAGTTTGAACCAAATCACTAAGGCGGTTTCTACTTTGTAAATATATGTCTGCAAAAACTAACCTTTTCTAACACAACCTTGCATCACTATTTACTTTGAAGAAATTAATTATAATTAGTTACGAAGGATGTACATAGGGTTATTCCTGTCCCCTTACAGATACCAGACCCTTTATTTTATCTCTGAAGTGTTATCTCTTTGGGTACTTAAATGGATCAATATGTCAAGTCAAACTTAGTTTGCTTTGTGGTTTGTGTTTCCCATAGGGAAGGGGGTTGCCAGATGCATGTGATGGCAAGACAAGCAATTGGGTAAATGAGTGGTGGTTGCTTGCTGGTGTGGGAGGGAGTCATGACTCATTGAGCCATGACATAGCAGTTGCATCAGACCATTAGATGTATGTGGAAAATGAATTAATGAACACTTGCAGTAAGAGTAAGGTCTAAGGTCATTGGTATGTCGACCAAAAATAACTGGGAATTGTTGTTGCTACATCAACACTAACAGTGAACCTTGTTTATACTGCTGGTGATCTCATAATATGGAACCGAACAATTAACCACTAATTACTGATTGTAATTAGGCCTTCTATAGTACTATGTTTCTGCACAATCAAGTATTACTAATTAATTATAAATATCCTTAATCAATCCTTACCTTTTATTCTAACTCTACGTTCAGTGGTGCTTATTATTCAAACAGCATGAGATTTGGGGTTTAGTTCGAGGTTCACAAATTTGCTGGAGGTTCGGTTCGAACAAAAGTACGTGCATGAATGAGGTTCGCACAGTCCTAACCTTCAGACATTGTGTCTCTCAGGGCACTGCTTATCATCAGGTATTCTGGGGTGGCTGGTGTTTCTGTTTTTTTTTTTTTTTTTGGAATTTAGTTATTATTTGTCAGCAAAATAGAAGTCGTATTTTCGTTCATAAGACATGCTGCTCTATCGAAATCGTCATTGTTCAGAATGTGGGTGTATTTAATTGAAGCGCACTTCATGAAGTTGCGAAGTGACCACGGTGTATTTCCACAGCATTTAGCGAGCTTCAAACACTCCCACTACCTCACCAGTTTAGTCTTGTATAGTATAGTACATTTTAGACAGTGTGCAATCCGAGTCTTCACTGTTCAACTACATGTGACGTGTTGGTTTCACATGCTTCAGCAAAGCTCTTATCGGCACAAGATTTCTACATAGATTTTAAGTGTTTTAGCAAAATATTTGCTAGTGTCGACGCCGTTTCTTGTTGTTGAATGTAGCAACAAGGATAAACAATAAATCAAAGTTCAATTTTCTCGTTTGTTCTATTTCAATAGATGAGTATCGTTCAAACATCCACTGAGTGTTTACTTCAAATGCTTAGTTCTAAAACTACCAGAGTCGTTAGCTCTGCGTGTACTCAGTCTGAGTCGTTAGCTCTGCGTGTACTCAGTCTGAGTCGTTAGCTCTGCGTGTACTCAGTCTGAGTCGTGGAGTGCGGCTTTGCTGACCAGGTGGGTGATTTTTTTTAGGCATGTGGATGGACAAGAAAGGACCTCCTATGTTCCCTCCCCGAGGTTTCGACGGTCAGCCGGGCGAGGATGAGTTCTTTGGCCGTCCGCCTTTTGATGAAATGGATCACCGAGCACGGGACGGACCCCGAGGAAACTGGGAGTCACGGGGACCGCCACCGAGAAGGGGTCCTGCGTTCCGAGACGCGCCACGGAGGCCAGGGCTACCAGGGTATGTAGTTTGATTGCTGGAGAGTGCATAATTCACGCAGTTTTGTCCAACCGAACGTAAGAATTTTGTTCTCACTTATTGGTCTATTACGCCACAGTGGGGGTAGACAATGAATACTAGGCTATATGAATGTTAAAAATATTTTGATCATCAATGTTTATTAGATTTTTGGAATTTATTTTTAATTTGTGTAAATTGTCTCTTTGCACGTTTATGACTGATTCGCCCCCTAGCAATGTTGCCCTGCATTCTTGCGGTCAAATCTTGCCATTCATGCACTGTAGCCCAAATGGTGATGTTTCTGATCTGACTGTCCGTTTCATTGTAGAAATTAGTAATTAGTCTATTGTCGCTAAATGAAATAATTGATATTGATGGAAACACCAAATAAATGAGTAAAAATGTCATAAACCAACTTATAATTTTTTTAATTAATTTTTCAATGTGATTGATAACAATATTGCCCTTGCATAATCAATAGACCTACTTAGTATAGATTGAAGAAGGGTTGACAGGTTGGGAAAGCATAGAGAACATAAAGCCAGCCTGAAGGGCTGGGGGCGACAAAACTTTTCACCTGCTGATGACAACTGCAGCTAATTTAAAGTTGTGGATTAAGGTAACAAACAACTTTAAATTAGCTGCAGTTGTCATCAGCAGGTGAAAAGTTTTGTCGCCCCCAGCCCTTCAGGCTGGCTTTATGTTCTCTATGCTTTCCCAACCTGTCAACCCTTCTCCAATCTATACTCAACTAGCCGGTTGGCCTTTCCTATTTGCTATTTGTAACAATAGACCTACTTGTTATTTATATCGATGCCCAGTAAATAAATGTAAAAATTCCTATTAATTATGTATGTCTAATTTATAAACATCCGTTTCCTAGGCGGGCACCAGATGAGGACAAGGATGAAGATGATATTCCATCTAAGGCCGCTGACAGACGGAGATCTCGCTGGAGCAACGCATCCCCCATGGTCGAAGGTGGGCCACCCGCGGAGGAGAACGCCCCGGAAGAAAGAGCCCCCGAAGAGATTGCCCCACCAACAGAACAAAGCGAAAATATTCCGCCTGCAGTAGAAGTACAACAGAGTGTCCCGGTGTCCGAGAGCAGTGAGAGTGTAATGGAATGTGCAGAAGTGCCAGAGAGAAGTCCTCCACCAGAGAGAAATCCTTCACCAATGAGAAGTCCTCCACCAGTGAGAAGTTCTCCGCCAATGAGAAGTCCCCCACCAGTGAGAATTTCCCCCCCTATTATACTAGAATTCCAGCCATTCCTAGAAGAGAGCGGCGACATGCTGGAGCAGGCGACTGCGATGTTGATGGAGACCAACGCGGGCGACAGCACGCCATGCAACGATGAACCGCGTGAAAGCGAACCCGTTGTTGTGGCAAGTACTGAAACGACCGAAGCAGTCGCGGAGGTTTCGGAATGAACATGCCTACCTTAAATGGTACAAAGGTGATGTTTGGGTCAAGTCCTAAAGTAGACGAGGATGTTTTCTACAGGCAGTGACATGGCGTGATGCCCAAGTGCTATGGTTGTGAGTGAATGTGAACACAGGAAATCTGAAACTTAATACTATACTACCCTTGGAATACAATGGTGCAATAAGTTACCTTGATAGGCTCGTGCCTACTACCAACTACGAAGTCATTTTTTAAGTAGTTTTGCATGATCATGGTGCTCGATCAACTCGCGTATAATTTACCGTACACTATCGTAATTTTTAAATTCCGACCGACATTTTTTGTCTTTTACTAGATTTTTTATTTAATTGTTAAACTTTTTATTATGCTCAATAAAAACGAGTAGTTTATTTTTGTTACACAAATCAAAATCTTTTCATTGTAGTTCCAATTAATGATTATGGCCAAATTTGGATCTACTTTATGAACCCCCAAAGAGGGTCATCTTTCCCCATGTGTAGGTGGTGTAGAGACACACCACAGCAGGTTGGTCCTGTGTTCACGACTGCAGCCTGGCACGAACTGCGCAAGAGGATCGGCTGACTCGCGCTTGCGCTCAAATTGAGTGACAAGTGCAAGGTACTGTTCACTTTGCATATGTTGGTTGCTTTCTCAAGACTTACCAAGGAACTGATGTAAGGAAGTGCTGTTTAGAACTGAGTTGATACAAACCAAGTGAAAACTTTCAAGAGAATTAAGGCATTTTCACAAATTCTTAACGAAGTTAGTACTGCCTCGTTTGTCACTCGTAGGAAAGCAGTGCGTTTGCTGGTATTCCAAGAATGTAATTGTCTAATCCGATTGAACATCTACAAAGTACCGGTACTTAGTGCTAGGTCGTTAACAAATCCTGCTTCGTTGTCCTATCTATTAGCAGCATTGGCCATACAACTTCAGGGAGTCATTGTTAATGCTGTAGGGTTCTAGTTCAGTACAACCACTTTAAATCGATCATATAAAGCAAGTGTTAATAACATTCACTTAATCATTTTCTGGGGACTTCCAAGAACGAGTTCAAGGGATGTAGGTACTGGAAACTTATTTATCAAGCTCCCCTATTTTATAACGATATTTAAAATATCAACGTTCATACTTTCATCACCACCCATTATTTGGGAGTGTTATTCAAACTAGATTGTAGGACTAAAGAGTACTTTGCTTTCAGTCCGTAGATGTGTTATAGTGGTAAATTGTATAGCTTTTAGTTTTAGATCATTCATGTGTATAAAATTAAAATGTTCCCAAAAAATTGTATGATATAGGCCTACTATACTTGAAACATAGTAGCCAATGAACCTTCTGGCTCGACAGTTTTTTTTCCATTTAAACTTTATCTTTCGATAAAGATAAGTACGTACTATACAGTTTTATTTGGTTGCAAGTCATTCATTGTCAGTAATCGTTAGTAAATAACTACTTTGTGGTTATTATTAATACGTAATCTTTTACGTACAATCTATGCACGTGTATAACGAGGGCATTGCTTCATCTGGAATTGAATTAGGGTGTTTGTTGTCAGTTATTGCTAACTTTGATAAATGCACAGAACAAAAACAAGATGGATCTAGGTTTGGCCATTCTGTTGCCAATTTATTGTTTTTATAGCGCTTGGTAAACATGGTACATCATATTGTAGGGCCTAAAACCAAATTTACATCATGTGATGAATTGCTTTTTATTAAAATTTAAAAGCATGGACTATGTTAAAAACACCACACGTATTTTAGGCTAGTAAAGGTTTTCATGCAATTGATCCATTGACACCACTGAATTAACCAATATTTGTTTGAACACTTAGTGGCATTAGATTGTACATTTAATGTAAGTACCAGTTCTTAGCATTCAAAATGCAAGACTCATTATCAACATACTGTATTTTTCTTTTGCTAAGAAAGTTCACAAATTGGTATTATAAAATACATGTACGGTACGCTATACACTCGTATAGGCTACTCGAAGAGTGAGAAACAACGCCTGTTTATTGCAACAATAGTGCAATGCCCAAGAAAGTAATGAACTCTAGCCATGTAGGAATAATAATATAATCTTATAAATATATATCCCTTCATTGTTGGTAATAAACTAATAATAGTATATATCAACATATTCACAATAAAAGTTTTACAATATGATAAAAATTCTCCAAAGAAATGTTTATAAATTAACCTCATTATTATAGAATGTATACTATCTTCCCTAGGCCTATATGCATTAAAAATCTTGGTCTGGCTCGCTCTCGTGCCGTCTAGTTGCAAGGCGGTCTCGAATTGTCGAGAGATTGTGCTGGCCAATGTTCCTTTGAACCCTGCGTATGGCCCCCTGTTCGGGCACTCTTCGGCTGACCTGCGTCGACATCCGCTGGAAGAGTTGGCCAGGCGACGCCGTCGTTCCCGACGCTAGCCCTATTGACGAGAGGAACGAAGCGAGCTGTTGCTGGCGGGAGTTCGTCGAAGACAGGTCCACAGAGGTGACGATGGGCTCCACGTGTAAACCCTCCGTGCTCCTTGCCACAGGTTCCGAAGGTGGCGTACTCCGGAACACCGGGACCAGGCTGCTCTCGGCCTCTCTGGAAGCGACGGGTGGCTGCTGAGGCAACAGGTGTTGGAACCGGGCCAGCTCGGTGGGCGTTGCCTCGTGGGCATCTTCTCCCAGCCGCTGCACTGGGATGTGGCCCGGCCGCCGGCTACGGGGCGCAGACGGACGGGCCCCGAACACATGGTCAATCTGCTCCTACCAACACATAAGATCGGGTGAGTACAACCCCAACCATAGTAGTGTAGCTTCGTGCAATCTACTTCCCATATTTAACATGGCAGCAGATACATTTTTGTCTAACTTAGCTTAGTGGAATGGAACTAAGAATGTACTCGGGGAATCAACTTCCACAATGGGGAGTTCTATATCAGCTGGTTGATAAAAAAGACCTATCAAGCTAGAAATCCGCCACCTAGACGTGTTCAGCGCAGGTTTAGATTTCGATCTAACCTAGATTTTGTATAGGTAGTGGAATAGGCATCACCAGCGCCCTCTATATCGCTCGCATAGCATTATGGGAATCATGAGTTTAACATACATCCTGCCATATGATCAGGTGTGTGGTAGACTGAGGCAGACTCTGGAGAAAACGCAGTCCGACACACCTGATCATATGGCAGGACGTATGTTAAACTCATGATTCCCATAATGCTTTGCGTGCTATATAGAGGGCGCTGGTGATTCTTGAAAAGGCGTATTGGCATAGGCCCATATGATAATTTTCTAATGATATTTCTCTAGGCAAGATCTCTGCATGTTTACCGGTCTCTAAGCATCATTGATCCATCTTTGATATTACCGGCACATCATATGCCTTGTTCTCATGCAGCGAATACCCCCAAGTGATGAATTGAACTGTGCATTTAAAACTACAATTTATTAAATAAATAAAAATAAATATAAAATAAAAATAAAAAATAAATTACTTGTGTTTTTATAAATACGTATTTGTAAATATATGTTTGCATTCAAAATTTAAAAGTTTTGTTTTGACTATTACAGTAGGTACCTACGTCATAAACAGGCCTCATAAAACTAAATATTGAATGATAATTTAAATTTTAGTCTATTTAGAAATTGAGAAAATAATCATTCAGAAATGACGCACATTAAATCTCGATAAATATCTACGAAATTGACATTAAGTTGGTGTAAACCCCAAAATAAAGAGTTGTCGAACTCATGGCACTTGGGTACGTAGCACTGGTTGTTGAGGTGGCTGTACTGAGGAACGGGGCGGGGCATGGAACTGAAACTTGGCTGCCGCAAAACTATGTCTCCGGTGAGCACACAGCGGTTTGTTTATTTCTAAAAACTAAGTTTACTAGGCCTTAAAACAAACTATCAAGTATCAACTAGGCTTACAATCAGCTAAGACCGAGCCTGTAAAGAAATGGGAAAATTGCTTCTTACTACACCTTCGAAGAGTATTAATATTAAATAAAGAGTAGGATCGGACTAGGAGAAATGAAATGACGTTTGCATAATGTGTCTGTAGTTTGTTAGTAAAGTTTGTTTGCTAGGCGTAGGCTCTCGTTTCGTCTAGTTTAGGTAGGCGGAGGCCTATATTTTGCCTTCCTCGAACACAAACAGAGCTCCATGTGGAAGTAAATAGTGGTAAAGGCTAGAGCCCTAACACTCCAGCCGCCAATGTCCAGGTCAACAATCTTCCGTGAACGAATGTAGGCCTAGGTAATGGCCTAGCTAGATACCTAGATAACGCAGAAATAGACTTAAATAACTATTCATAAAGTTAGTGCCTGCCTACCTACATAATGAATCAGAATCAATTATAATGTCGTGGAACTAGTTTTCTATGAACAATTATTTTATTTCATGGGAAAACTACAGACGACAAATAATATTGAGATAAAAGACGAGTAAATCTATTGTCTGCTGAATTGGCCACTCCCACTCTTCCTCTCACCACTGAATTTGAGGAGCAGACTTTGTCTCGAAAATGAACCTGGTTAGACCAGCTTATTTAAAGGTATTCATGTTAATCGTACTCGTAAAGTTATCTATATTTAGAAGGTAAATTTGTTAACATGGCATGTTTTTTCGAGGTGCTACACAATTTTATGCGATTGAAAGTGTAGGTTTTTATTCAGCAACAATGCTTTAGATAGGGAATTCCAACGCACTTCAACATGCGATAAATAAAAAAGTAATGTAGTTAAGTGCATATTTTCTTCGGGATTATTAACAAGCACAATTTCATCTTGGTACACAAGAAATCTTAAGAAACTGAAAATCACATGTAGGCTATGTGCGGTTATCATCACTCGACTTTAAATAACCTTAAATTAAAACATACACATAAGATAAAACTTTTAAATGTCTCGCTACCTGTTGATGACATTTTTTATTTATCGGGTTGTTTTGTAGCGGTGGTAATGATATTTTTCTGTGGACGTTTCAA
This sequence comes from Sweltsa coloradensis, assembly GCA_024449915.1. Lineage (NCBI taxonomy): Eukaryota > Metazoa > Arthropoda > Insecta > Plecoptera > Chloroperlidae > Sweltsa > Sweltsa coloradensis. The sequence goes on from JAMZAV010000217.1 coordinate 20,413, forward strand.
AGACCATTTTGTCTTCTTCAGGACTTGAAATATGATATGAAGTTAATGTTTAGGCCTAATTTATGGAAAAAAATGTCTTACACAAAAGTAAAGGTAATGAGGAATGGTGATATAAAAATCCAAATTTCGTTTTATCAAACCCAAATTTCGCGTTTTTCACGATTTCATTTAAATGGTCAAAAACATATATCTTTAAAAAAAAATTAAATTTAAAAAAAAAATCCCTTCAAGCCTTTTAAGTAGGGATCACAAAAATTCCAACAAGTTAGAATCGATGATTGTGAGTTGTGACCCACAAATCTATTCAGAATCGATTCCCAAGCAAAAATAAATATTTGTATGCACCATTATTTTGGTGGACTATTGCCGCGGAATCCGTGATATGCGTCACTATTTTGGCGGTCTATTTTCGTGGAGCCCGTGACGTTACGAAACGATGTACCGCATGCTGCGCGAGTAATCAAATCAAATCATCTTTTATTTAGCTCAAGAGCTATCTTCCACTAAGCAGACGGTACAGATCATACATAAAATACATCAAATCAATAAAATCATCATCAATAAAATAAAATAAAAGCAAAGTATAAAACATTACACTAAGTTAAGCCTATTTACAAGTTGATGTTCACAATACAATTTTTTGAACTCTACAACATGTTTTGCCTCCTTGATATTTATGGGTAGGCAATTGTACTGTCGTATACCCGTATAAAATATTGATTTCACCACTGTAAGTTTATTGGGTGCTGCTAGGTATATAATAGCCTTGTTTACATGGAGGACTGGGTCCAGTACAGTTGTGAAATTTAAGTACGGTTCCAATGTCCTTGACGAGTTTACATGTCGAGTACCCAACTAGAACTGAACTGACATTCGGTCCAGCATCGACGCCATCTTACGGCGATTGCTCAAAACATCACTGTTACATAACCCTACTTTCATGTCATTTTCGTAAATACGGGTAGAATTGAAGGCCAGGCCTAGGCGTGTACGATCTACATTTGAAGGTGGAGCCCAACGAACAGAAGTTAAAAATAGATACAACATTTTAAAACTTATTTATTGACATTTGCAATTAGGCTGCATGTTTTTCAGTTCGGTTCCCTCTCAGGAAGCTGTTTACATGTGAGTACTCAGTACGGTCTTCCAGTACGGTAGCTACTTTTCGTCGGACCGAACCCAACCGGTACGGTACGGTTTTTACGTGTTTACATGACGTACTGAGTACAAAAACCGTACTCAATACCGTACTCAGTCCTCCATGTAAACAAGGCTATTATCTGCCTATATAATGTTCGGTCTGGACCGGCACCTCCACCAAAATTCACAAAAATTCTGGACCAGCACCTCCACCATCCCTCCACATTTTGAACTCTGAAATGCTTAATTTCGCGAGTTAATTCGCGTTTTGACCAGTTTTATACAATTTTGTTTATTATTTCGTGATATACACGAGATTTCGCGAAATTCGCGTTTTCAAAATGTGTTTTTTTCCATCTCTAATATGTAATTCGTACAATATTACATTTTAGGCAATAAAATGGATATTTAAAAAATTTCGCAAATTTCGTTATCACCATTTTTCACTACCTCTACACATAAGGTTTACTACGCTTACGAGCAACGAGTCGAAGAGGCGAAAAAACTAAAATATATAGATTGCATTGGCCTACTTGTAGTGTGGTTTGATTGGAAAAGTCTTCATTGTAATCGATGACATTCTTTTCGTCTTCTTCCTGGTGCTTCTTGTCACATTTTTCTACTTCAGGATCATCAATGTCTGGCACCACCTAAGAACAAGTAAAAGATAGTCACCCGGTATTAGGGTGTAGGTCTACCCAACTTAACAAGCATTATATTTACGCGATTGCAAGCCTACCTTTAGCTTACCGTGTCTGTAATTAGAAAAAGCACCTAGGCTTGGAATCAGGAGCAAACTTATGGTCATTTATTTATTTTATTTACATACTATACTGGTACTTTGGTACTCAATCAGGGGTAGTTAGCTTGCAATAGTCTAAGTATAAAATATATGTAATGGATCAAATTGATAAAATGACTTGCTGCCGTGAAACTGATGTTATGTTTGGGTTTCAACTTTCAAGTACGGTATGTCATGTTTTATTTTATTCAAGTTTAATGTAAGACCCTAGCCCAGGGGGTTGTTGCTATGTGATTGTTTGAAATTCATGATATTTCACATAACAAAACAAAGTCTGTGGCAACAATTATTAGTTATTACCCAGGACCCCTATACTATAACTCTGACCGAATTAGATTTGTACGTTTTCAACGGTAATCAATTTGGTTGTGGTTGGTCGAGGTCAAAAGGTATGATTCACATGGCAGTGTACGACCAAATGTGAACAAATGAATCGCAGTCAGTTGTCAAATCTTCGAAATGACAGGTGTGACTGTGAGTGCTATTTACAATAATTGGGGAGAAACATTTTTCTTCAAATTGGTATAATTTCATGAAAAAGGGAACGCACAGGACTTTTAACGGTAGGCCCTTACTAAAGGTAGGTTTTCTTTGAGCATACTATTGTTATTCGTTTGAGAAAGTTATTAATCTGGTTGTGTTTACGTGTAGGCTAGGGCTTATATCCTACCATTTTTACTAATCAAATTATAAACAAATTTTGACTAACAAAAAACATTCTTTCGACATCGACCAACCACAACCAAATCGATTACCGTCAAAAACTTGCGAATCCAATTCGGTCGGAGTTATAGAGGCCCAGGGGCCAACCATGAATAAAGGCATGTACGTAAATGAATAACTGTAAAGCTTGAAACCGTGTTTCTTTACAATTTAAGCTTGTTGGAAGATGACAGTAGGCCTAGGACCATGCTGTCTAGGGTCTGTTTAAGAGGTCCAAATTATACCATGTTTTGAATTATTATTTATTATGATGCTATGCTACTCTGCATTTACCAGTAGATTTTGAACTGACCTGGAGAGGTTTGCATGGACAAGAAGGAACCCTATAGCTTGCGATGATGACGGTAAGACAGTCTATCACCTCCGAGGCAGTCATTCGATTGTGTGGCTCGAGTACCAGAAGACGTCTGATGAGAGCAACAGTACCTTCTGATACACGCCCATCGCTGTAACAAAAATGTTCACTTATTTTTTGTACCTCACTAGAATAACTAGGGTATGCATTTGATTATAAATCAATTACAATTACAAATTCATATTTACTTTGGTATTGTGTAATCTGCTGCCTTTATCTTTCCGAACAGCTGTGTAGGAACGGAATCATAAAAGGGAAACTGACCATACAGCATAGTAAATAATACTACACCTAATGCCCACATATCTGAAGGTTTTCCTAGAAATGAGAGGTACCCATTAATTCTTGTAAATTATAATAATTGTCAATATTGCTCATTTAGTCACTCATTACTATACAAAACTCAAGGTCAGGCTACCTAGATATGGGTTGCCACATAAAACATCTGGTGAGATGTAAGCAGGAGAACCACGTTGGTCCTTAAGAAGGTCAGTCTCGCTACCTAGATGTTTCCCGAGGCAGAAGTTGGTGATGGTGATGCGATGAGTGCGTCGGTTCAGTACCAGGTTTCCCAGCTTTAGGTCTCTGTGAACGATGTTCTTCTGCAAGTGGTAATGCGCACGCAATGAGCAAAATTAATAGGCATATATATAAATATAATTTATAGACTATTTTTTTTTAAATTGCATTTCATTTTAAATGTAAAGTACGGTATGTAGTTTCAATTTCAGGAAAGTATCTTCATTGGTAGTCAAGGTAACAAAATATGTTGTAAGGCCCTACCTACCTTGTGTAAGTTTTGAACCACTCTGACGGTATCGTAAAAGATGACTATAGTCTCCCTTTCGCTGAGCTTTTTCTCCCGTATCACATAATGTTGCAGATTAAGTAGATCTGCGTTATGAGAGCTGAAATCGTGAGCACACAAGCAGTCGAGGACAAGGCAGAGGCGCCTCTTTACACGACCTGTATACACTAGTGTTCCATTCGCAGCCTGCCGTTCTTCCAGAGCGCAGTCCTAAACAAATGATAAGGTACTAGTATTTTTATTTCAAGGACATAAACATTACTACTTACTAGGACTTATTATACATATTATTATGTACACTTGTTGAAGAGACAAACTTGAGCAAGTTCCTGTCTATAAATGAGGAGCGAAAACGCAAAATGCAATAATATGTCCATCGACAAATTAAAAAAATCTAAATTGCAGAAGCTTCACAAAATCAAGATATATTATAAATTATCATTACAAACTTTCTGCTAACTGAGTGCAAAATGCAATATGTCCCAATTAAATGCTGGGTTATTGTTGTAACTTGTAATTGCGTTTTTTTTTTAAAATCTTGATGGACATGCATTTTGGGTTGTCCCTCCTCAAATATTAGAAGAGAATTGCCAGAGAAGTAACTTCTAAAAAGCAGAATAATTAGTTAGATATAAAAAAATTTTTTTTAATAAAAATAAATAGTCTAGATTCAATTGACCTGGTAATTTTATTTTTCTCCTGAATTCAGCAGGATTATGACAACATTAAATTGAAATTCATTTAAAGTTTACATGTAAGTGACATAACAGTAACTTTTTACATTAATAGGCCTAAGTTCCTAATGGAGGAAAAGAAATGCATTTTCATAAAACTCTCTTGAAGAGGATAAAGGAACTCATTCCTTCCCAAGACTGCATCATAGAGTTGGCCTAGATCTACATTGTTTGGAATCATTATGCTCGACATCAGGACATCTCAATGCATAGCGACCACACCATACATTAATTGTTAATAACAAACAAATGATGGCATTTGTGGAATATTAGGTAATAAGGCCTTGAAGGATTTGGCCTAATTGATGACTAGAATTTTACCCGCCTCCTGACGTTACGAGGCAACACGGCGGAGTGAGTTGGGATAAATCCTCATTTCGCAAGTTGACGTCTGTTGAACGGCGCATCACTTATCACGCTCTAACTTTTATTCTATTCATTATTTGGACAAAACGTAAGAGGAATAATATTTAGCAAACATATCATTCCTTCTAATAGCGATTATTTCAAATTTTTAGACGCAGCCATTAACTTGTTGTTACGATGTACGCATTATACATGAAACAAATATCAGAGTATAAGTTTTCTCAACTTCAATATCGACAAAAAACTACTGATTGGATTTCGACAAGACCTCTTTCAAAAAATGCATCTGGCTGTTTAGACAAGAAATAAATAAACTGTCTAGATAGAAAGTGCACTGAACAAAAATTTACAGCACATGCTAATATGCTGGGTATGTGTTTTCATCTAAAATATAGTAAATACGCACTTTTGACGTGCGGATGAGCCGTGAAAAACTGCACGCTGCATATTATGACATGCTTTAAATTTTTGTTCAGTGCACTTTCTGTGTAAAAAGTTAGTTTATTTCTTGTCTAAGCAGATACATAGATGAATTTTTTTGTAAGAGGTCTTGTCAAAACCGATTAGCCTAGTAGTACAGGGTTCCCACTTTTTTTTTACAATCGATTTCCCTGACTTTTCCAGTTTTTCCAGGTCTAGTTTTGCTTAATTCCAGGTGTGATACACGCCCCAAAATAGCTTGCCGGGAATGCAGCACCCCCTCGATACGCTCTAAAAAAAAATTCTCCATACTTCATCAGGGCCGAACTTCGTTTCATGGGCCCGCCCGCAAAATTTCTATGGGGGATCCCCTAATAGATACACACATATAGGCTCAGTGTTGAATTCAGGTTTTTCATCCAGGGGGTATTAATATAGGGACCAAGTACGGGGGGTTTGGGGGGTCTCCCCCCAACAATAGCGCCGCAGACGAAAATTTTGAAAATCAGGTTTTTAGAGTGCGTTTGGTGCGTTTTAGAAAAAAGTTGTGGGTTGAATGCAATACCAAATACGTAATGTAGTTTTTGTGTTATTAACGCTTTCCTAAATATCCGCTAGATTTCACCTTCAAACCGCTAGATTCCTAAAACGGTTATTTTTGCAACGAAAACAAATGATTGATTTTATTTAATTTTTCTGACTTTGTAGTCTGGAAAACATTTTCATAAATTCGGTGAATATATAGGCTATGTTTTTTGAGTAAACCGAATAAGCCTAGATTTAAATAAATTCCCATTTTCCCTGACTTTTCCAGGTTTTTGAATTTTTTCCTCAATTCCCTGACTATTCCCTGACATTTTGACCCATATTTTCAATTCCATGACTTTTCCAGGTTTTCCAGGTCGGTGGGAACCCTGTAGTAGTGTTTTGTCAATTGAAGTTGAGAAAGCTTATAGTAGTCGTTTTGATTATTTTTCATGTATGATGTGTAGGCCTACATTGTAATAACAAGCTAACGGTTGTGTCAAAAAATTCAAAATAGTCATTATTATAAGCAATGATATGTTTGCTAAATATTATTCTTAAGTTTTGTCCAAATAATGAATAGAATAAGAGTTAGAGCAAGATACAAGCTGCGCCGTTCAACAGACGTAAACTTGGAAAATGAGAATCTATCCCAACTCTTAGTCATTTGGCCTAGCGATCGTTTTAACTTTTTAAGCTCCGCCTATCACCAGTCGTCAATTGAAATAATGAGTGTTGTATACTGTAAACCGTTATCACTCTCACCATGGTTTACTATGCCAGTTTGAAGTGCAAACACTACATGTCTAACTCGATAGGCCTACTGAACATTAATAGCTAAGGCTGTTCCACCCTGTTCTTTAATTTTCTAAAATATGCAGCTATTTAAAAATGTAGTGAATGAAATTGATACCTGACACCAGGGTTCTGAAACTGCAATGCTAAATCGTGTGGCAGTGTTTCTTCAGTTACACTTCGGTATGTTCCACGAATTTTTTAGTTAACCGGTATTTTTTTGACAATTTGTACCGCCAAACGGAAAAATTAGCAGGGGACAGGGTTCCGAAAAATTCCATGTTTTCTCTTTGTTAAACTAAAGAAAAACAGTCAAAACATTAATGTCACAAAAACACAACTAGGCCTACCTATCTATGTTGAACGAGGTGCTAGATGCAACTGCAGTTTGAAACTATTTTGAAGATGCAATACCCTAGCCTATATGCCGTGTGGCCGATCAGAAAAATTTGGGAAAAAACGTTTTGGTGTTCTGATAGTGCCAGGTTTAATGACATTTACTAGGCCCTACCTAGTTGCATATTTTAGAAAATAGAAAAACAGGGTGGAACAGCCTTAATACATAAGTGGGGCCACAACAGTGTGGTGCAGAAAGAATAGTACAGTAGTAATGCAATGCAGTTCATCACCAAGCAAGCATAATACACGGTTAGGCCTACAACTTACATAAAATAAATTATAACAAACTAAAAACAAGTCGAAGACACTTGGTAAAGATAGCAGGTTAACAAAGCAAATCACATTTAATAGGCATTGTAAACATTTGTAATAAATTAGGCCTAATAATTAATAGTAATACGGTAACATAATAAACTTGGTCTTACTTTAAAGAAACCGTGGTGATGAATAACACCATCTTGGTTATGTAGCAATGAGAGAAGGGAATATTCTGTGTGAAGTAGCATCTTCCCCTGTTTGTCATCTTGCGATTCATCTTCTGCATCCTTCAAGGTTAAAATCTGAAATAGTGTGGGATGGCTTAGGATAAAACAACCGAGATCTGGAACTAGGTGAATCTCAATCCGAAGGAGTGATTGCTAAAAAGCATACCGTGGATCAGTTTCTGAGACACTGCTATCCATTGCAAAAGGTACGTAACGTTTTAAAAATTTACTAACCTAGATATAAATTTAAGAATGCCAGAACATAGGACTGTGTGCAAGAAGCTACTTTCCCATAGGCCTACCATTCTAATGAATCTGCATATAGACATGTAGGGGCATAATGCAATTGCAAACAAAGGCACATACAAATTTTGTCCATTGGCCTATATCATCGATGTCAGCTGCAAGTATGTTTATCACGGTAAAAGTGGAGAATCTCTCGGCGATTAATATGACGAAATTGGTGAGTCCGCTCACACGGCACTTTGTTAAATACTCTAACCTAACAGTGGATCCAATTCCACACAACTTGTGCACTGAATAATTTCAATATTACCTAGGGGCCTTCCAGTTTTTTTTTTAAGAATATGCCCTCTACTAAAGGGGCCTACCGTATTGTGTCGAATATAAGCCGACCCCCTAACTTTTCTTGGCGAAATATAAAAAAAACATGCATTTAAGCCAGTGTTGCCACATTGGGCGATTTGTCGCCGTTTGGGCGACCAAGCAAAGTTTTTAGCGACCAAAATATTTCGGAAGTCGCCTGTCACCAAAATGGGCTACTTCACGAAAATCCAAACTTTCCAAAAATTTCTCAATCTACAGCTTGCTTTAAACACAAATAATGTTTATCAGAAATTATTCCATTGATAAATAGTATTTTGTAATTTAAATATTAGGTAAGTCATACAGAATACTCATTAACCAACTACATTTTGCCCGGCCTTTCGGCGTTTTGTTTGGTTAAATGTCACATCAGGATACAAGACAATAGGGGTGGAATGTCGAGAAGGTGTGTGTGAGGCAGGAAGGCCAAGCAGATAGATCTTTTATACAGAAGCTCAGTTGTTTTTTGACCGCACGTGCGCGTACGTGAAGTTGTGTCGAACTGTTGATGGTGTTGTTTATCATTTTAGTGGCTCCGATTTTACAAGATTATCGTTTCAGCACGTGGGTACAGAATATATTTTACTTTTGATTATAGAGTTTTTAATCTTTAATTTAATCTATTGTGCCTAGTAAATATACCCATAAATATACTCCCTTAAATTCTCCAATATTTCCGTAGAGTCAAAAATACACCTTTTAAAAAACATGAAAAAAAAAACGCCCTGCGGGGCAATTCTGGGGCGTTCCCCCCAGACCCCCCCATTTGGGCCGCCGCGCCAGATTGGGCGACATTTGGGCGACTTCAAAAGTTGCCGCGGCGACATCAGCGCTCATATATCTGGCAACCCTGATTTAAGCTGGTAAGGAACTTTGAGACTTAAAATAATGAAAACAGGTTAGGGCTAGGCTTATAATCAGGACAATACGGAAGGCCTAACGGTACTCTTTTGGTTGGTAGGGTAGCCACCAACTTTTTATCAACACATTTTTGCTGTTATAACTAACAAAAAAAAACTTCAAAACCTTTGACGTCGCTATTTTAAACGAAAGTTCTTTTGTGGTGAAAGTTGGGGGCTACCAAGTAGGCCTACCAACCGAAAGAGTGCCGGCCTAACTTAATGTTTATTCACTTTATTGTTTGGACAAACCTTCATAGTAAAAAAGTCATCAGTCTCTTCTTTTCGAGCTAAGCATTGAATTATGCTTTTTACTGGAGAGCTTCCTAACGTTGGTCCAAGTAGATATGGCCCTGCTTTTTTGACTACTTTTGTTGTTACAGGAGTACCTTCTTTCGGAGCTTGAAATATTCTTTCTTCTCTCAATGTCATCAGTGTTGGCTTACTTCTGCAAGTAGAACTTGATGAAGGGTAGTAACCAATGTCTTGACAGACTGGGACTTCCTGAGTTTGGCTTGCGCATACTTCGGTAGACCTTGGCCTAACTGCCGGACGAATCTTGCCGTCGTAGTTGTTAGCTGGCCTAGGCCTAGTGTTCAGTTCTGTAGGCCAAATTGGGTTGGATCTGGACCTTTGCCGTATGTGTTCATTGTATAAAATCAAATTTGGATTAGAAAGATTAGGAACAGGCGGTTGACCTACACTGGATCTAGGTCCAGCTGTGTTTGAATTACATCTCTCGGAAGTTATTTCTACGGAGATAACTCTAGGCCTACTAGGATGTCTTGTGATTCCACTAGACCTATTAGATTCAGATCGAATTCTACTTATAGACCCACCAGGCCTAATTGAAGACAAGGGCATTTCGTCTTCACTTTCCATTGCACTGCACGGGCTGTATCTTGAGTGAAACCTTTGTGTAGGGGAGGGGCTAGGGCCTAGGCCCCTATGCCAAAATGTAAGGAAACCAGGAGAAATCTAGGTTAACCCGAGCAAGGACGAGGAATTGTCGTTTCCACGCATCTTATATGTTATCTACTTACAATATTTCTAGTGTTGTTTTAAGTATGGGAATATTCAATAAATCCCAATTATTTAAAATGAATAGGCCTAGATAGGCTTTTTATGTTTACATTCTGCTACCACAGCTGCTACTTTGCCGAGTGCTAGATCGTCATGCTCGCAAATAACTTCGTAGAAATATTTTTGAGTTCTTTGCTTCTCAATTCTAGGAAGCAGTGAGCGATCCATTTCGCGCGCGCTATTTGAAGAAGTTATTTCCGACTGCAATATTATTGAAAATTCCTTGAACAAATTTCTCGCGTCCTCAATACATATTTGTGTTGTGTAGTTCTCGTTTTTATATTTTGTAACCAGGAGAATTGAAACTGGTGTACAAGCAATGTTTTGTTTTCTCAAAATCAAATTAATACAATGATATAATATTTGCTAAATAACATTCAATGAGTATTTTGTTCAACATACATTTCACATAGCAGTTTAAAAAATGAACTGGAAGTTACAACCGCTCCCAATCACATAGCAGTTTAAAAAATGAACTGGAAGTTACAAACGCTCCCAACTGTGTGCACAATAACGAAATCAATACGCTGTGGGTTGTTTTTTTTAAACTTTTTTCCCCCAAATCATTTTATTGTAAATACATTATCCCTCATGTGTGCTAACCCTATCTTTCAACAAGTAGAAAGTTACGAACATTTTTGTTTTATGTGTTTCAGGAATTTCTGTCCAAATATTGTACCAAACCATGTAACCACTATATTCAATAAAAATCATTTATTATTATTTATTAATACACGTGCTTGTTTATAAATAAATGTCTTTCGCAATTTGTGTCACATACAGATTGTTTTAATTATCAAAATCTATGACCTGAATGCAGTGGAACTTCTACGTAAATGGGGGGGGGGGGGGGGGGCGTTGTAAATTTTTTTTTTCTTTCAACCATAAACCTCTCAATTTTGAACATTTCAAGCGTTGTTTGTGAAGGTTGTGTTCAAATGAAGAGCATTGCCACCAAACATTCACCGGGGCTTTGTCCTGCATTTTGCAACCCCAACCAAAGGATTTCCAACGCATTTTGTGACCACAATGTCACTTTTCTAGTGGGTGATGATGTTTTGATTTCGATGTGTTAAAGTTGCTCCGAAGCAAGTAGCAGCTCATACAAATTTGTCCATTGGTCTGTATCATCGATGACAGCTGCAAGTATGTTTATCACGGTAAAAGTGAAGAAAATTTGTGAGTCTGCTCATACACACGGACTTTGTTCAATTTCAATACCCTTTATAGGGCATAATGTTGGACCCAAAATTTTTCTTTCTACCCAAACAATTTGAAATTTGTGATTTTTTTTTTGAATTTTAGAATTTTTTTTGATTTTTTTCCTTGATCTTTTAGGAAAAAAATGCTGATTTTGGATTCCAAATTGGCATCAAATTTGAAAAAAAATCAAAATTTTGTTAGTATATTTTTTCAAAAAATAGATTTTTTTTGCAATTTTTTATTTTTTTCCAATTTTTTTGCTTGTTCAAATTGAATCTACTACAGGCAAGCAAAATATCCGGGACATCCCGGAAATTTGTGTTTTTTTGTGTTTTTATACACAACTCGATTTTTGATCCATTACAAAAATCGTTCTAATCATTAGAATTTAGTAAGGAAAAATTCTACAAATTCAGAACAAAACAAAGCAGCTTTTTGACCGGGTGTAAAGTATGAAAAACTGTCAGATTTAATTGTGTAGATTTTGAAAGGTGGTGGTAAATATAGAAACCACTGCCCTATAAAGGGTTAACCCAGCTCTAACCTAACAGTGGATCCAACTCCACACAACTTGTGCACGGAATAATTTCAATATTAACTAGGGGCTACCGTACCCAGTTTCTTTTGGCACTCTTTCGGTTGGGGCGGTCCAGCTATGAAAGGAATGATAGTAATAAATTAAATTAACCAACTTGTAATGATTTATTGGATGAGCGTAGCGAGCGAAGCGAAGATTCCATTTCACTACACTGGAGAAAAAAATCCGGAATGTTTTTTTCTTTCTTTCTTTCTGTATTTTTGTCTGTTTGTCCACACGATTCCGGCTAAATCATGGAAGCCTTCGAAATCTCTGAACTTAGAACTGCCACGTTTTTGAGCGCAATCGGATAAAATTATTTCTCATGAAAATCGCAATTTTACGATTTTTTTTCGATTTTTGGATGAGCGTAGCGAGCGGAGCGAAGATTCCATTTCACTACACTGGAGAAAAAAATCCGGAATGTTTTTTTTTTTTTTTTTTTTTTTTTTTTTTTTTTTTTTTTTTTTTTGTATTTTTGTCTGTTTGTTAACACGATTCCGGCTAAACCGATAATCCGATTGCGATGAAATTTTATGGAGGTCTTCGAAATCTCTGAACTTAGAACTGCCACGTTTTTGAGCACAATCGGAAAATTATTTCTCATCAAATCGCAATTTTACGATTTTTTTTTCGATTTTTTAAAATTTCTTCGACTTATAACACTAACATGCTTTATCCGATTTTGATGATTTTTTCACAGAACCATAATTTTATGAATTAAGATATTCTTGTAAAATTTGAGCGCAATCGAAAAATTATTTCTTATAAAAATCGAAATTTTACGTGTTTTTTCTTTTTTAAAACAATTCTTTGACTTTTAACACCTACATGCTTTATCCGATTTTGATGATTTTTTCACAGAACCTTAATTTTATGAATTAATATATTCTTGTGAAATTTGAGCACAATCGAATAACTATTTCTTATGAAAATCGAAAATTTACGATTTTTTTCTTTTTTTAAATTACGATTAATTAAAAAAATTAAAGATTAAAGTTTATTTTTCATTAAATTTAAATTAATTTAAAAAAAATCTTCAACTAAGTAATGATTTTTTCACAGAACAACAGAAAATCCATATAACACATGGTAGCTCAATGCACCAATTACGCTCATCCAACAACGCGGCGGGACTTAAGCGTTTTCCTAGTTAAAACATTTTTTCAACTTATAACACCTACATGCTTTATCCGATTGTAATGATTTTTTCACAGAACCTTAATTTATGAATTAATATATTAGTGTTAAATTTGAGCGCAATCGAGAAATTATTTCTTATAATAATCGCAATTTTACGATTTTTTTTAACAATTAGGATTAATTAAAAAAAATTAAAAAAATAAGTTAATTTTTAATTTAATTTAATTTAATTTAATTTAAAAAAAATTTCAACTTAGTAATGATTTTGCCACAGAACAACAGAAAATTCGCATAACACATGGCAGCTCAATGCACCAATTACGCTCATCCAACAACGCGGCGGGACTTAAGCGTTTTCCTAGTATAAACAAAAGTAAGTTATGAGTCTGTTGAATTACGCGCGCGGTTTCGGCAGGCCAATGAGCGATCAGTATTTTAAATCGGGGACCACTGATTGGCCGCAATCCACCCGCCAATGACGTCAGCATCTGCTTACTTGCTTCGGTTACTAAACCATTTCTCGATTTAGTCTCATATTTTTGTAACTTGGCTAATCGAGACGAAGGGAGGGACGTACTGACGCGGAGGGACAAGGGGTGGACAGGCCTGTGCTGGTCAGAACCAGCCACAAGCGTATGGGGATGGCAGGGGGTCCCCCACGTCGTGGTCGTCTCCGTCTGTGTCATCATCCGTCCGTGTTGTCATTGTCGTCGCCGTCGGGGAGGTAGTCAAAGGGAAGGGGAAAGTCCCCGACGACGACCCAGAGCTCGCCATTAGTTTCAGGGAGAAAAACTCCCCTAATCACGGGCCGTTCTGTATAAAATATTAACTAAACCATAGTTGTACCTATCATTGAGTACAGAACATTCTATACTCATAATGGTTATACCGTTGAGAATAATACTCAACTCAATGTTTGTACCGCCTGCACAGGTAAGTAACTAGGAAAACGCTTAAGTCCCGCCGCGTTGTTGGATGAGCGTAATTGGTGCATTGAGCTGCCATGTGTTATGCGGATTTTCTGTTGTTCAATGTTCTGTGAAAAAATTAGTACTAAGTTGAAGATTTTTTTTAAATTAAATTAAATTAAATTAAAAATAAACTTTAATTTTTAATTTTTATAAGAAATAATTATTCGATTGCGCTCAATTTTCACACGAATATATAAATTCATAAAATTAAGGTTCTGTGAAAAAAGTATTACAATAAATTAAAGCATGTAGGTGTTATAAGTAAAAAAATTGTTCTAAAAAAGAAAAAAACTCACAAAATTTATATTTTCATGAAAAATAATTTTTCGATTGCGCTCAAATTTCACACGGATATCTTCATTCATAAAATTAAGGTTCTGTGAAAAAATCATGAAAATCGGATTAAGCATGTAGGTGTTATAAGTAAAATAAATTTTCAAAAAATCGAAAAAAATCGTAAAATTGCGATTTTCATGAGAAATAATTTTTTGATTGCGCTCAAAAACGTGGCAGTTCTAAGTTCAGAGATTTCGAAGGCCTCCATAAAATTTCATCGCAAACGGAGTATCGGTTTAGCCGGAATCGTGCTGACAAACACACAAAAATACAGAAAAAAAGAAAGAAGGAAAGAAAGAAAAAAAAACATTACGGATTTTTTTCTCCAGTTTAGTGAAATGGAATCTTCGCTTCGCTCGCTACGCTCGCTACGCTCATCCAATTAATTTAATTTCGAAATTTCCGGATCGACCGCCGCACTATAAACTCTATTAATTATTGCCAATTTCAAATTACTATACTATTTACCGCTAAAAATTGATGTAAAAGAGGAGATAAGTCTGGTTGAACATACTGAGTGTCGTTCCCGCGAAAATATGTGATATCTAGACGCGGGAGCGGAGCGACTGAGGAATGTGAATAGTTGTCTGTGATTTTGTGCATGTTTTCATTTCATTTCATTTTATTGTCTTGTTTTGTATACGGTACCTTATACTATAGCATATAATGTTACAATGTTATGACAAGACAAGCTATTATTAAGCTATTAAACACGTCTTGTGTTATGAGTATACGTACATCGAAAATCAGCCGAATCGCTGAATTGATTGCGCTCTATTTTCATGTTTTAATTGCCTTCGCAGTTACTCAGAAAGTAAATAATTATGTTTTAATTCCTTCAGTTACTCAGAAAGTAAATAATTATGTTTTAATTGCCTTCAGTTTAATTGCCTTCAGTTACTCAGAAAGTAAATAAAAATTTTGTTTTAATTGCCTCAGTTACTCAGAAAGTAAATTAGTATTGGTATTGGTATTGGTATTTCTTCTCCTGGCTAGTAGTCGGAGGCAGGTTTTCTTCCTTCAGTTTCTTCCTTCCTTCGTATAGTTATCCTTCTTGACTAGTAGGTTACCCTTCTTCTTGTAGCTTGTAGATCATTTTGATCCTCCTCTCTGATATCTCCCATTTCAGGGTTTCCCAGATTAATAGTCTTTAATTTGCTCATGAATCCTTTTATATTTTTCGCTCCTACTACCTCACTTGGCAGCTCATTCCAATCGACCGTAGTCCTGCCCATGAATGTATACTTCCCCACGTCAGTTTTACAGTTTCCCCTTTCCAATTTCCAATCATGATCTCCCCTTGCCAAGTAGCTAGCTCCCCTCGTAAAACTGTTCAGTTCACCCCATCCTTCATGATTTCTGATGACTCGATATATTTTACCTAACCTACTTTACCTCTGGGCATCCCTTCCCTTTTTGCATAATCCTCCTTGCTGCTCTCCTCTGCACTGCTTCTAGTTCTACTATCTCCCCCTTCCTGTAGGGGTCCCAAGCTGACCCAGCATATTCCACCACAGGTCTAACCAAGGTTTTATAGGCATGCCCTTTAAGTTCCCTACCAGCTACCCTTAGGTTCCTCATAATAAAGTTTAAGCACTTAAATCCTTTCTTAATTACCGTGTTGACCTGCTCCTCCCATTTGAGATGTTTGTGGAGCCACACTCCTAGGTACTTAATTTATTGGATGAGCCAAGCGAAAACTTCAATTTCACTGACCCCCAAAAAAATTTAGCTCGTTTTTTTTTGTTTGTTTTTTTGTCTGTTTGTTCGCACGATACCGGGCAAACGGCATAAGCGATCTTGATGAACTTAGACGTGCCACGTTGAAATCTCTGAACTTAGACGTGCCACGTTTTTTGTGTACAATCGAAGAAATATTTCTCATGAATATCGTACTTTTCCGATTTTTTTCGATTTTGAAATGATATTTTCGTGACATTTGGGCCGATTCTGACCAAACGGGTGGGGCTACAACGTTCATATTTCACAGGGACATTAATAGTCCTTTGCATAATGGGAATGTGGGTATAAAATTTGGGGCAAAGGTTAACCTATATCACTAGAAAGGTCTTGAAGAGGCGTGGCCGAATATCCATGATAGACCAGCGGCAGCGGCAGCTTTCTACCCAAAATTCAAGGTTTAAGGGTCAAATTAACACTATTTTGATAAATTAATTTTTCATTGTTGCGATTTTTTTCTTTTTTCTTTTAAAAGATTTAAGAATAAGATACATTGTCAAAAATCATAAAATATAGTAAAATTTAATATTTGACCTTTCATGCACACAAGAATAGGACACAATTGCCAATTTTGTACAATATTGCATTTTCTTCTACATTTTGGTGACGTTTCATGTTCACATCAATTTTTATCACATGCAATAGTATCACACACATGTATTTGGGTGTAAGATCTGATTAAAAGCATGGCCAAGGTCATTGGGTCAGTCGTGGAAGGTCAAATATGCATGAAAATGTCGAAAATATCGAGTGGGTACTCTAAAGAAAGGAATTTTCAGTTAGATTGCTACGACAAATGTGATATTGTTTAAAATAATAATATATCAACGTTAACCTTCAAACTAGATAGTTTGATTTTGACATTTGAAACTTGTATGACCCAAAACTTTGTCACAAAATTTTTTATTTAAAAAATGTTACAATTTCTCAGATGTTTTGCTTACTATTATGTTCACATTCATTTTTTATGAAATACATTTGTATCTCACACATGTCTTTTGGTGTGTGCTCGATCATAAGCATTGCCAAGATTAATTGTAATGACAACGGACAGAGTAGAAGAAATCACATGATTCACTAATATTTTATGCATTAAGAAGCTGTCCCAGAGCGCACGCATAAGGACCCAAATAACCCATCCATGTTAGTAGCTTTCAAGTTCCCACTGACACCACTCTGATAGTTGCCGTATTGACCTGCGTAATACAGCTAGGCATTGAAACACGTCACGATAGAGCTGCTTGATTAGATTAAAGATGCGATGCGTCATCAATATTTGTACGTACACCAATGTCCGGGGTATCAACAAAGATCTGGTCGAGATCATTGTTACTGCTTGTTACCAACTTGAGGTCCTCGTCACTCTACTGGATTTAGTTGTGAAGCAATGTAGACGTAAAGTTAATAATTCGAATTCCTTTTCGAGTCCGTGGAGGTTTATCCATCACTATCCGAATCATCAAAACTTTCATCACCGCTCTCCTCATTTGGTTGAAAATTTGTGCAATCTTTTAATTTACAAGCGTTTGTGCAAGTAAGTTTGTTTGTGAGACACTCACAGTTCTGCAGCACGCAGACTCTCTCTGCCAACAGTTCCATCACTGCCAATGGTGCTGGACGTCCTACCATCCACTCCACTGTAAGATCACCATCCTCATTCCTCCTCCATCCGTGGGATGTTGGATCGGGAACGGATGGACGTGGTTCGAGACATCTGTACCAAACTGCAGCCTGATAATTTCCCCTCGAAACGAGTGCAGACAAAACAGTCTTGACAAGGTGGTAAACGCTCAGAGTCAACTTCACCACACTTACTTCTGAACAGTTCGTAGCGGAGCTGATTTACGCTAGTTATGTTAGTCGTTAACGCGTAAAGTTTGCAGACAAATGCTTCGATTTTGTTTAGGAGTTCTTGTCTAAGTGTCCAATCATGGCCCAGTTGACTTAAATGTTCACTAAAGTCAATGTTCTTGCGAAGCGTTTTAAGAGCCAGCTTTTTTCCACGACCAGTAAATGAACTGACAGTGTCACAGCCTGTCAAAGCATGGAGTCCCGGCAGAGCTCTGCACATATCTCGTCCAAGAGAGCTCGCAATTTTGGTAACATCAGTATAATGTGTTCTGTTCTTTGTCCCTCTCTTTAAGAACATGGCGATATCAATCTCAAACGAAGCCCAGAGACATAAAACTAGCACGTCCGTGTCAGAAGATGTAATGCTTGCTGACTTGTAGCCTTGTAGTGATGCATGCTTAGCATGTAGCAGCATTCGAGTGTCGGCTTCTTCTTGTGAGGAATTTAGTTCCGGACAAGGTGCCAGCTGATCGAGGCTATCTCCACGCAAGACTCTTCACAAGTAACGTAGAGGACTCTGGCACCAAGTTTCCGTCTCTTCTCCTCGGATTTCAAATCTTCAGAAACAAAATCGATTAGCTTGCTATTATTATGAGAGCTTTGGAGAATCCTCTCCAGTCACGAATGCAGTGCCCAGCGGTGACATCTTGAACTTCGAGAATTTGGGTGTACTCCTCCGAAGTCGTTCCAAGTTTTTGATTGAAGACTCTCTATAAACATCAAAGACAATGTCGATGCAGGTGCAACCCTCTGCTTCTCGAAACGCTGATGGCAGCAGAGTGATGGAAATCTTTCAAAATGTCTTGTTATTTTGGTTCAAATTTTGTACCAAGCTCATTCCGTCGATAATGCACATTTTTGGTGATTCCATGGTCTCGGCAAACAGCACGTTCTTCTCAAGTTCGATTCCCAAAGCTGATTTGTTAGTCTTTCTAACTGTACCATCCGGAGAGGCCAAAGAAAATGGGAGGGGACCCAAAGGGTGTGAGAGAACATCTTCCATTTTCAGTTTACGACATTCAGCGATCATCAACATCCTCCCGAAAAGTTTCTTGTCTGCTTTTATGATTACTTCTCTGCCGGCTTTGGAAGTTTTTAGCTTAGTTCGCATCGTAGAAAACGTACCCAAAGACTGTCGGGGAATCGGCTGATAAAAAAAAATAGATAATATTATTATGATGAATTCAGAGGGTACCCGCACGATGTTTTCGACCTTTTCAAGCATATTTGAAATTTTCACTACTGACCCAATAATCTTGGCAATGCTTATGATCGAGCACACACCAAAATACATGTGTGAAATACTAATGTATTTCATAAAAATGAATGTGAACATGAATAGTAAGCAAAACATCTGAGAAATTGTAACATTTTTTTAAATAAAAATTTTTTGACAAAGTTTTGGGTCATAAAAGTTCAAATGTCAAAATCAAACTATCTAGTTTGAAGGTTAACGTTGATATATTACTATTTTAAACAATATCACATTCGTCGTAGCAATCTAACTGAAATTTCCTTTCTTTAGAGTACCCACTCGATATTTTCGACATTTTAAAGCATATTTGACCTTTCAACGACTGACCCAATGACCTTGGCCATGCTTTTAATCAGATCATACACCCAAATACATGTGTGTTATACTATTGCATGTGATAAAAATGGATGTGAACATGAAACGTCACCAAAATGTAGAAGAAAATGCAATATTGTACAAAATTGGCAATTGTGTCCTAATTTTGGGTCATAAAAGGTCAAATATTAAATTTTACTATATTTCATGATTTTGACAATGTATCTTATTCTTAAATCTATTAAAAGAAAAAAGAAAAAAATCGCAACAATGAAAAATTAATTTATCAAAATAGTGTTAGTTTGACCCTTAACCTTAAATTTTTGGTAGAAAGCTGCCGCTGCCGCTGGTATATCATGGATATTCGAAATCGGCCCTTCAAGACCTGACTAGTGATATAGGTCAACCTTTGCCCCAAATTTTATACCCACATTCCCATTATGCAAAGGACTATAAGGTTATGGTGATGTAGTACCTTTCGAAAGAAAAAGTTGAAAAAGCTAGCCAGAATCCATAGAAATAAAGGTTTTAATATGAGTTTTTTTAGGTTTATAATAACAATTAACAAATAACAATAGAAACTTGACAACAATCACCTACAATGCATTCAAAAAGCACTTGCAAAGGAAAAGTGGTCCCACGCAAACTAAAAACTTACAAAAAAGCTCATCCATCAACGCGGCGAGACTTAAGCGTTTTCCTAGTATAATATAATTACTTTACTTTTGACCCTGTTTGTTTATTATTTAAAATATTGCCCGCTTTAGGAAGATCACGTAAGGTTGGCGTACCTGTATAGAGGTTTTTTAAAATTTTATTTTACGTTGCCGTTCTGATTTGATTCCACCGCGTTCCACCGGTTGTCATCGGCCTTGACTTTTCTGTTCTTGATCAAAGGCGTATCTATTTACGTAACTGTTGTCCGCCGGTGATAATAAATTCATTCTAAATTGCCAGTCATTTTCATTCGGCATTTGACGATACGTGCTAGAACTCAAAGATTATTGAAACATGTCGGTCAAAGCTGTCTGTGTTTTGAATGGGGAAGTGGTGAAGGGAACAGTTTACTTCGAACAAGAGGCAAGTTTTTATCTTAGGCCCTAGGCCCTAGGCCATGCCCTAGGCCTAGGCTAGGCATTTTCCCTTAGCCATAGGCTTTGGGTTCTTTAAAGCCTTCTGGGCATGTAAATTATGTAGGCTTAATCTAATGACTTTATTTTTGATTTGTTTCGCAGAGTGCTAATGCTCCCGTGAAGGTGTCTGGAGAAGTAAGTGGGCTGGCCAAAGGAAATCATGGTTTCCATATTCATGAATTTGGGGACAACACCAACGGTAAGCTCTATTGTAGCCCCTAGCCCTATACTGTAATTATGACCGTGGTCACAAGAAACCTGTAATCTTTGTTACTGGTAGCCCCTAGGCCTACTTCTATAGTTCGAGGCACCTTTAGAGTTTAGAAGGAACCAAACCGGAAATCAATTTACTGTGTGAGTGGGGTTTATCTGCCGGGCTCATTTGAAAAGAGCGAGCACATGGCAAAAATCTATGTAGGCTTAAGGCCGGTGCACAATTGCCCGGTAACGATAACGTTACCGTTAACGATAACGGGAAGAAAGTTGAATCACACGTTAACTTACGATACGATGCACAATAAAGCTTCCCGTTGCTGGTCGTTCCCGTATCCCGGCAACGACAACGGGAACATCACCAAGTTTTAACTATCCGTAACGTTCCCGTCCAGTACCTTACCGGAACCAATCAGAATCAAGATGTCCACGGCCTGTTAAAAGTGTACAATAAATGTATCAGCTGGTAGGGGCTAGGTATTTCAGTAAGGCTGTGGTGTATGTTATTTACCAGGTGTACCAAATATGCACAACAAATTAATAACAAAAATTGCATGTTAACCAACGTCACATTTTATTTCTTACCGTCCGCTTCACGGGCTATTGTGCATCGAAGACCTTAAAGTTAACGTTACCGTCTTCCCGTTATCGTTGTCGTTCCCGTTCTCGTTACCGGGCAAATTGTGCATCGGCCTTTAGGCCCCTAGCACGTGGTCAACTGTGGACCTTGGCGGGTAGGCCTGCCTAGCGTGGGAGAGAGGGAAGCCAAATCCAAGCACTGCTTGCTACCTCGCACCCTCGTTAACGACCGTTTTTCCATCCCAATTTTAAAAGATTCTGACCTGAATAACGGGGAATGTTGCCGGAACTTATTTAGGTTAGGGGGTCCAAATTAAAAGACGCTTTTTTTTCGCAAAAACACCCAAAACAAGCATTCTGGCCAATTTATAAAAATGTTCTTTGTAACACTACGATAATAATATCAACTTGCTTGGTTTTGTTGTGTTTTCACCCAAAAGTATTTCATTAACGAGTTGCGCCACTATGACGTGTAGGCGAGGACTTCCATCTTTAATAATGCGTCAAGTCAGGTTTAGTTTTGTCAAAATTAAGCTCTGCCCTCTGCTTACGAGAGTTGAAACTGCGCTTATTTGTTTACTAAAATCACTGCCTTATGGACGAATGTAAAATTTGTACCTTTAGGCCTACATACATCCAGACGGCGGTTACTAAAATACCATTTTGTTGTTCCACCCCACGGCGCTTCGCGTCCACCCCCAACCCCCATTAATCTACTATTTATTGCAAAGTACTTTTGTTGTGATTGTTGTTGTCTTTAACCATTATTTGTTTTAAAAAAGCAATCGATGTTTCCCCCCACGGCGCTTCGCGTCCACCCCCCCCCCCCCCCCCAACTAACCTACTTTTCATCGCAAAGTAGGCCTACTTTATATTAGGCCCTAGGCCTAAAAATATTTTTGCTAAGAAAAGTAGGTTGAGTGTGGGCGCGAAACACCACAAAGCAATCGATGTTTCCCACCCCCCACCACCCCCACCCCCTATAGACCAGGAGCCAGACCCTGTGGATTTTTTTTTCGTTCACCCCACTTAACATCTCAAATCTGACTTGACCACGTGTTAGTATGCACCTTATGAAATAGCCCCAGGTAGTTCGTCACTTCGAATTGTGGTATACGTTTTTTTTAGAGGCCATTTTGTTTTTGAATGTGCAATCATTGAAACGCTTACTCTCTACTGTCTTAAAAAGTACATAACTCGGGACTCGGTTAACCGATTTTATTTTTTAAAACACCGATTTGTAGGTTACTGTATTCTTTCCCTTATATACAATCAATTTTTAATAAACATATGATTTCATAGTTAAAAAGTGCAGACACGGCAAAAATAGTGTAGGCCTAAATAATTTCACTGAAATGTGATTCAAGCATAGCCTAACCTAGATTCGACACATTTTTTTGGTTGCTAGCAAGATGTTTTTATACTTGATTATGATTTAAAAAATATATTCAAGAACTAAACTAATAAAATGTAGGCCTATAGATTTTTTGGAGTTTTAGAAGATACGCGTTGAAGGATGAGCATTTTCAGTGGATTGAGCGCTTTTTAACTAGGTTTTTAATCCAACTTCATTTCGTCATTGTTAGCATAGAATTATATTTTGAAAGTAATTCCAACCAACAATAGGCCTACAAGCAAATGGTAAAATATATTGATACTAACAATGTATTTTGAAGATATTTTTCATAATAGTTAATTTTGCAGGATTTTCAGTTTCAAAAGTGGAAAAAGTGGAAAAGTGCTCTTTTCACGTGATAAATTTATTTGGTTGCACTTAAATTCTTTGAAAGTCTAATATTAGAGATTTTAAAGGTTCTCTGAAAATTTCATCCAATTCGTAGCAGTCGTTTGTCCCGGAAAGCGAAAAACGAACTCAAAAGTGTAGCCTACAAATAATAGAAAAATATCTTAAAATTGATATTTGATGACACATACATCTTTACTTGTTTTGCAATAAATAACCTGTCATAATGTAATATTAATATATTGTACTTTTGAAGTGGTTTAACTATGATAGTATTGTACAACTTATGATTATCTCGCAAAAATGTTCCATTGTTTGGCCAATTGGAACCGTTGTTGCAAGGATAGAGGCGGCTTTAAGCCTAACAATCGCGCAAATAGAGAAGAAAGCATACGAATCAATTAGATAGAAAAAATAGATGGCCCTAAGTTACGATCCTGTAACTTTCTTATTTTAATTTGATTAATTAAATTAATTAATAAATTAACCAAAACATAAATTGAATTAAGAGACTACACTGTCGACATTGGTATCAAATAAAAGCCCATTGAACAAGAATAAATATCCGAAAAAGTATTTGAGTTAACTAATTGATTAATTTCCCAATAATTTACACTTTTAAAAATCTTCGTAAGTCCTATGTGTAATTATGTATGCCTAAATGTCTACCGGTTGGCCTAACATGTTCCCACTTTAATAACATCATGCCAATAATTTCGAAATGTTATGTGCCTAAGCGAAACTATTTTAACTGATAGATTAATAGAATAGTTTAGTTGAAACCAATTAATTATCAGAAGTTTGTAAATAACCAGAAGAAAGGTACGAAATTATATAAAGAAATTTACGAAACCATCGGAAATTTTCCGCTCTTTCACAAAACCTCTGACAGTAGTTGTGAGCCCCGGAGCCATTTAAAGCGGGAAACGTTTTAATTTACAGATTTACAGATTTTAAATGTGGGTCAACAATATTTTGAATATGCCTCGATAAATTTAAATAGTGATAAATGGTGTAAGTAGTAATAAACCCACTTTTGAAACAAAAGTTGAATAACTGTAAGGCATCAAAATCAAAGTTTTAATATAAGGCTTATTTAATTATTGGATGAGCGTAGCGAGCGAAGCGAAGATTCCATTTCACTACACTCGGGAAAAAAATCCGGAATGTTTTTTTTTTTTTTTTCTCTTTTTTTTTGTATTTTTGTGTGTCTGTTAACACGATTCCGGCTAAACCGATACTCCGATTGTGATGAAATTTTATGGAGGCCTTCGAAATCTCTGAACTTAGAGCTGCCACGTTTTTGAGCGCAATTGGGAAATTTTTTCTCATAAAAAACGCAATTTTACGATTTTTTTTTCGAATTTTAAAAAATTTCTTCGACTTATAACTCCTACATGCTTTATCCCATTGTAATGATTTTTTCACAGAACCTTTATTTTATGAATTTAGATATTCGTGTGAAATTTGAGCGTAATTGAAAAATTATTTCTCATGAAAATCGAAATTTTACGGGTTTTTTCATTTTTAAAACAATTCTTTGACTTATAACACCTACATGCTTTATCCTATTGTAATGATTTTTTCACAGAACCTTAATTTTATGAATTAATATATTTGTGTAAAATTTGAGCGCAATCGAATAACTATTTCTTATGAAAATTTCATTTTTACGATTTTTTTTATTTTTTAAAAATTACGATTAATTAAAAAAATTAAGTTAATTTTTTGTTTAATTTCATTTATTTAAAAAAAATCTTTGACTAATTAATGTTTTTTTTCACAGAACAACAGAAAATCCGCGTAACACATGGCAACTCAGTGCACCAATTACGCTCATCCAACAACGCGGCGGGACTTAAGCGTTTTCCTAGTATTTACTTAACAATACCTGTCTACAATGGGTATAAAAAGCCGGTGTTGTATACGAAATCAACCTCATTGCCCTTTTCTAACTTTATTGAGTTGTGCATCTTAATTTTCAATTAGCCTAGATACAATTTCAAAATAAAATAATAATAATAATTAATAATAATAATAATAATAATAATAATAATAATAATAATAATAATAATCAATCGTCGATTACGTCGGGGCCTACCGGGATGGCTTGGTCGCTTTGATTTACTGTCCCCCCACTGAAAATCAGTTATATTTAACTGAGTGGGTAGACTCTAAATACTACAATTTATTTATTTTATTTATTTATTTAATAATAGATTAGTTACATTTTCCCATCATTGTATTGCTACTAGGAAACAGCAAGAAAACTTAGACTTCTTATACAAGATAACTCTTTTTTAACTCATTCAGACCACGTGTCCATTATAATGGACATAACAATTTTGATTTTTTTTTAATTAGACTTAAAGTTTTTTCAATTTGGCCAACAAAAAATTCAAAAAAATTGGGGAATTCAAATTCACATTTTTTTTACCGCATTGCGATAGGACGAATAGTACCGTTTTTAGAGCAGATTGAAAATTGAAATGTGTAAAAACGGGCAAAAAAAGTGTTTTTGGTTTTTTCCCGGAAATTTAAAATATTAATAGTTTTGCCAGTATTTGAGATACAGAAAATCCAAAATATGCAAAAAATTCCGAAAAAAAATCTTGTTTTAGAAATGCACTTAAAATTTGCATTTGAACATCAAACGTTGCTTTTATTCGAAATCCAAAATTTCCCATAATTCCTTAAATATTACAATGAAAAATATAAAAAAAATACTAAAAATATCAGAAAAAATCACGAAATGTTAATTTTTAGCTTAAAATATCCTAATTTGTGCCAATTTAATTATGGTCTGAATGAGTTAACTTAACTTAACAGGGACCCAAAGTAAAGGGCCATTCACAACCAACTTAGTAGCTAACTTAGCCTCTAACTTAAAGGTTTGTCTTATGGAAAACAACACGTCTGTTCATGACCAAAACTTAGCCTTTAACTTACACTTATCAGCAACCGAAAGTTTGCAAACTCCAAGGTTTTACTTAGCAGCTAACTTAACATTAAGCTTTTAACCAATCAGAGAGAGACTCGAGCCGACAATTTCCGGTCATATCCAATTGAAAACGTAAACAAACAGCAAAAATGGATCCCAAGGAACATCAGCTATTGTTCGATGAAAAGCTATTGAACGAATTCATGAAAAGGCCACTGCTATATGTAAAATCTTCGTCTTTATACAAAGATAAGAATATAAAAGAAAACATTTGGCTATCGATTGGGGCAGAAATGTCAACTGACCGTCAGTATTATTATCGTTTATTGCGGTACTAGGCCTAGCCCCCAGCTAGGGCTAGGCCATGTGAGGTTATGTAAGGCTTACGTCACGTTGTCTTAAATAAATACGTTTATTATTTTTACCATCAATTATTGTTTAATAAACTGTACAGTCTATAGTCAATCAATTCTATAATGTAGAGCTAGGCTAGGCCTACTTACTGAATGCTGAATGTTATTATATGTCAAGCATTGGCGCGATAAAAGTAAACACTGCAAATCTGTGTTGTGATTGGTTTAAAAACATCTATCATGCACAGCCACCTAAAGTTAGAGGCGACGGTATGGCTGTAAAGCACCCGAGCAACATCTAGGAGGCAGTGGCTGTTAAGTTAGCGGCCTAAATATCTATCATGAACAGCAACCTAAAGTTAGAGGCTAAGTTAGCTGCTAAGTTAGAGGCCTAAGTTGGTTATGAATGAGCCTTAACAGTCCGATTTTTTCTAATTTATGTTGTAGTGAAAGAGCGGAAAATTCCAAGCTATTTATTATTTTCTTCAAATGATTTCACACCGTTCTCCTAGTTATTAACAAACTTTTGACAACTAATTGTTATTCAACTTCACTAATCTATTTATCTATCAGTTACAATAATTTCGCTTAGGCACATCACATTTAATTTCGAAATTATTAGCATGATGTTATTAAAGTGGGAACATCTTAGGCCAATCGGTAGACATTTAGGCAAACATAATTACACATAGGACTTACGAAGAATTTTTTTTAAAGTGTAATTAATTGGGAAATTAATCAATTAGTTAACTCAAATACTTTTTCGGATATTTATTCTTGTTCAATGGGCTTTTATTTGATACCAATGTCGACAGTGTAGTCTCTTAATTCAATGTATGTTTTGGTTAATTTATTAATTAATTTAATTAATCCAATTAATAAGAAAGTTACAGGATCGTAACTTGGGGCCATCTATTTTTTCTATCTAATTCGTATGCTTTCTTCTCTATTTGCGCGATTGTTAGGCTTAAAGCCGCCTCTATCCTTGCAACAACGGTTCCAATTGGCCAAACAATGGAACATTTTTGCGAGATAATCATACAATACTATCATAGTTAAACCACTTTAAAGTACAATATATAAATATCACAACATGACAGGTTATTTATTGCAAAACAAGTAAAGATGTGTCATCAAATATCAATTTTAAGATATTTTTCTATTATTTGTACACATTTGAGTTCGTTTTTTGCTTTCCGGGACAAACAACTGCTACGAATTGGATGAAATTTTCAGAGAACCTTTAAAATCTCTAATATTAGACTTTCAAAGAATTTAAGTGCAACCAAATAAATTTATCACGTGAAAAGAGCACTTTTCCACTTTTTTCACTTTTGAAACTGAAAATCCTGCAAAATTAACGATTATGAAAAATATCTTCAAAATACATTGTTAGTATCATTATATTTTACCATTTGCTTGTATTGTTGGTTGGAATTACTTTCAAAATATAATTCTATGCTAACAATAACGAAATGAAGTTGGATTAAAAACCTAGTTAAATAGCGCTCAATCCACTGAAAATGCTCATCCTTCAACGCGTATCTTCTAAAACTCCAAAAAATCTATACATTTTATTAGTTTAGTTATTTGAATATATTTTTTAAATCATAATCAAGTATAAAAACATCTTGCTAGCAACCCAAAAAATGTGTCGAATCTAGGCCTATGCTTGAATCACATTTCGATGGTGAAGAGCCAATACCTTCTATCTGCCAAAAAGCAAATTGTTCAGGAGAGCATTAAAACTGATTTAAAAAAGTAACCAGTTGGCGGTGGCAGATAGGAGATATTGATGTAAGGTAGTACTATGTCTCTTTTGGAGCTATTAGCACCAAAAAATTCTAAATAATTTTCTGTATCCATAGACACCCAACATCTCATTTTGGCAGAAAAGCAGATAGAAGGTATGTTCTTCACCATCGTTTCAGTGAGATTATTTACACTATTTGCCGTGTCTGCACTTTAACTATGAAATCATATTTTATTAAAAATTAATTGTATATATAGGGAAAGAATACAGTTACTACAAATCGGTGTTTTGAAATAATCGTTACCGATCCGAGTTCCTATGTACTTTTTAAGACATAGAGTAGCGTTCAATGATTGCACATTCAAAAAAGGCTCTAAAAAACGTATACACAATTCGATATGTGACGAATACGGTACTGGACACTATTTCAAAAGGGCATACTACAGTGGTCAAGTCAATTTGAGATGTTAAGTGGGGTGACAATTTCGTAAATCGCTCCTACAGGAATGCTCCTGCGGTCTGATTACTGTAAGATCTTTATGAAGATAACGTCGTTATCCAGCACTTTAGCGACAATTTGCGTGTCGACTGATTCCTGTAAAAAGAATAACGATCGTTACGGTACAATCGCTATGATAAGGAATGAAAAGGTGTGCTATGTATCCACTCACTATGGCGCCGTAGCGCTATTTACAGAATCAGGTCATAACGATATTATGAACGATTGATATTTCATATCAACCGTGATCGCTATCGTATCATAGCGACTATTACAGAATTGCACTGCTGGTCTACTAACCTACTGTTCAAGACAAAGGACTTTCAACCAAAAAGGACCTTTGTTTAAAATGGCAACGTTAGGTAAAGGTTTTGTGGGGTTATTTTTGTATTTTAAACTCAAATTTTTGTTGTTTTGTATTTTGTTCATAAAATGATTTGTTTTTTTGTATTTTATTAACAAACAAAATACAAAAATTATCCACAAACCCTTTAAACGTTGCTATTTTAAAGATAAAGGAATTTTGGCCACCAAAATTAAACCATACCATTAATTACCATAAATACTTGCCTCTGCTCATCGCCCCCTTTGGAGTAGTGGTTAACGAGAGGCATTTCTATGCGAATGGTCGCGGGTTCAGATTTCACACATTTTTTTTACACTTTTTGCAATTTTTTACTCAATATTTTGCCTTTTTTGTCTGCTTCAAGTGGCCTATTTTGGTACAAAATTTTGGTTGAAATATTTATTTTCCACAAAAAAAGCGAGGGCCAACATTTGTATTACATCCAGAGTAGCCGCAACTACAGTGGCTTTCAGTTCGGCTTGTCAGCAGTCAAACCGGTTTCTAAGGGAGGTTCTCTGGGTTAACGTAGCCTCAGGCGCTGACGAGCCGAACTGAAAGGAATTTTACAGACACATTTCACACAATTTTTATAAACGTTTTGTAATTTTTTACTCAATATTTTGCCTTTTTTGTCCGTTTAGGCCTAAGTGACATATTTTGGTACAAAATTTTAGTTGAAATATTTATTTTACACAAAAAAAAGCGAGGGTCGACCTTTGTAATCACATCCAGAGTAGCCGTAACTTACAGACACATCTAGTGACTTGTCTGCTGGTTTTTATAGCCCTATGATTAACATAGGTACTAGGCCTCTTCGCGAACGCTTTTTACAGTCGCGTTGATGGATGAGCGTTTTTGGTTGAATATATAAACAGTGGTCTACGACAAGGCAGTGTGATGTCTCCTACACTGTTCGCCATTGTAATGGATGCCATACTAAGAAAAGTAGAACCAACCGAAAGCAAAATGTCAAAGACGATGATATTTGCCGACGATATAGTGAGATGGGGAGATTCCATTGAAGAAGTCCAGGAAAGTATAGATAAGTGGAATGAGGAAACACAGGAATTTAACATGAAAATAAGTATCGAAAAGAGTGAGATGTTAATAGTAACCAAGAAAATTAAACCGAACCAGAAAAAAGTAACACTACGTGAGAAGAGCTGTCAATTGCAGAAGAATTCAAATACCTGGGAAGTATTCTGACAAAGGATGCCAAAATAACAGCAGAAATATCAAGAAGAATCATACAGCACACAAATTCTACCAAAGCGTACGAAAACTACTATGGAAAGAGGAAATATCAAACAGATGTAAAATGATATTATACAAAATGTACTTTCTCCCAATTTTGTCATATGCATCAGTGACATGGACAATAGGAGGAAAGGAAGAGAGCAGACTGCAAGCAGCAGAGATGAAATTTCTAAGAAGTGCGGTGGGCATAACAAAACTAGACAAGGTACGAAGCATAACAACAAGATACAAATTAGGAGTGGAAAGTCTACGAGATAAAATAGGAAGAGAAAGACTCAGGTGGTATGGACATGTAAGAAGAATGAAGCAAGACAGAATCCCAAGACGAGAATTTGAACGTACATGTGGGGGAGTACAAAGAGTTGGCCGGCCAAGAGATAGATGGCGGGACCAAATAACGCGAAGCATCGAAGAAAGAGGGAAAACATGGGATAGGGTTAATGAAGAAAGACTCTGGGAGGACAGGAAGAAGTGGAGAGAATTATTAGAAATGCCGGTTATGGAAGAAAACGAGGAAGAAGATGAGGGGTGC
The DNA here is from genome assembly GCA_024449915.1 of Sweltsa coloradensis. Lineage (NCBI taxonomy): Eukaryota > Metazoa > Arthropoda > Insecta > Plecoptera > Chloroperlidae > Sweltsa > Sweltsa coloradensis. The sequence goes on from JAMZAV010000217.1 coordinate 51,294, forward strand.
TGAGCCTGGCTAGCAAGCACTAGAAGATAGCCCGAGAAACTGGTGACTCGTCACCCCCCGACCCGACAAATGTTGGAAAAGGGTGTTTGATATATATATATATATTTCTGTCCAATGATTGATTACTAATCTTAAATTTTTTGTTTGCATGGGATCTCATAGGCCTACTTCTCAAGTTCCATAGTAAAATTATTTTTGTTAAATTAGGATAATTTTTATAAAGTAGGTAGGTAGTATTAATTGCTATGGTAATACCAATTAACAATAGAATGTAACATATCTCAAGGCCAAAATACTTGCTTTTTGTATGCATTGTAGGTGATTGTTGTCAAGTTTCTATAGCTAGGGCCTACTTGTTAATTATAGGCCTACACCTAAAAAGAAATATTTAAGCCTTTTTTTACTATGAATTCTGGCCAACTTTTTCAAAAAATTTCTTAAGAAATTACATCACCATTAGTTACCTTAATGTCCATGTAAAATATGAACATTGTAGCCCCACCCGTTTGGTCAGAATCGGCCCAAATATCACTAACCAATATCCATCTTAACCAATATTGTACAAACCTAGGCAAAAAAAACTCTGATTATTTAAATAACTCTATTCAATAAACTCCCCAAATCAATAAAAAACATAACAGAACCCATCAAATTAAAAAAATGAACTAAATTCCTAACACAAAAGGCATACTACAGCATAAAAGACTTTATGACAGACAGAACTAGACTACCTAATTACCTGGTATAATAAAAAAACTCAGCTCTGCTTGTTTTGCAATTAAAAGCATCAAACATGAGGAATAAGCAATGTATTAACTGCTAAATTATGCTACTTTTCTCTATTTGAATCACATCTGAGATTTGAGATATAATTATTACAAAAAGCTTACTACAGTGTAAATGACTTTATTACAGAAACTGACCTACCGTAATGATAAAAATCAGTTAATTGTTAAAGTGTCCGTTCACCTCTTTAACAAGTTAGTCTTAACATCAAATAGAAACATAAACACTAAGTAGTTTGTGTATATTTCCCGACCTACGTCAATAGGGGTCTTTAAATTCATCGCCGCGCTCAAGAACAGTGACGTCACTGTTCTTGAGCTGGTGATGTGTTGCAACACGGCATATCCACTAGCGATGTGTAACGCGCGAGGCAGGTCCCTGTCGATCTGTTGAAATAGTCTGTTCTACTAAAACGAAAGCGGAAGACCCGAGTTCACAATCACTAACAATACATAACACTGGTCAACAACACTTGTTTTGAAAAACATACTGCTAATAAAGTAGCTATGGGATAGCGTCAGTTTTCGGAAAAACGTAAATGTCAGGGTTGCCAGTGGTAAGTATCGAACATTCGAACCGGGGACCTCCCGAATAAGTCTCGCGTGTTACGCTTGTACTTTCTATCTATTATAATGCACCGTAAAAAGATAAACAATATTATATCAGTGACACTGACTTCATACATATACCTCACCTCATTATTACTAGTATGATAATTATACTGGTATTGAGTAATACTAATATACAATACTATGTGAAAAAGTACGCGTAAGGTTTTCGGTCAGTGTTTGTTTACTCTTACTAATTGGCTTGTTCACGCAAAGCTCCGCGCAGATCGCGCCAGTGCACTAACCCCCAAAACCAGGGTCCACTAGATACTTATTCCGAGCTGCTTGTTAGGTATCTAGTGGACCCTGCCCTAGACCGTGGCGGCGTTTGAAATAAACTATGTATAGCAGGCTCTGCATTGTCAAATATGCTTCCTCGATTGTTTGTTTACGTATTGTTTTACGTAAGTAGTCGTACGGCCTATTTCAAGTAATTTTATTCACTAGCATATTTTGTTTGTGTTTAAACTTTTAAACAATGGAAACGTGGACGATAGAAAATTAAAAGAAGAGCTGAAAGCACATGGCGCCGTTGAAGTCTAAACCTAGGGCCTAGCCCTGTTATTGAGATTAGACCTAGGTCTACTTGGAATAAGGCTACTTAGGACTATGGCCTAGGCTTTTCTTCAGCATTAGATGTAGACCTAGGCAAATCAATATCATGGTATTATAAATAAGCAAGTAAAGTATAGTAGCACTACTTGCATACGCCTCAGCAAAGTCTAGGGCCAGTGTTGATTTGTTGACATGAGAGAGGTTACGTAGGCAGGAGGCCGAATAAAGACACATGCCATAATATTATGTGTGATTGTATTTATTTGTAGTAATAAACACGACAGTATGCCCTCCACTCTCCTTACACGAATACACACAGCAATTGGGCATTTTGCTTTCAACATAAAACTATGCAAACGGACAGTAAAAAGAGTAGGCTAGGCTGCTGACAGCTATGAGCAGCCATGACACCCGCAAACCGCAAGTTGGGTTATCACCGCCGTCAACACTCTACATCCGCCTTTACAGGCATCCAGACGGCGGTGGGGGGTTAGTACAATAGCGCAGCGTGGTGAGTAAAAGTCGCAGTGAACAAGCCAATTAATAGCTTATCGTTTTTCGAGTAGATGCAGGCTGGCACATAATATATTAGAACAATTCCAAACATAAACTTAGATAAAAAAAATCACCGTCAACAGCATATTGGACAACATACAAAGAGTACTGGCATAGTGCATCAGCATTAAATATTTATCTTTCGACTGTAGCCCGGGGGGGGGGGGGGGCACTTGCGTATATATCTAACAAGTCGATTGTCGAAACAACAGAATTTCATAATTTCGTAATAATTACAAATCACTCGATACTTGTACTAATGGAATGGAATGGCCGTAGGGGAGAGGGGGGGACATTGGTACAGTTCAGAACGTTTCAATTTTTTTACATATACATGTGCAAATTTGGGAATGAGACTTTTGTCATAGTAAAATACAACCCTTAATCTATGATATGTGTACTACATCTTTCACATTTGTGACCACTACTAATAAATAATCCACTTATAGAAAATTATTACAAATGTACCAATGTACCCCATAAGCGGGGCACTTTGGTACTAGTATGGGGCACATTGGTACACACATGTTTACTGGTCAGTATTTACAAGTTTAGGCCTACATAGGGTGTTTATTTTATGTATGTCAATAGTGGTTTACATACATGAGCTAATAAACTTGTCCACATAGACCCTAGTATTAGGTGTGTGCTTAAAATTAGCTTAACGTTAAACTACGTTATTGTGGGAAAATATCTAGATCAAGGTTTGCCTACAATAGACAGACAGCTTATATACTACACTAGAATGCTATTTTACTATGTATATATACTAAATACTAATCTAGGCCTAAGATAGACTGCAACATTAGGTCTACAGATAGATTTTTTATTAACACTAGCTGGTGCATAGGGCCTGTAATGTACCAATGTGCCTCCAAGGCTGTGTACCAATGTGCCCCATCTGGTATTGTTTTAGAAAATAAATTCCAAAAATTTGAGGTTAGGTGTACAGTCATAGCAATGTGCTTAAAAATAATCAGATAAATTGCGGTCATCCCATAAAAAAAAATAGCTTGAATTACCTACAATAACATCATAATCAACCATTACAAAGTTTATCACAACTATTTACTTTCCACATCACTAAATACAATTTATATCATAACTTAGCCATTTATCAATGGAAATGGCTCAGATTTTCAGAGCTGGTAGAGTTCCTCACTGCCATCTAGATCACTCATAATACACTGCTGAAAATTAAACATGGGTGGCAAAATTCAAACTGTACCAATGTGCCCCTGTACCAATGTCCCCCCCTCTCCCCTACCTAGCGTAGAGACAAGACAATAAATGAAATTAAATGAAAAGTTTTAAAGGAAATATGATCGTTCCAAGTACACAAAAATAGTCATCGTCAAGACTCAAGATAAGACTGAAAGTGCACCCTATTGGTATGTTATTCACCTTATCCTGCTTATTCTATTGTAAACAGTGACATGACTGCTGTGCTCCATACACGAGATTACAAGATTGTATAGGCGTATTTGTATTTTGCTTTGTGTGAATAACAGATGGACATGTTATGTAAATCAATCCAGAAATTACCAAATCCATCTCAGCCGGGTTGAGAGATGCACATGTGTTTTGTTTCGACCTAATTTAAACCGAGTATCAATGTCTTATCCCCCACCCTCCTTCAAAGCTTGTGTCGCGTGCTAAGTGACAGCCCAATAAGATGACGCAGCTCGCCTCTACACTCGACACTCTGCCGGCCGCTACTCGTGCACTGTTGCCACGACTGATAAGTGGGGAAGATGAACGAAATTTCTTTGCACATTTAACAATTAATTTAGCGTTACTACGATTATTTTTGCTCAATCATTTGTTGTAAATGGAGTCTACTTAGGTAAATAGATGTCTGTGTAAACCTTTACATAAGAGGTGAACGATCCCTTTAATGGGTACAATATTTGAAATTTGTAAATTAATAGTATTCTTCTTATTAATTCATTTTTATCCAAGTTACTGTACCTAATAATGTAATTATTTTAAGTACCGTATCATTGGCTTTTGGCAGTGGGCCTATGTATTAATATGAGAGACAACAATGTGATGAACGATTACTGACATGGCCATGATGGCATTTGATTATTAGTAGGTAGGGTACTATAGCCTATACTATAGGCTATATACTATTTTGTAAAATATAGTACGTTTAATACTTATGTAAGAACTAGGGCCTAGTGTAAAGCAAAAATGGACTACACGGTGAAAACTGTTAAAAACTGTAACTATGTAGGGCCTAAATGTTATTTGTTGTCCTTAATAAATAAAAATAAATAAATAAAATAAAATATAACAAAAAAAAACAAATAAAATAAAATATTGCATTAAAAATCGTAAAAGTATGATATTCATGAGAAATATTTCTTCGATTGTACCCAAAAACGTGGCAGGTCTAAGTTCAGAGATTTCAATGGTTCCCTCCAGTTTTCATCAAGATCAGATAAAGATATGCCGTTTGCCCAGTAGAGAGCGAACAAACAGACAAAAAAACAAAAACCCGAGCTATTTTTCTCGGGTTAAGTAAAATTGAAGTCTTCGCTTCGTTCATCCAATTATGGATTTGCCCAAGTCCGCCATTTTTAACGACACAACTTTGCACCGGTAAATCTTTGTAAGCCTAGATGTAAAAACAAAGGCATATTTTGCTCCAAAACCACATTATGGTATCGGTAGCTACTTATGACCCGGTGGATGAATGGAGCCCTGGTCTTTTTTCTTCCTAGCCAGGACCAAAAACTGGAGGAGCAAAGTTTCAAAACGCATCATGTCCACCGAGTACTTTTTTTTTTACTAGAGATGGCGTTACATGCTTCAAAGCAAGCTCTTTCAATGTGTCACACAGGTTTGCTTCAAAACGCAACATTTGCAGTAAAAAAAAACGAGTACAAAACAGCAATTTTATTCAAAACGCAACATACCCATTTTTATTTTTTTTCAAAATGCAACACGTCCATAAGAACCAATCAGATAATCGTTAGTAGATTTCCCGCCCATGTCTCAAGGTATCAGCAGACCGTAAGGTAAGGATTGAGTTTACATAAAACAATTTTGGAGTACTTTTATGTTGTTACTATGCCTTTGGAGGATTTTGAAGGTTCCAATATTAAATATAATAAAATTAATAAAAATTCAAAATTAATTAAATTAAATAAAACGATTTGAAACAAAACGCGACATGTCCATTATTTTTATTCAAAACGCAAAACAATTTGAAACAACACGCAACATGTCTGCTATTTTTATTAAAAAATGCAACATGTCCGTATCAAAATCCTAAGCCAAAGCCAAAAGAGCAAAATTTGAAAGATATCATTATTGCAGTTTTAATTGTTTATATTTTTTCTTAAATTGTCATATTATACATTGTTGTTATGATAAGTGTGCATACTCTTGTGTACCAGTTTTTGCTTATTATCTCAAAACTAACTAGAATGGACATGTTGCGTTTTGAAAGTTTGCTCTTCATTATAATATTGACTGATTTTGTGATTTTATTAATTCACTATAGGCCCTACCATTGAGCTCTACATACTTATACTTACGTGGAGATCTTATGCATACCTGGCAAATGTTGAGATGTGAAGTTGGCGGAAGTTTGCCGTCCGCCATTTTCTTTCGTCCCTAATCAGCGGCAGATTCAAAAGAACTAAACATAATAAGTGTCGCTGGCCTGTGTTTATCAGTTTATTTAGTGTAACAGTGCAGTAAACACTATTCCTAGTCATTCTGAGTGACCCTGATAATAGGGTACACACAACTACGTCACGCATCCCGCTTTGAGCCCAACTGATGGACAAGCAACCATTGGTTCGCAAGTGGACGCCTGCTGAACGTCGCACAACTTATCACGCTCCAACTTTTATCCTGTTCATTATTGGGGAAAAACTTAAGAGGAATAATATTTAGCAAATATATCATTCCTTCTAATAGCGATTACTTTGAATTTTTAGAGGGCCGTTAACTTGTTTTTTTGATGTACATATTTAAATTAAATTTAAGACTTTTACTTGTTACTTATAAAATTAAAACAAGTTCAATTGACAAAAACCTAGTGATCGGATTTCGACAAGACCTCTTTTAAAATATGCATGGTACTGTTTAGACAAGAAATAAATAAACTCTAGATAGAAAGTGCACAGAAAGAAAATTTACAGCATAGGGTAATATGCATGGTATGTGTTTTCATCTAAAATACGCATTTTTGACGCACAGATGAGCCGTGAAAAACTGCACGCTATGCTGTAAATTTTCGTTCAGTGCTTTTTCTATCTAGAAAGTTAATTTATTTCTTGTCTAATTATTTAGATGCATATTTAGAGAGAATTCTTTTTGAAATCCGATCAGTAGTTTTGTGTCAATTGAAGTTGAAAAGACTTAAAAGTTGTTGATAATTTTGTCATTTATAATGCGTACATATAACAAGCTAAAGGTTCTGTAAAAAAAAATCGAAATTTCGCTATTAGAAGAAATGATATGTTTGCTAAATATTATTCCTCTTAAGTTTTGCCCAAATAATGAATAGGATAAAAGTTAGAGCGTGATATTTGTTGAGCCGTTCATCAGGCGTCAACTTGCGAAATGAGGATGCTTGTCCATCAGTAAGATCCGCGGCCACTTGCCGCCGAGCTGTGACGTCACGTGTGTGTTCCCTATAGACCACTGTAATGTAGATCTACTAGTCAACATAACCTCAAAATAAGCTAGCCACAAACCGCCATCTTGACGTTAAGATTTACATCTAGACGGCGGTGCAATCGCAATGGAATCGCAATATAATCCGACTCAATCGAGGGACATCGATAATCACTTTAGGCCCATGTAGGCTTCAAGGTCACAGTATAGCATGCGCCCTCCACGTAAGTATATAGAGCTCAGTGGGCCCTACTCATCTCAAAGAGTCAAGAGCCTATGCCATCAAAAAGCTAATTTGTCAAAGTGCTTGTATGTACCGGAACGTAGGCCTATACTGGGAAGCCAGTGGGTACAAAGAGGTGGAGGGTGCAATCCAGTGCATACCTACTTTAAAATACCTACTTTAAAATACATAGGCCTATTTAGGGCTACAAGAGATGGCACAATATTTAAATTTTAAACCTTCTGGCTGGGTCTAGTTATAAAACCTTAGGCCTACAACATTTAGGCCTATAGAAGAATGAATGTAACAAATCAATCAATCAAGTGATAACCAAATTAAGTTACAACGGTCTTTCTGCTCCAGGATGCATGAGTGCAGGTGCCCATTTCAACCCACATAAGAAGGATCATGGCGGTCCCACCGATAGTTCTCGCCATGTTGGAGACTTGGGAAACGTTGAGGCTGGCGATGGTGGAGTAGCTAAAGTGAACATTGCCGATAAAATGATTTCGCTAACTGGTCCGCAGAGCATCATTGGACGAACACTTGTGGTAAGCTGAATTGTTTAAGATGGCTCATGTAAAATAACAAGTAATACAGCATGCTAGTTCATACTACATTAAGAGGCCAACTATTCATTGCAGGTCCACGCTGATCCAGATGACCTTGGAAAAGGTGGACATGAATTGAGCAAGACAACCGGCAATGCAGGCGCTCGTGTCGCATGCGGTGTTGTGGGATTTGCCAAAATTTAAGCTTCGCGTAGAGTAATGGCCATAAGGTCGAAGTGTACAATTCAATCATGATTTGTGATCAGTGATTTTAACAGTACTCTTCAGATACATACTCAAAATTTTAAATCAAGAAGACACTGAAGCATGAGTTTCAAATTTCAATTGTTTAGAGTTATTTTGTAATAAAACATGGACCTCTACTATTAGCCTAGGTCTATTGTATTTATTTAGATGAAGTGTTCATTGATAAAGATCATTCCATGTTGGTGTTAGATTTAAACATAACAACCACATCTAGCCCTACAGATAAATAAATAATTTCAATTGATTTTTTGTTCTCTTTAATACTTTTAAATACCTTAACAAAATATATAAAGTCACTCACACCCATGTTGGATTTAGCCTACATTTGAATAAACCATTATTAATTATAGTAAGCCTCTAGGAAACATGGTAGGTCAAACTACCTGCAAAGAAGACTTGCACAGGCCATACCTAAACTATTTATAATCAGTATTAAATGCCTCTTAAATGCAAAAATTTGAAACTAGTAATATGAAAAAAACTTGTGTGATCACTAATGTTTCTTTCTGTTGTACAACGTTTGTTCCAACGAAGGTGGTGGCATTGGTAACGCACGGTAAGGATAAGGTGTTTTGTAAGATGGTGTATAAGATGATCTTAAAGCAGTTTGGGACGGGCGCATTTCTGCTTCGGGGTTGGCACCTCCCTTCCACATCATTGCTAGAAGTAGATATAGCCCACCAACTAACTTGGAGAAAAATTCTATCACCCCTAGTATGATAGGTGTAGAAGCTTGCAGAAATAGTGATACTTCTCTCATGAATTTTATAGAGAAGTCACCAGCAAATTGGACGCTATATATCATACCAGTAATTGCGGTCATAAACAAGGCAGTTACAAAGCAGACTGACTCTTTGACATTATGCATTGTAGCGTAGGTGGTAAAATTTGTCACAACTTGGTCTACGATTGTATTTCTCCACGTCAGCAAAGACTCAGTCCAATCTTTCTCTATACTCTTCTCTGATGACACGGAACCAGTTGCTGTACTATTCGATGAAGAAGAGGATATGAAAGACTGTTGTGATTCAGTCTTGATAGGTGGTTTGATGTCTTCATTTACTGGATCACTTACTGTCAGTGGCCTGTAATGACCAAACAAATCAATTAATTTAATACCATATTTACGAGAATCTTAAGACCTGGGCAGCTTCTTTTCCATACTCTATTAATTGGGTACTGTATTAAATTCACATAGGCTTACCCGTGATTAGAAAATCGTAGTATATAGCTAATATATAGGTAGGCAGGCCTATACATATTATATAATCTGACTTGGCTTTCAATCTTATTCTTGGTTTAATTTTAAGATTTAATTTTTTTTAAATTGTTTTATTATTTAGCTTTATGTGTTGATATTATTAAACTAGGCCCTACTCAACTCAATATGTTGTATGCAAAAGTACAAACCTGATCATTTTAAGGCGAATGTAGATTTCCCTGTCTCTGAATTTCACTTGTTTGATTTGAAACCAGTAATGTCCAAATGGTAAATTTTCAAGTTTCACCCACACTGCAGTTGCTGCGGGGGCACCAAGCATATGAGGACCTGTAATTTCACTCTCAATCAGGGGTTGAAATTAATGCTCGCCCGAGGCTAGTGAATCTTTACTCGGGCTAGTAAAAATCTGGTTTCACTAGCCCAATGGGCAAGTACTTTTTCCAGAGTTACCAACTGCTGTTCAAAACATCATAGTAGTATTTAATAAAAATCATTATAAGCCTACCTAGGCCTATACAGTCTTGAAGCTTGCTGCTTGATTATATTTCAAATATTATCAGTATCACGCAGTTACCTTCGTAAGTGCCTAAACAAAAGAGTAAATTATCTTAAAGCTAACACCAAGTGATTACGAAAAAAGAGGTAAGAACATTACAAGAAAGGTGGAAAACAGCACACACTTTGTAGATTTCCCTGTCTCTGAATTTCACTTGTTTGATTTGAAACCAGTAATGTCCAAATGGTAAATTTTCAAGTTTCACCCACACTGCAGTTGCTGCGGGGGCACCAAGCATATGAGGACCTGTAATTTCACTCTCAATCAGGGGTTGAAATTAATGCTCGCCCGAGGCTAGTGAATCTTTACTCGGGCTAGTAAAAATCTGGTTTCACTAGCCCAATGGGCAAGTACTTTTTCCAGAGTTACCAACTGCTGTTCAAAACATCATAGTAGTATTTAATAAAAATCATTATAAGCCTACCTAGGCCTATACAGTCTTGAAGCTTGCTGCTTGATTATATTTCAAATATCAGTATCACTCGGTTACCTTCGTAAGTGCCCAAACAAAAGAGTAAAGTATCTTAAAGCTAAACCGCCAAGTGACTACGAAAAAAGAGGGTAAGAACATTACGTACAAGAAAGGTGGAAAACAGCACACACACTTAGCTGCGTTTTAACAAAGGTGTCAACAAAATGTTTTGTAATAAAAATCGTTTCCGGTCACACCCTAGTCCCCCACATGTCAAACCTGGTGAATATGGTCACTTAAAACATTCACGTATAATGGTTTTACATCAATATAACCTATTTAATAATGGGCTAGTAAAAATTATCACGGGCTACAGGACAATTATTGTTGCCACTAACCCCAGGGAAAAAAAGCTAATTTTGACCTCTGCTCTCAATGTTTTATGTTTTGCAATTATTTTTTTACATTGACATTCTGATTCAATAATAATGAATGATGTTGAGTGATAAATGATTAAGGTAACCAAAGAGATAGGTCTGGTAAAACCTACACTCGCTCAACTTTTACCTCGCAACGATGACCGCTATGAATCTAATTTAAAGTTGTTGTGATCCAATACATTTATTTAGTCTTGCTGGTATTCTTCAATCAGTTGGTAGACATTTAAAAATTAAAATGTTCAAAACTACAAAGTCACAAAAAATGTGCAGCATGAAACAAAACCTGGGGTTGTCATGTGTCAGGCTGCTAATGGAATCTATTATCAACTATTTAAGAGGAATCACTGAGGCTGGCACGGAGACAAGTTTAGGAGTTTAGCTTTCTGTTTTTTCTGGGTAAACAGTTTATAACACCATGATCAAATTTCACACTAACGTTAATAAAGAATAAATCTATGCTATCCAGTACGCACATTCTTAAATTAATTAATTGATTTTGAATAAAAAATTAGTGAAATCACCAAAATTTACTCAATTTTGGTCAACTTTGGGAATTAATTCAAAGTGAAGGGCTACAGATTTTTTTACCTCATATTTGCATACTGGATATCAACGTTTAAATCAATGTAAACACTCAGGTTTATTTGGTTTTTTCATAACAAACGGTTGGGTGGGAATTTCCAGAATTTGAATCATGTTTTGGATTTCTTATTTTTTCACGTTTTGGACTTATGTCTCGCAATGGATCTTTAATGCTTATTTTTTGCAACCAATTCCAATATTCCTTGATGCTCTACATTTAATTTACATCTATTTCAAACTGCTCAATATAATAGGTGAATTATACCGGCCATTTTTAATGATGAAAACTATCAATGTGGATGAAATCACAGCGAAATCACAAGATTTCAGTTCGTGAATAAAAACAAATGTTTTAAAACGTCAAAATATTTTGTTTTGGCACTCATGACTCAAGACTACCAAACTGTCAAAACGCACGTTTTCGATCCACAAAAAGAGCTGAAAACAAAAACGAAGTCAATCTCACATTTCAAGACTTGAGAGTCCAGGTTAAACCTTGGTAAGGTTATGGACTGGACTTGATGACCTGATTAATGTTTGCAAAGGCATGCTCTGGATCAAATTCTATATCTTAATTCATGTTGTCAATAAAAATACCAAGCCTTGTGGATTGAATTTGCTTGATTTTTCTATTCAACCAATAAATTAGGCCAACAACCAACTTGGTGATAGTTGAAAATTCAATGTGTAAACATCGACTTTGCTTATGAATAGATTGACTTGTTATTAATGTTGCATACACTATGCTGCAAATAAAGTTTGTAATAGGGGTACCGTATTAGAAAGATACCGGTACTCGCGGGTGGCGGCGGTGAATTGGAATGCCAAGCTACTTTTCTCCACACTAGATCGTATTATATTGCGAAGCTATCATACTTACAGGATTATCCGCACGCGCACGCAACCCAACAATGTTATTTAACATAATGCACAAGTACGGTATGTAACACAATTTACCTGTAATACCAATCCACTTGTTACAGTAGAAGCTGCTCAGTCTTGTTCTCACAGCACTCAGGTCTCGCTTCAGATCAACCTCGGACTTGTGGACAACAACCACATCTCTGTAACAAAGAGCACAATAGTGCACGTTTGTGTTGTTTGTACCTTAGTACAGCCTGAGGATTCATGTAGAAGTATCAATTTGGAAATTTTTCCAGTAACTTGCATAAAACAAAGCGTTAGATACTATCTATGTGCACAGTTGTCATTCCAAATTCTAAAAATATCCCAAAATAAAACTATCGCAATCTAACTCGTCGATTCCCATCTGGCTACACTCGCAATATTGGCCTCAAAAATGACCATTTGGTCAATTCAATTGTTGTTTTTGGTCTAACTTGGCCCTATACGTATTTGCAAAATTTGTCTCGGAAGATATTATTAAGCGAGCGAAGCGAGCGTTTCCATTTGACTCTGCCGGAAAAATTAGTCACGTTTTTTTTTTTTTTTTTTTTTTGTTGTTTGTTTTTTTGTTTGTATGTCTCGCGATAACCTTCGAACGGAGGCTCGGATCGAGTTGAAATTTTCACCATCCGCAAGCTTTGTTCTCGATTGAATGCCATTAGTTTTGTGGCAAAATCGTTCAAAAGTTAAAAAGTTACATTAAGTTAATCGAAAGTTTTTTTTCAAACTTCACGGCGACAAAATCTGAGATGGCCAAATCATTAGAATGTCCGTCCGGTCACGAATATGTTAATTTTATTTTGATCCGATAAGTAGTGTAGATGGAAATTACATTATAACAAGTACGGTTACCATGGCAACGGAAAGTCGCGCAGCTTTTTTGGCTTATGATAGCGGTCGAACGGAGGCTCGGATCGAGGTTGAAATTTTCACCATCCGCAAGCTTTGTTCTCGATTGAATGCCATTAGTTTTGTGGCAAAATCGTTCAAAAAGTTAAAAAATTACATTAAAGTTAATCGAAAGTTTTTTTTCAAACTCAACGGCGACAAAATCTGAGATAGCCAAATCATTTAGAATGTCCGTCCGGTCACGAATATGTTAATTTTATTTTGATCCGATAAGTAGTGTAGATGGAAATTACATTATAACAAAAGGAACGTTGCCATGGAACGAAAAGACGCGCGAAGTTTTCTAATGCACTGCCACCTAGAAGTTATCATAATACTTTCGAGGAAGCAGTCTATTATTTGTCAACAAAGAGTTTAAATAGTTTTCCCAAGGAGTCAAGGTCCTCTAGATGGCGGTGGATTTTAAAGTAAAGATTTTAACACGGGTTTACCCAAATACCTTGGCAATAATAAATAATACTGGAAACGCGAACGTCGTAAATTTTTAAATTTAAAAAAATGTGCAATGTGGGTCTAGCTATAGCACGTGATCGCTTATCAACGCGTCCATCTGAGCGTTTCCTAGTTTAATAAATCATGAAAATGACTGAAATCCTCACAAAACATGATTACATAATATGTACTAATTAGTGGTTGTGAGTAAATTGCAGTTGTGTTCCGGGACTTTTTGTCACCTATTCTTGGCGAGTGCAATCTAAAATGGTAGGCCTACTCATGCTATATAATTTTGATTTAATAGGGATAAACAATTGCAAAACAATCAGCATACCTGCTTTAGGTCTGCACACTTTGCCACTGCAACTTTGAACCTTTTTTTTTCAGTGTTTGATGTTATACATCTTACATAATAGGCCTACATAGGCTACCCAACAAATTTTCATCTACCCTACGATCCAGATAAATATGCAAGCCGCTTCCTTACATTAAACCCTTTCACGGTCGCATTTATAGCGCCTGCCCATTTTCTCTTTCAAGCCTGATATTGTCCAAGAAATGTCTCGGCGAGCTGTAAAGCTAAGCCCGTCATGATGCATTAAATTGATATTGGGCTTACCTTAAACGAGAAGATGGGAGTTATAACTTATAATGCCCTAATTACTTAACCTATATATTATTTTTAAATTTTTCTGCTAATCTCTACAAAATACCAATGTGGATATCAAATGGGTAGGGCTAATGTTTTTTTGCATGCTTTTTAAATATTTAAGATGCAGGAAAAATAAAACAAAACTGTGATGTTCTTCTTCCAGAGCACTTTTAGAGAGTGCAAACTGTTAATTTTTCCAATTCTCTGGTCATAGTGCATCATGGTTGGGTGTGGAAACAGTGCAGCATGTGTTTTTTACTAGGAAGCTTCGCAAACGCTTTTTCAGGCGCGTTGTTGGATGAGCGTAATTTTTTTTAAACAAAAAAAGCGTAAAATTGCGATTTTCATGAGAAATAATTTTTCGATTACGCTCAAATTTCACACGAATATATTAATTCATAAAATTAACGTTCTCTGAAAAAATCATTACAATCAAATAAAGCATGTAGGTGTTATAAGTTGAAGAAATTTTAAAAATAAAAAAAAATCATAAAATTGTGATTATCATGAGAAATCATTTTTCGATTGCTCTCAAAAACGTGTCAGTTCTAAGTTCAGAGATTTCGAAGGCCTCCATAAAATTTCATCGCAATCGGAGTATCGGTTTAGCCGGAATCGTGTTGACAGACAGACAAAAATACAAAAAAAGAAAAAAAAAACATTCCGGATTTTTTCTCCAGTGTAGTGAAATGGAATCTTCGCTTTGCTCGCTACGCTCATCCAATAATCATAAGGCCTAACAGGTTCATACAGGGTAAATGAGCCAGCATAGTACATTGTGTTCTGTTCTGATGGGATGGATGGTATTTTAGTAGTTTAGCTAACCGGTACTCACCTGTAAGATCCAATGAAATCTACTAAGCGCCTTTCTTGGTAATGCCCCACAAATAATTTGTTCTGTAACATTTGCTTACTGAAGATTTGTACGTTCTCTTCTTCTGGTGAGCAGTTTATTGATTCTCCTGATTCTTTGGACATATTATCCTTGTCGAGAAGAATGCTGGAAGTGTCCCCGAACATCTGTTCGCTGTCAGTAATTATCACCATTTTAAAGCTAGCCTGATGTGTGTTAATACTTGTAGTTTAAAGATGATATTGTGAGCGGCTACCAAAAATGGAGCCTAAAACAACAAATTAATAGTTTGATTGTGCTAACCATCACTCAAAATTGTTTAGTATGTTAGGTATATGGTGGTTTCTATTGGCATTCACTTGGTAAGGGTAGTCCCTGCATCCCTTGCCACACTCTAAGATGTCAATGTTGTCAACATGTACTTGGTACTTTGCACCTTGCATTGCAACAGTCCGCAATGACTCGCTCACTTAGACTTTACCGTGTCTAACTCACTCCTGACCTCAGGCGACTCTCATAAGTGGTTTAAAGGTCTACTAGGCCATTGCAGTTCAATTTAGCTCTGTTGGTATGCACGCACCACCATTGGAAAACAAGAACTTGCACAAAGTGTGCAACGAATCTTGTAGGCCTAATGGAAGACAATTATAGCAAACTTAGGTAGGGCCTAGGTATACAGAATTAAAATTTAAAAATGGCATTTGTGCTTGGTAATAGGCCAAGGCCTACTTTATTTCAAACAGTATGTGGTAATTAAGCCTAGGGGATCATAAATTACATTACACTTTATGGAAAAAAGAGGAACAATGAATTGTGACTGTAATTAAGGTAGGAATCACTCAGCAAACAAGTTGTGTGGAGTTGGGTACAGGATATTGCACTAAAGCAAGGGGTATATTATACACATGGTTGTGTGATTCTCTGATTCTTCACTTTTACTGTTCTTTCAAACTCCAAATGTAGTCTAGTCCTAGGATGCATGGCCGATAGAAGGGGAATTGGGCACTCCTGTACTTGGCGGGTCCCAATTTTTTTTTTCAATGAAAACATATGCACCCGAAACTTTCCGTCACAAAACTACTTTCGTTAGGCTAGCCGAACTTTCCCCTGGCTACAGTGCGCCGCGCTAGTTCTAGGATATTTTCGAAAAGAGCGCACCCGAAATCCTTTCCGTTAGTGTATAAAAGTTGGGACCCGCCAAGTACAGAAGTACCGGGAATTGTAAGGTTTTGTGAGCAATCAACAACACGCATGCCTACAACCCAATTAAAGGCTATAATAGGCTACGGGTTAAACAGGCAAATTTACAGCGATATCCGTGGGGCTAGAGGCTTGACTTGGTAAGGTCGACTAGGCTAGGGCCTACCGTGTCTAATGTAGGCCTAGCCTATTCCCTCTCTGCAGCCACTGACATTAATCAGTCCGACTAGCCCACGTTTAGCCCCAGCATGGGTGTAAATAACCTAGGATTGAAATGCCATTCCCGAGTCAAGTCTGCTGTATTAATTCTAAGCAGGTTCATAGGGCCTACCATGTTCTAGCCCCTAGACTATCTAGACTTAACAAGTGTTCCGTTTATACCACCTAGGCCCTAGGCTTAGCCATAGCTATAGGCCTAGGCTAGGCTAGGGACGGAAGGCTTAATTGT
Organism: Sweltsa coloradensis; assembly: GCA_024449915.1. Taxonomy (NCBI): domain Eukaryota; kingdom Metazoa; phylum Arthropoda; class Insecta; order Plecoptera; family Chloroperlidae; genus Sweltsa; species Sweltsa coloradensis. The sequence continues at coordinate 68,092 of JAMZAV010000217.1, forward strand.
ACAGTACTTGGATCCTCGGGCTTAGGTCAAAGCCTCGGTTAAACTCGGCATTGGCCTAGCCTAAAGTTTCTGTGGTACTAGATCTAGGTCTCAAGCGCCTAAAAGTTCATGTAACTTTTTAAGCATAGATGACTAGGGCTAGCCCTAGTAGACCTAGGCCTACCTGACGAGTGATGAGTTGCACAACCAAGATAATAATAGGCTACTTCTTTGTCCTTGACCATCCACCCTAGGCAATCATTTGAAATTTCACGTTTTTATTAAATGCATTTAATTTCAGCTATGTATAATACTTTACTCAGGATTTGAACGTTGATATTTACAATTACCTCTTATTAAACCGAGGAGTTGGAGCCTAATTTACACTTCATTACTATCAACAATCGGCGATGACAGATGGGAAAAAACAAACCTATAAACCACGCCCACCAGCTGCACCGGCGTGAAACAGCTGATTACGAATGCAGCATTGCCAAATGTCTCGTTAACTTTTGTGTTCCTTCTTTTTAGTTCCTTGAAACCATTTTAGAACTTGTTCCAAGTTTTTTAATTAATTCTTAGATTTTTCATTGTACAATTAATATGGAACGCCATTGTTTCTAGTTTCCAGGAACAGAAACTTATTTTCATTAGTTGACAACCCCCTAGCTCCTCTCACCCACTGAGCTCAATGCACCCCCGCCCGCCCTGACCAATGGGGTTTCCTATAGTCGCATTGCTATGCAGCTACTCTGCATTTTTGTTGATGAATGATGGGATTGATGACTCATTAGTCATTCATGAAGCGTGGGGAAGGCAGTCGAACATGCTTCCTCAGCCTACAACAAAGGATTATTCCTTCAGAATAATTCCTTCGCGACAAGTGTATATATAGTGCGCGCGGTCTCTTTCGGAAATACAAACAATTTGGTAACAACATTATGCATTTGAATATTATATCAACGTTTTTTTTAAAGTGCCAGTGGTGTTATGCCACGTGTCTTCATAAAAAATGTTCTTTGCTCAATAGACAAAAGTGAAAAGAGATATTTTTGGAGAAGATAATTTTTCTGTGCAATCAGTGCTTTTGAAGTCATCACCTGCCAATCTAAAGAAGTGGGGGCCTACATTTAAGGTAAAACATAATATAGGTAGTACCCTAGTTCAGAGTTTCTTTTTCATGAGGAACTGCAGGTGTCCATTTTTTAAAGGAACTTATTCAAATACTGCTAATCAGGGGCGTAACCAGGGTACTAATATTACCCGGGTAAGATGCGGAGGAATGGACTTCAAGGAAAGTAGCAGGGGGCGAGCCCCCCAACTACAGCGCCGCAGGCGATTTTTTGAAAATTTGGGTTTTTAGAGTGATTTTCAGATATAATTACCGATGAATGCGAAACGTGAAATAAATTTTTTATGTTAGTTCGATAAAAACAGAAACAAACAAAAATGGAAACATTGACTAGAATGATATATGGTTTTGTGGGCTAAGTAGGAAGTTGTTGTACTTAAAGTTAATAACTATAAGCACGATTGGAATCTGGATTGCAGGTATCTGATATTGTAAACTAGACATCGGAATATTTTTTACCAAGCGGGACACGTTGGAGCAGTGGCGGTACGTAGGACTTTAGTTTGAATATCGGGACTGTCCCGCCGAAAGCGGTAAGTATGGCAACCCTATGCGGAGACCCAAATAATCTTCGATGTCAGTACGGGGTTCTGGGGCAAACAAATAGGCAGTCTTTTTACTTTCCATATTATTAACAAATCGTTAAAATCAAACCTTGAAAAATTATTTTTAATTTTTAACAACTTTAGTAGGCAAAGATTAATATTTCATCTAGGATAAGTTATAATTTAACTTTAATTTATTGTTATTATCAAAACAAACTAAACGTATACGGTACTTTGAATGAAAATAGTTAAAAATAATTTAAAGTACTTACAAGTTAAATATACATAGGCCTATTGGGTACAAGATAAGCCATGCTTGGAACACTCGAAAAATGTTGTTGATGAGAAAAATGTATAGTTAGTGATAATGAAAATGCATGTTCTGACTTACGTTCAATCTGCTCTCTGAAATGCAAACCGAAAAGTGCAAAAAATCGTTAGGACCTACTTGTTTTAATCACTAGGCCTATATTGTTTAGTTTGTAGCACTCATGATTGCACGTAACCTTACTAATGGAAAAAAACTGCGCTAACAACACAATTAAAATTGAACATCCACAAACTGTAGTATTTCAATACGTAGCCATGAGCCCACACACGTAAAATATTTCACAAAACAGTCACTTAATTCACATTTGTTGAAACAAAATAATTCAATATGAAACACACTCACTGTTGAACTTCTACATAATGTAGCTAGGCTTCCGACACTGTCAACCCTTGTAAGGTCAAGACAAGACTGAAACGAAGCGAAAATGAGCAAAATAATGGTCGTTAACCCCATATTGCCAAGTGAATGCCTGTATTTCCAGGAATCGAGCTTCTTTGAGATGAATGGCATGCACTGACCATTGACCAATTCACCCCCTCCACCCCCGCCCCATGACACCTGCACACCACGTGCGATCCTATACCTCCAGACATCAACCCTTCGCTTTTGAGTTGTCGAGAACAAACAAAAAGTCCTCGGTTGATTATTTTGCGACATTTTTGCGGTTGGTCCTGGTCAAATTGTAATCGTTGTAGGCATGGAAGGATATACTTGGGGAATTTTTACCCGGGTTAACGATGCCTAGTTACACCGGTGCTGCTAATGTTCTATTAATGTCATTGTGCTATTCAGCTCGATGCTGGTTTAGAACTGCCCCTTCAACAATTATGTAGAAAAAGTCAGTGCTTAATTTGGGCACTACCTTTTTGAGAGGTTTAATCATAGTTATTAATAATAGGATCTTTGGGTTTAATGGCTATTACTTCCTTTTACCAGGTTGAATTGTTGATTTTGGCATTTTCCAACGTTTAATTCACAGGTTAGGTACCGGTATTGTTATAATATTATAGTTGCAATAATTGTAGTTTACTGTAAACCTAGTGTTGACCGGCATGTTATAAATTTATGGAATTTCTTTATTTTCCTTCAAAATTCTCTAAAACTCACCAAAATATCTTGAGAGTGTGGCGCTTGGTGGTGAATTTAGCAGACAAGACTTCATTGTGTTTTTTTCTTTTCCAAGTAGTCAACAATGTCCAAACGAAACGAGCACCGTGAGCGATAGAAAAAATAGAGCTACAAATTGTGCATTTAACTTTATCCCACAATCATAGATTGATTGCTTGAGATAGGGAAAGTCCGTTTTGACTGAGAGTTTTGCCTCAAGTTTCATCAAACTTTCAGATGAAAAGAAACTTGTCATTACTGGTAGCTTTACCTGCTATTGCGGATTTGTGTTTTTTTGATTGCACATGTTTTTTTTTTATGTCCGTGCTCCCACTGTGTTTGATTGAAAAGGCCACGTGACAGAGAGCACATTTAACCTTGATATTACTTTCATCACAGTGAGCTAGAAATGCGTATTCTTTTGAAAAAAGTAATTAAAAACACATTTTTGTTTACCAATCTCAATAACATCACCTGTACTGCAATTGAAACGGAAACAAAAACACACGTTCTTCTCCGATGCACTGCACTGTGACATGCACAATTAAAATACAGGAACACGACTGTAACACGAAACACACCCCACTCAAGGTTCAACACGCGCCCAACTCGACTAGTAGACGTAGAGATGAGGCATTGCCAACGTGAGCAGTACAAACTCCACTAGGCATATTGGTAAGATTGCTGAAACACGGGCATTTTTAAATTCCGGGACAAAACAGTGTCCCCAAAAACGATTTTGGGACACCGGGGCACATTACGAAAAAAACGGGACTGTCCTGGAATTTCTGGGACGTCTAGTCACCCTATGTAAAGTGTTTGTGCACGGCGCAACCAAAATTTAATTTGTATTTGTTAGTTTTTTAAAGAGGTTTCAGTTAGATCAATGGTTAGGTAAGGGTTCCGCGTGCAGCGCGGGGTGCGGGCTATATACATAGCAACCCGAGAGATTCTTCCCTTTTACCAAAATATTTCTGGTAATGGATCCAAAAACTCGGCAGCACAAAGTTCAGAGAATTCAAAGGTTTCTTGATAATTTCATCAAGATCAGATGTGCCGTTTGTCCTATAGAGAGCAGAACAGACCAATTAAAAAGTAAAAACCAATATATTTTTCTTGGAGTAGCCAAATCGATGTTTACGTTATGCTCGTTCAATAATTATAACATAGGCCTACATATTTTGCGGCTGCAATGATTGATGAAAATACTTACATAGGCTTAGGGCAGGTATTTAACTACTAGGCCTATTTCATAAATATATTCTGAATTAATATTTTTCATCAAAATGGTTTATGGGTTTTTAAGAAGCACACACATAGCTACAAATTGAGTTAAACAATCCTTTATGAGCATTAAAAATACATTTTATTTATTTTTAAGTACAATATCTTTGTATGTTGCAACATCAATACACATTATGTTAGTAACCTTCTACTTGTGACATTTAATTTATTCAGCGTTTTCATTACCTAACAGCATACTTGTGAGACGCTTTGATTTTACTACCATATCTCATGTAAGTTGAGCAATTGATCAATTGTTGTTTCCAATTAAAATTCATCAGTGAATCAGTCTTTGTAGGAGAAACATTTTTGTTATGATTTGTTTCAAATTTATTGCAAACAAATAATATAATTTAAACATAATGGGTTGTCATGAAGTTATTGCATCTAAAATCTAACCTTGTTGCCGGTAGGCTTTGTCTGCTGTATACAAAGTGTATTTAATGGGGGTAGTGAATTCACCAGAGTTGGGTTGTAGCTTAACGCGTTATTTTTACAAATTTTTTTACTAAAAGTTATTGACTTTGAACCTGACAGGCAGGAAGAAAATTTTAGTAGGCTACTATGTGGATGGAATATCAATGAACTTCCTGTTGTTTACAAGGCTACTATGTGGATGGAATATCAATGAACTTCCTGTTGTTTACAAAGTTTAATCCCCATGTAGAAGTTGACACTAGTCTTGATGCATCCGCTTTAACCCATCCCATAGCCACCTGCATTTGAGAACAAGAAAGCATGGCCGCCTACTCAACATTGATGCCCATTTCATTATCATTGACTTGAAAGTGAAAATATTTAGCTAATAAATATCCGTGTACCTAGGGATGAGCGTCATTACTCATTACTCAATCAGACGTACATTCTAGTGTTTGCTATAGTACTAACACTAACAGAGAGACGTCATGACTGTGATCAAAGAAAATATTTTACAGTGAGATAATTATTTTAGACCGTTATGTATTAAAATTAAATTAGTTCATGTGAACTTATATTTTTATAATTTACTATTGCGACACCTTCAAACAATATTTTTCATTATTTCATTTTTTTCATTAAATTTTGTCAAAATAACTTTTCGAAGTGACTATGTATTGATAAACTGATAACGTCCAAAGTTACTTTCAAAATAAATGTTAACGTTTACTAGGCCTACATAGTTACTTTTGTGGCAAGATAACTTTTAACTATTGGCTTGTTTTGGTTACTTGCCCAACTCTGGAATTCACTTTAACAAAACAGTTGGTGATTTGATTTATTTCATGGTGCAGCTTACAGTACATATTGGTAAAAAAAATGGAATTCTCAATCATGCCATTTCAATATATTTTTTTTTCATTGGTCATCGTCATCGTTATTGCGATCATATGCCCTACCTTGTTTTAGTACTACGTTTATCTAATTTATAAACTTCATGACAGCTGGACTATTTATTATATAATTATTATTGAATAGGTAATGATAATTATTCACCACTACAACGCGACGAAACATCCTGTCAATGCTATAATTTCTCTTCAATTACTGGCAATTTTGTATTTATTTATTATTATTTTATACATTTAAGACTTCCAGCCCAAATTATATTAGGCCTATTAACCAAGTTGTGAAACAGGTCATCAATCATCATCAGTTGTCCAAAACGTCGAACTCGCACATAGGCCAATTGTAGATCCAATAGTTTTAGCAGTTGTCGTAAAAAAATTCTACGACTGGGGCTCGAACCCAGGACCTCTATTCTGTAACTCTGACCGAATTGGATTCGTAAGTTTTTGACGGTAATCGATTCAATTGTGGTTGGTCGAGGTCGAAAGAAATGTATTTTTTCGCTAGTCGAAATTTATTTGTTTGATTAGCAAAAATGGTGGGAGATAAGCCCTAGCCTACACGTAAACACATACAGATATTAACTTTCTTAAACGAATAACAATACTATGCTCAAAGAAAACCTACCTTTAGTAAGGCCTACCCCTAAAAGTTCTGCGAGTTCCCGTTTTTCCAGAGGCGGCTCTATCATAAGGGCATTGGGGCATGTGCCCCTCCTACTCTTCCCGCTAACAATCACTCACATATACGAGTTGTAGACGTTATGGTACACATATACATAAAATCAAATAGTTTGTATTTTCAATGTGAACGCGCGCGCGGTAAGGAAACAGCGAACAACGCTTGACTCGAATGAGCCTTCTACGGGCTAGACGAAGTTGCGCCCAGGTTGCGCCTGCGCAGTCAGTTTTAGTCGGAAATAGCCGAATCTTTGCTTCGCAATAAGCGTTGGAACTCCAGCAGGATGGGCAAAATTTTAGTCCGCCCAGAGCGGTTGTAAGGAGAACACGTTACGCACGTTACGCATTGTGCGGGTAATCGAGGAATTCGCTGTGTCCAAAGAAAGAAAATGAGTACAACTTATTTACAGGCATTAAAATACCAGGTAAATTTGCATGTGCTGCTATTATCTTCTTTTACTTTAAGCGAGGTCGAAAAATATAGACAAATTACAATTTTTAAATGATCACTGATTTGTGCCCAGGCCTGTATTAATTAACCATTAGGCTAGTTACTAGGCTCTAGCCTAGGGGCACAAGCTCTCAGAGGGCGCAACAAAGTTGCGAAATATTGAAAATATTTTTGTGTTATGTGTATAGTTCTCCCTTGCTCAAATCGCTGTAAAGGCTGTCTTGGAGCTAAATATACGCCAAAAAATTTTCGCCTCCGCCGGCTGGGGCTTCGCCCCAGACCTCTTGTAGCCCACGCAAGTCCATTCAAATGTATTGTGCTCTGCCTATTTTAAACTCCACGAGCCGCCACTGCGTTTTTCATGAAATTATACCATTTAAAACCCATTTCTCTCTGATTGGAAATAATTCTTGTCTATTTCATTCTATTTTTTCGAATGCGATTCATTTGTTCGCATTTGGCCGACTTCACTGCCATGTAAATCATACCTTTCGACCTCGAACAACCACAACTGAATCGATTACCATCGAAAACGTACGAATCCAATTTGAAAACGCTAAAGTCCCGTCGCGTTGTTGAGCGAGCACCGGTACGTGCAACACGACCCTTGTACGACATTCCCATAACGTTACATACCAATAAGTCTTTAAGGTCTTGACCGATTTAGCTGAAAATTTGTAAAATAGGAGAGAATGTTGTACTTATTGACCCTGCAAAATTTCATAACGATTGGAACATTTTTATTTTTTATTTTTTATAACCAACGATCGGATTTTGTTCAAAAACTATACAGCAACCCGCATAGGTGGTATGTACATGTGTGCAAAATTTCAGGTCGATCAGAGAAACGGTGCAACCTGTACCGAAGCAGAAACAGAAAAAAAAAAAAAAAAAAACAGACATTCGAGCCATAAGAGTCAAGTGGAGACGCTCGCTCAATTAATGTTACTTTATGTTATATTCCTCTTAAACTTTAATTAATCGGCACCACCTGCGAGCAAGGAATTCCATTTTGTCACCAATGCTGTGTCTGTTTTGTCTACATAGTTCTTCTACTCTATGCTTCTAATGAGTACTAAAATACAAACCCATTTTGTGACAGTACATAACATTAATTGTTGCAGTACAGTATGGAGCAAACGCACTTTGTTCTTACGTCATAACATAACAATTCACATATTCAATTCCTTAAACTACCCCAAATGAAACAACTACATTTTACAGTTAATACAGTTTACACACAGTAATGATTAATAAATGACTATTCCATACTGATAAGATATAATATGAATATGATAGTTTCTGAATTCAAATCACTGAAAACTGCTACGAGTAAAACAGCTTAACAGTAAATTTAAACAACTACAAATACAATACACTTAGTTTGCACAAATATAAGTAGAACACCTACCTAAAGAAACTATAAATTACAAGCAAAATATAATAAGTTATAGGAAAACAAGTGACGAGGGGCTGATGCACTCGGAACTGAGCACAGTTCCGAGCTGTATATTATATGAGCCTTCATAGTGAACGGGAGTCCACGCACAAACGTGAACGATTGTACTTATTTGAACACTTTGATACTGCTTGGTGATTAGACCCTACTAGGATGCACACAATAATAGGTATCTAACATTTGAATAATCAATAATGAAAATATTATTTAATTGAGTGTTTTGTGAAAAGAAATAGGCCTAGACTGCATCATATTTTCTGCACTTACGTGGACTGCCATATCCCCCTCTATTCCATTTGAGTTAAGTCTTTCATGATTATGGAGTCTCGAAGATATATTTAAAAAAGAAATTGGTGTTGGCACTTTTTGAGACATAGGCCGGTAAAGGTGGCATCATTTTTTTACCAACCTTATCGATCCATCTTCAATCATCTTATCAATTATTATCAGTAATAATTTTAATTTTATTGTTGTGCATCCCTACTGATTTGGTACTAGCTTCAAAATGTTATAGATTAGCAATTTGAAAAACTTCAGATGTACAAGTAGAGTAGGTAGGCCCTATGTCAGGTTATTAGGAATTGGAGGAGGATCACTTCTAATCCCTGTTCTTTGGAATTAAAATACTGACACTATCCAGTGTTTCTCGATATGGATAGTCGGGAAACACTCCCATAGGCGGAATAATTAATATTTAATACAATCCAGAAATTACAAAATCCATCCCGATCGGGGTTCGAACCCGAGTCTCCCACTTTCCGGGTGGACGCCTTAGCCAACTAGACCACCGAGACGGTAACTATTTAACTTCTGTATTGTCGTTACATTATAGAACTTGAATGGATGGAACAATAAAGCATCGAAAAACTGTTGCTGTTGAATTGTCCAAACAAACATATTTATAATGTCATTACCTTACGCAGGTATGAGCGAGGGTATATTTCTCGATAAAATATACCCTCGCTCACACCTGCGTAAGGTAATTACATAAATATGTTTGTTTGGACAATTCAACAGCAACAGTTTTTCGATGCTTTATTGTTCCATCCATTCAAGTTCTGTGATTTAACGAAAATACAGAAGTTAAATAGTTACCGTCTCGGTGGTCTAGTTGGCTAAGGCGTCCACCCGGAAAGTGGGAGACTCGGGTTCGAACCCCGATCGGGATGGATTTTTTAATTTCTGGTTTGTATTAAATATTAACTATCCAGTGTTGCTTTCAGGCAGTTTGACTATTTAGGGGACGAGGATATTCTTAAGTTTTGCCATGTTAAAAGGTAAACAATAGTTATTTACATTCAGAAGCCTTTAGCAATTTTACTTTGTCCCAGAGTATCCAATTAAATACGTTCGTTACCTTAGTGAGAAACCAATACATTATTTTTATGACCTCGACAGATAATATAGGCATGTACTAGGTAATGTAATGTCAACAAAGAAACGTAACCAAAACATTAGACCTCTTGTGTTAAGACTGTCGAATGAGCTTGGGCCAACTTTTTTTTACAATGTTAAATGTGCATTTAAAAATTCGCTTGATTGGTCTATCCAGCTTTTTTCACATACATTCGGGATCACTTTTTGAGCTCCAATTTTTACCCCTAAAATTTAAAATTTGGGAGGTTGTGTATAAAGGATGAGCACATGGCACATTTTAAATAATTGTCCCCTATGCAAGGTTGGGCAACTACTACAAATTATCTGGGTGTGGCATATTTATGATCAGTTAGGTACTAAAAAAAGTTAGCACAATTTGGAAAATGTGCTCTGATTGCACTATACACACATTTTTCCTTGACATTTTGGAGCAAACCATAACCCGATAGGACAAACGATGGAGCCTCCAAGTGATCCAGACTTAACTTCTGAATTGTGCGTCAAAGTCTAGTTTGCTCGAGCTCATCCAACAGTCTTAAAATCTTGATGCACATCAATGGAACACATAATATTGACGTCTCCACCCAATTGTTTCCGTTTATATAACTAGCATTTGTCGACTGTCGGACAACTTAATGTTGTTGCAACCTGCTTCCATTAACACGACAGTTAACTCGTGTAACTTGCCAGCCCGAATAGAATGCTAGTAGTGTAATCGGGGACTTAGCCTGTCTTACTCTACTTGTCTTGTTAGTTTCATTGTCAATCTTGACGTTAGCTTCACATGCAAGTACTGTTTTCAATGTGGTTGTCTAATCTTACATTTGTACAATGCTGAACATACATTCACATAATCAGTGACAATATAATCAGTTATAATTATTACTATGAAGGCCATCTATAGGGCAATGCCAAACTGGTTCGCCCGGATTCTCCAGGATCGCATGATCGGGGTTTGATCACAGGATTCTTTACATTGTGGTTCCCCCGTGGAACTTACACATGGCGGTGACCAAACATCGATTGTTCTGCACTCTGGTGGGAAATCTGTTACCTTCAAAATAATGCACTGCCGTCAAAATGTTGTAAAAATTCCTATTTTATCAATGTCCAGACATCTGTGACCAAACCCCGATCGTTCTGCGCTCTGGTGGGAGATAAGTTTGACCATTGCCTTTGGAAGAATTAAGAATTATTAAGAGCTAAAAATCTCTGATAGTGATAAGTTGAAAACTAACTAAAGATCCATTCTAGAAGTGTCTGAGCATGAACAAACAGTGATTAATATGGGAAGTCTAGAATTTCCTGCTATAATCATGACCCATATGTTAAATTACAAATTAGGGAAATGTATTTTTAACATAAACCTACAGTAATTACTTTAAACATATCCTTTAGTACAATGAATAAGTTCAAAATTTGTTTTAAAATAAAAAGATTGCATAGAATAGAAAATTTAATAAAAACTAGGCTATAGGCCTAAGCATTGCCCATACTCTTGAATACGTGACAGCTTAATTTAAGATGAAAGACAAATTAAATTATATCAACATTATATTATTAAAATTATTTACAAGATTAATAAAAGATTTGTGGATTAGCCTTCTAGCACCGGAGACGTCAATCTTTTGCTTATTTGTATCTATCAGAGTATATGTCTGTTTTCAATACAGTAATTTAAAAAAAATGCACCCAAGAAAATTAGTACATAGGTAACTTTGAGAGTATACTGTCTAAACACTTTTTTTTTAAATCTCATAGATTCACAATCATCATTGCAAGTTGCAAGTTGCAACCCTTGTTGGCATTTAATAAAATACTAGGTTTAGCTAGGCAAGATTTGCCATGTGCGACCAAAAAACAACAACAAAATATTTAGTCCATACAGCACCGGTTTTCAATGCCATGCCATGCAATGTAGAAAATATAAAATAAGTATTGGATACAAAGCCAATAAGCATACTCGACTTGTAAACAACATGGGCTAGATAGAACAGGCAAGAACATAAATTGTTCAATAGGACTAGGTCAACTGACAATCAGGCACTCAACATCAGGAATGAAGCACAGTAAATATAATTGTTTGTATTAGAAGCCTACTGTGGTACGTTTAATAAGAGACTACACCTGGAAGCCCCAGAATACAGGGATTGTGGTCGCTATATGCCACGCACAGTCACCTCTTGGCTGTAAACCCTGTACGGTTCAAATCTACTTTGTGATTATAGCAGCTCCTCTTATCAAATCATAGCACTGGCACCACTAGTTTATTTAATCTGGTAGTTACTCCAAAGCTTCGGCGGTGTACGTTTTATTACAGTTTATAGAACATCTACAATCTTTAATTTAGTGCAATTTCCTCTCTAGGAGGTATATCAATTCTTTGACCGTTTGTGGACTAGTGCTTTTAGTGCAATAATACTAAGCTATGACAGAGCATTAATATTTATTATACTATTTAATTTTATAAAATAGCATTTTTAATGCAATAGTTTTAAGTTTGTGTGCTGTGAAGCTAGCTCCAAGCACACTGCAGCTACCAACTCATGCTGCTATGCAGGTAATCATTTAGGCTCCATATCAAGTTTTAGTGAGAAAAGCATTTAAATAGGAACAATATTATAGAATAATAGGTGGAAGGAATCAAGTAGGCAGAAGTGCATTAACATATTGCACACAAATGTATAGCTCATCGCCAGGAAATGCAGTGCCAAGAACGTGCAATAGGGGAATTAAGAAATAATATGCTGACGCTGTGGGCTCTTGAAATACTAAATCAGCTAGACGCTAGTCAGTTCACTTGTGACTTGTGAGGCTTTCTTAGACCTTGGAATATCAATCATGCACAATTCTTCAAAGTTCAAGGCGATATGGAGGAATATGGTACTTGAACAATGCCTACTTAATGATAATGGCCAACTCTTTAAGTACAGTATGTACTACAGTACTTATGTGATGTCTCATATCACACTAGGCCTAGTATTGGTAGAGCTATACTCAAGACCACGTTAAACTGAAGCAAATATGTTCCTCACATTCTTAATAACAAACAAAACTCAATGCTAGCCAATTGTTATTGTCAAGGGCAAGGGGCAAAAGTGACCCAGATAAAAATTAGAAGTTCTCAAAAGAGCTAGTATTAAATGTTTTTTTTTTTTTTAGTTTGCCTAGTAATTGTGAGAATTAAACCTATACTACAGGAGTTGTAAAGACTTTTAAGGCATACTTTCATAGTACTAAGTACTAACATAAGAAATTATTGAATTACAATAATGCACTGCCAATTCCTCAAAGATTGGTGCATCCGAACTTGAACCACACGTCTACAGCGTTTCACTAACACCAGCTCATTTCCCGAGGGGTGGTGAGCTTCTTACGTTTCTACCCGCGTACCTTGTAGGCAACCATGGCCAGTTATTATGATGAACATAATCTACGTCTAACCTCTCTTAGATCCGACCAACCGCCATCTGTCGTTATGTAACGCACTGGACGGAGCAGATTCTGCTAACGACTGCACCCATATACTTTAGCTGTGATACTCATGGTATATTCTCTCCGCATGGTACCACACATCCTGTCGAAGAAACCCATATACTTTAGCTGTAATTTTTATGGAACATTCTCTCCACGTGGTATCACACATCCTGTTGAGGAATTGTATGCAGAATCAACATGCGCTCAAAGATTCTCACACACAAGAAGACATACCAGTACCTACTCCCTAAACAAGTAGTACTGTGTGCATATACATATTAAGTATGCTACATAGGCCTACTTACTTCTACTAGGTACTCAAATGATATACAGGATATAACTACTAATGTACAAAATACATATAGAAGGTTTGGATAAAAAGATTTTGGCAGTGTTATATAATATGTACTAGGTCCCTCACCTTGACCATTTAGTAAGAGAGGATGACTTAAGATATGCAATATTATGCATTCAAAATACGGTAATGTTATGTCTTAACTCTTAAGACTTGTGCACTGATAGGCTACTACATACTACTTTTACGTGAATATAATATGTAGATATTTAAAATATCATTCATGATTGATACAACTACACGAATGTTAGATACAGTAATAGTATGAGGGCATGAGCAGTTTATAACAAATACTGTCCGAGACAGAACAATACTTTTATTTAATGCAAGCCACACAAGTCATATTTAACATGTTGACCTTCGCCTGCATGGTTTATCTAAATACGTACTAAAAATTGTGTGAAATAATTATTTGCTCAACTTCAATTGCCATAGGCCCATATTTAAAAAAAAAAATACACTCAAATTGTGAAAACATTAGTAGGCCAGGCCCTATATTATGCAAATTCAATTTTAAAGTTTACTCTCTTTAGTCTTTTCTTTTGGCTTAAACTGTGAATGTTGTATAGAGCCCAGATATCTGTCGCCCAAGGTTACGGTCTCCATGGGATAGCAGCAGTAGTAGCTAGGAAGCATGTAGGCCCATGCCAATATTGACAATGTAGCCAACACATAGTTAAAACTAAGTACCGGTACCAGAACTAATTTGGCTATAATTAGGTAGGTAAGATGAATTTGCTGTTTTGTTAATGTACAATATATTTTTTTATTTTATTTGTTACCAATACTTCCAATCTGTTACAGCTAGGATTACGAGTTTTTGCTTAAATATACAAAATCTTAAACCAAGAAAATATCCAAGCTCTCTTGTGGTTAGTTTCAGAAGGAGTTTGTAAAGGGCTATCCTATATTATTTCAAAACCGTTGAATTGGTTATTATGTGTACAGGTTGTGGTGGCAATTCCAACATTTGGTGGTGCAAAGAAAGAAGGCCATATGTGTTTCTATCGGCATTATTCACATTGAGAAGGGCTTTATGGGGGGGGGGGGGGGGAGGAATCTGTGCCCAAACCAATTACCAAATGAAATACGTAAGTAAGAGAAAAGAGAGGAAACTGGGAGGAAAGGGAACTAAATATTAACGTAAACGATACAATTTCAACTTTTTACTTTTAACACGGTGGGTAATAATACTGACATCAATAACAGTTTTTTTTGTTGACATGCACATGCATTTTAAAACTGAAGTTTCCATCTAGTGTCCCAGTTGACAATTGTGATGGCTGGCATGACATACTTGGCAGAAATATATGTGGCTTATGCAAGTTTATAAATGGCATATTACACTACTGTATATTCGTCTTAAGTTTCACGGCACACGCTATAGATAGAGGAATTGGTGCATGATGTTAAGTGTATCGGTACCTCTGTTGTACTGTGACTAAAAATCATACTTGAGTTCTTAAATTAATTAAATTAATACAAATAAACTAAAATATTTTTAATATTCGTAATTTAAAAAAAGCAACAACATTCGAAAAATTTCGATTTTATAACCATGACTTTTTTCGCTCAATTTACACGAAATCTTCACAATTCATGAATTAAGCTGTGAAAAAATCATAGACATATAGCATATTCATATTAAAACATGTAGGATGCATACAAATTATATTTACTAGAAATCTAAAAAATTTTCATAAAGCTCACTTTTTTTTAAAGAATTTATTTCGATAAGCTTCAAAATCAGCAGAAAGTACACTCATAAAATTAAAGGTTGTCTTGAAATAAAGTAGGCTTGGACCAAGCATCAAGGATAAATCGAAAAGTAATTTTAAAAAATCGAAAAATGCTAAAATTCATTTCATGAGAATAAATTTTCGATCGATTTTTCCCCACCGTGCAGTTCTTCGTTCAGAGATTTCATAGACCTCCATAAAATTTCATCGCAATTGGAGTATGTTTAGCCGGAATCGTGTTCACAGCACAAAATCAAAAAAAAAAGAAAGTATAAAAAAAAAAAAAAAAAAAACATTCGGATTTTTTTCTCCAGTGTAGTGAAATGGAATCTTCGCTTCGCTCGCTACGCTCGCTACGCTCATCCAATGATCCTTTTTTTTTATGTACCGTATACTACAGTCTAAAACCAAAGCAAGTAGAATAGAGAAAGTAAAACTATATGTGCCAGTAGTTACCCACAATGTGCAATCGTGACTAACATAACGAGTCCTAGACACTCCTGCTATTACCACTATTATACTACTGACTGGTAGACCTAACACCAAACAAGACTACAGTAGGGCCTGCCGCCTCCCATATGGATGCAACAATCTTGTATTTTACCATGACCTTGCTTTTAAACATGCAAATATTTGTTAAATCTTTGCACAATGCACTTAGCAACCAAATACAGTAGTACATATATGCATTTATTTCATATTTAATAGTAGTATACCCATTACATTTATTTTATTTTACTATGTATCTATATTTTCTATTTATGTAGTCAAGCTCACTTCTAAATTTTTTTTTAATGAAGTAAGGTTCTTTCCCAATCAACAGTAGAAGAGAAGCACATAACATTAATTATTTGAATCCTCTCCTTGAAAGTGGGCTTGACCAAGCTACAAGCATACCATACAAAATGTTTAATCAAACATAACCACTTGCCTACACGTTCAATACTGATATGTAAAATAGTCAACAACCGTTAAGAACGAGGTAAAACGTTTGCCCAAATTGGGTGATTGTATTAGCGTCGAGGCCGACTATCCGATGAATCACAGCCAATTCTCGTCGTAAACATCGTCTGTTCAATGTGACATTTTTAGCTGCAAATTTGTATTTTTAAGAATGGCACCTAGGCTCACTTTTTATATTTTTATTTTTTATATACTATATAAATACTTAAATAGGTAACTTTTACAGTGAAGTGAAACTCATAAACTGTATAATATTATGACATGATTGAGCTAGAGGCAAAACTTTTATCATTACAAAGTCAATATGCTGCTCTATGCTAATTCCTATTACCTTCAAAACATAAAATGGGTAGCACACAATATCCAGGAGTCTCAGTCTAGCATCATAAAATAAAATAGGTATTTTTATTTTATAAATACAATAAGTCAATAAATATGAATCGATCATATCACATTTCTGATTTTAGTGTACTAATAAAATAAATACCACGAATCAAACCGAATGATTCGTTTACATACATATTATGAATATGATCACTTTGAAACCCATTAATTAATATGGCTTGATTCTTGTTAGGGATGTCAAACGATTAAATTATTATAATCGATAATCGAATTCACTTTCACCTCCATAATCGATTAGTAATCGATTTTAATCGTTTTACAATGTCGGTATAGTAGCAAGTTTCTTTCAAACTTCGGTCTGGTTTCGGTTAGTTTGAATCGCCTGCGCAAGCCACGAGTTCGTGGCAGACTACGGCATATGGGTCGAAATACTCATTCGACTTCTTTTCGACTATCGATATATTTTACACCACGGAGTTTTTTTTGTTTCGTTCTGTCCAAGATTTCGACGATAATGACGATAATTTCTGTCCTAATTAGGCCTGAAGGGCTTTAGCCCTAGTTATTCACTTTCCATTTTTTTTTGTACCAATAAGTAATTAATTAAGTATGCTGAATAGGCCTACGCGTCGCAATACTATATTCATTTGCAGTATAATTAAAATTTACGTGATGTGAACTAAAAATCGTAGCGACTTTTCTAACCTAACTTCTCTTGTAATTTGTGAACAAATGTACAACTCGTATTTTTATAGATAGTAGGCGTCGAATGCTGGGTCTAGGATAGGCGACTAGACCTAGCTATTCAAAATATGACTGGAAATTCGGCTCAAATTTTGGCGCAAAGTTATGCTGTTGCTGTTCCTAGGCCTAGGCCTACTGTAAATGAAACTGTACCACATTAAACTAGCCACGCCTCAACTCCACAAATAGAATGCTGCAGCTGTGCTGTCAGAAATGATGGATCTTCTTCTTCTTCATAGCGCTCGCGCTTGAGTAGGCGGCGGATCTTGAGAACCAGATTTAAAAAAGCCGAAAATTTAAAATCGATAAAAAAAAAATTGATTAATCGAATCGATTTAATCGCAATCGTTGACACCCCTAATTCTTATAGTGGATAACCTAGTTATAATCATCAAACATGATTGAGAAATGGACATTATGAAACACAAAAATAGGTATAGTAAATAATCAACGATACTTTCAACGATGCTTTGCCTGCAAGGTAATGAATAATAACTAATGAGTAATATGAATGGAAGGTTAACTTACTTGTTAACCAATAATGATCAATTTGAAATCAAAAAGGCCTACTCCATTTTGAATGGCTTAATGCTCATCACCATGAAACATGTATGAATTATGGAACTGTAATAAACATTATTTTATTATCTATCAAATTAGTAAATAACTCAAAATACATTCTAGGTTCAATAAAATATAATGGGCCGCCAGTGTTATGTACACCGTGAATTAAACTGATTCATTGTTTACCATTGGTCCATTTTAAATTAATAATTTATAGTAAATGGATAACTTATTATATATATACTGTATCGGACCGAATATAGTGCGATGTTTTTTCCAAAAATACAATATCAAAAACAGCACTAGCGTTATTTCTGCGCTCTTGCATTTGAAATAGGCAATACAAGTCCCGCGCATCGCCTCGCCCACCAACTCGAGGCCAGCCGAGCCCGTGACGTAAGACGGGTCACGGGGACATCATCACGGGCTCCACGGGAATAAACCACAAAAATAACTGTGCGCACAATAAAAAAGTTTTTTCTTGGGAATCGATTCTAAGGTCACAATGATCGATTCCATTTTTTGGGTAATTGATGTCATCCCTGAATCAGGTTGGTGAACTGTGGTTGGCCTATGTCATTTCATTTCATTTATTCATTCCACAATGTTGTTGCTTGGCCCTACACTGTTAAAAAACATAGGATTAGGCCCTAACTTTGTTCAAAATGTTTTCTTGTAAGAGTGAAACTTTAGGCTATTCATTCATTGTATTGTAAATTAAAAACGTTTCTTGTACATTTGAATTTATTTTAATTTTTTCTTTTTTCTTGAAATGATTCCAAAAACATTGGTGGTCGTGTTATATTCGAGATCGTGCTATATTCGGTCCAATATGGTAGGCCTATATTTAGCAGACCTAGCTGAAATTCTGAAAATTTCACGTGTGTGAAGATTATGAATAGTATGTAAATTTAAAACATAAATTTGAAGAGTAAGTAAAAGTTACAAGTGGCCCAAAAAATAGGCCTTCATTCTAGAAAATGATGAGAAATAAAATAAGGCTAACATATCTGGAGTAGGCCTCGCCTTTATGATGCAAGTAATCATGCCGTTATATTTAACAATAATAATTTAAAGGAACACGTGTGATAATTGACAATCGCAATCACGATACTTTTCATTGGTGTTTACTGCGTCGTTGCATCCTTAGCTTATTGAAAACTTTTCTACAGTTCTATTTAACGCATACTTTTTTATCATAACAAAATCATCCAAGCTCACTTATGTATGTTCCACGTAAGCAAGATTAATTACGACTGTTGTGGGTAAAAAAAAAAGTGCATTCATAAACAAAACTATTATCAGCATCAGATGCTCTAAAAGAATAAACTTACTTCAGCCAGCTGCTTTTTTAAAATTCCGAAGTTGCCATAGTGAGAAAAAAAATTGTAATGTGGACTTAATAGTACCGGATACTGAAAGTGATATGATTATCAAATCAAACCAGAATGTATACAGTCTAACGGAATACTAATCGAACCATTATTATTATGTAAGTAAATTATTAATTTTTATTTTATACTTTCATTCCTTTAATATTAAATGAAATTTGTAGGAGTTTGGCGATGTTTCGTTGCGTCACGTTAAACATTGAACGGTACTCGCAACAAGGCAAAATATTGCCAAACACCTACAACTTCGATGTAATTTTTTTTATATAAAATGGTAAATGCCAACATGTATTTTATTTTTACTAGTCTAGTTTAAGTATTATTTACAGACAAAAATGATTAAATTAAAATCTAAAGAAACATTTAAGTAATATTCCTAAAAATTTGCCAACCTCCAAACAAATGCATTTCGACAAAAGCAACCTCCGACGTTGGCTGCAAAGGCAGCACATCTGTTGCTGTTATAGTTTCATTTATTTATTTACAAAATGCACACCGTCTATTGTCTTGCATTAGTCAAGATTTCAATCTCCCACATGTAGGCACTCGCCAGTCAGTGCTGCACCGCCATGTCTACTACGGGCATGCGACTCATAAAGTTAGGCATCTATTGGTAACATAAGACACGACTAGGTCCACGCCTAACTGAAGTCGCCTCACGTACATCAGGGGGTTGCCACACGAACATAATACCAACAGACTATGTTGTTGGCATATTCTACCTCATACTTTTTCTTTTTTATGCCCCTCGTCGTTGTGAACGGGATACATCTTGAGCAGTTCAATGGCGTCTTGAGCCTGGCGCTTCTCGGAGAGGAAGCGCCCACTCGCTTCCTTGACCTGTTCCAAGAACATTTTGCTGGAAGGAAACGGGAATATGCACAATATTAATAACACAACAAGTGCATTCTAAGGTTCTAGCATTAATGTACAGACTGTGGAGCACAACTAGTGTGGTGTTGAGAAAAGGAAGCTTCACTGAGAAAGTTAAAAACACGGAAATATGAAAGTTCTTCCCATTTTCTACAGCACAAGTAGGCCTAGTAAGTTCATTTGTCAACTTGTGATGGCCATCATTTTTCAATTTCGACATTGGCACCATTTTTATGGTAGGCCTATCGTAAATTTGTAATACTACAACCAATTTTGATGTTTTCAACAGCAAAAATAACATTTTCCTGCTCTTAGTTAGTTAGTTAGTACTAAAGGCTCATTCATAACCAACTTAGGCCTCTAACTTAGCAGCTAACTTAGCCTCTAACTTTAGGTTGCTGTTCATGATAGATATTTAGGCCGCTAACTTAACAGCCACTGCCTCCTAGATGTTGCTCGTGGCAGAGTGCTTTACAGCTACCGTAGCCTCTAACTTTAGGTGGCTGTGCATGATAGATGTTTTTAAACCAATCACAACACAGATTTGCAGTGTTTACTTTTATCGCGCCAATGCTTGACATACAATAACATTCAGCATTCAGTAAGTAGGCCTAGCCTAGCTCTACTTAGGTAGCATTATAGAATTGATTGACTATAGACTGTACAGTTTATTAAACAATAATTGATGGTAAAAATAATAAACGTATTTATTTAAGACAACGTGACGTAAGCCTTACATAACCTCACATGGCCTAGCCCTAGCTGGGGGCTAGGTCTAGTGCCGCAATAAACGTTAATAATACTGACGGTCAGTTGACATTTCTGCCCCAATCGATAGCCACATGTTTTCTTTTATATTCTTATCTTTGGATAAAGACGAAGATTTTACATATAGCAGTGGCCTTTTCATGAATTCGTTCAATAGCTTTTCATCAAACAATAGCTGATGTTCCTTGGGATCCATTTTTGCTGTTTGTTTACGTTTTCAATCGGATATGACCGGAAATTGTCGGCTCGAGTCTCTCTCTGATTGGTTAAAAGCTTAATGTTAAGTTAGCTGCTAAGTAAAACCTTGGAGTTTGCAAACTTTCGGTTGCTGATAAGTGTAAGTTAAAGGCTAAGTTTTGGTCATGAACAGACGTGTTGTTTTCCATAAGACAAACCTTTAAGTTAGAGGCTAAGTTAGCTACTAAGTTAGTTGTGAATGGCCCTTTAAACTTATTGGGCACCACTACCTGTAACACTCATGTCATGTGTCACTTGTGATTCAGGGTGAAATTGAAACATATTATTGCATGTGTGCAAGGCCATGCAAATTAGTGCATTAGTGATAGTCAACAAAGTTTTTGATATAGTAATTAATCTTTGTAGTGACAGTGAATATGTATGCCAACATGAAGTACAAACGACAGAATTCGATAGATTTACAGTTAACACTTGTGAATAGGGATCATGTAATGCTTGTAAAGAGACAATAAAATACATGCCATTATGGGTATGGATTAGTATACTGGACAGAATTCGATAGTAAATACGATTTTCCGAGTGAAAGAAATCAATGATACAATATGATCAAATAAAGGTTTATTTATATGTGGTCAGGTTGTTTGTTTGGATTTGATAGTAAAATAGCATTTTAGGTCAGATTAGGATTTGGATTCAATTCCTAGGTAGACTACACCTTCTAGTCTTGTAGAATTGTTTGTTTAAAAAATCAGATATTTGAATAATCAAATAGGCCCGTAAACAATCTAAAATTTGATGTTGCAACTCAGTTAAAGTAAGCCAGTCTAGGCTTCTCAAGGCCAGTAAAAACCAGATTTTGTTACCTTCAAATTCGATGGCCTACCATTAAAGTTCTAACAGGCTTGAGAGGCCTAGGCCAAGTTAGCATCTAAGAAGTCTTGTACCCTGGCTAGTAAATTCTACCGCTCCCGAGCTCAGCCTAGCAGCATTAGTAATAAACTTTGATTGTATATTAGCGCCCGATAATCAATATAATAACTGTAGCGGAACGTTAATAATAAAACTTGTAGGCAGATAAAACGCTTAGGAGGTGTAAGTCATTCATAACGATTTGTAGTTACTGTTAACGTCAATTTGATTGGCGATGCAATTTGACGTGCATTGGCACTGACAATAACCAATAATACGATGAGAAACTAAGCTCTAGAAATTAACTGCAAATCAGTGTACCTACTTTATGTGAAAAACAAAATGGACTTCAAGTCTGTATTTTGTATTATAGTGTTGGTCCTCAAACTCGGGGAATTTGTACTATAGCAGTTTCTGTTACACAAGAATCTGACACATTGCTGGTGACACTGAGCTCATGACACGCGTGTGAACTACGTTTCACGCTGACAATCAAACTTCCAAGACGAGTCGTCAATTGTTGCCTCTGGAGAGCATTCCTAACCACAAATTTGGTACTCGCACACCCCATATTAACTTCTAAATTACGTCGACATTAAATGAAAACAGATTAAATATTTTTCCAAACATCCTAATTAAACCTTGCATGTAAAGGCTTATTATAGGTGGAGTATGTTGCTCAGTGGATAACTGGGACGACAAAAGACGGAAAGATGCATTCAAGGCTTATTTTACGGACAATCGATGATTAGAACTGTTCTGACCGTACTAATGAATAGAGTAGCTTGAGAGTTATACTTCCTATGAAAGTAAAATCATTCAAGTACATTTTTACAACATATGAGCGTCACTGTGTAATAAATAAACAATAGTATATTGCTCGAAAATACCGAAAGGAAACTAAAGCTCCTAGACCAAATTATACAAAATAGTTATGCCTAACTTTAGTGTGAAAAGACAATAAACTTGAGTCAGTTTGCGGTCTGTGACGTTTTGTATTGATATCCAACATTGTCGTTAAACGTCGACGAACATTGCATAGATGTCGACACAAGCGAAAGCTCCTAGAGATGACACTGTCTTGGTGGCACAAGTATACTTGCTCCGTGTGATAGTCTCAAGTTTTGGGCGCACCAATTCAAACTATCCGAACCGAAGTCGGTTCCAAATTGTTGCGCTTCGGTTCGGATACTTAATATCCTAACCAAACCAAAATTTCGGGTACTCGCACACCCCTATTATTTTACATAGCACACAGTAATGAAAAACTAGGATTTAAATAGTTTTCACAACACGATCCACTCTACCTTTGCATGTAGGCTACATATATACATAATATAATTTATATCAAGTGGACAAACTGACAGTTTGACAAACAACAGCCAGATAGCATTCCAACATTCCCTTACTTTTATGGACCAATCGATGATTTACGAAACTGCGATCTTGCTTCCGCTCTACAATGAATAGCTAGCTTACGCTTTGACAGTACCGTACTCTTCCCTTGACAAAATAAAACAAAAGTACATTTACTCTATGCAAACAATAAGAACAGCTCTCATACTTAGTAGTAGGCCTATAAATTAAACAATAGATGATATTTACATCACCAGCACCATCTATATAGCATGCAAAGCTTGAGAAAAATGGGACCATACTTCACGCCTTATGGCCGGGTGTGTGACAGACATGACAGTCTCCCATACACCCAAGCATGTGGCATTTAACATGTTTCACCGCACTTTCCCCCATAATGTTTTGAGTGCAATACGGATGCTGGCAATGATGAAAATTACCTTAGGGATGGGCAAAAGTTCAATTTTGTTAATAATAAGTCTATCAATATTTAGGGATATTTTCAACCATCAATTGGTTTAAAAATGTTTGATTAATATGTTAATCAATCAAACAATCAATAATAATCAATAATATCAAGAAAGAAAACAAAAATGACTACAAAATTTTGTCGATATTTCACTCCTTTTTGCTTTGCATTCTTCTTAAATATTTGAATCAGAAATAATTAGGTGGTTTGTAGGGCTATTGCATGTAGCCTAGTAAGAGGTATATAACAATTCTACCTAGCCTATGGTTAACAGTTACAATAACATTGATTTCAAAATTTCTGCACAATATTATCGAAAATGAGTTACCGGTACGGCGTTACGTCTTGCCCATCAGCCATCACTAATTTACGAATACTACCACTACGTATGACATGACGTACCCGTCGGGTATGATGTCGGCCAGACTGTCTGGGTCCATGTCAGTGAGAAGTTCCAGCTCTTTGCCGCTAAGCATCGATATGTGCGACAGGTTGCCGTGGAGTTGATCGACCAATCCTTCGAGCTCCTTTCGAGGCACTGCACCGTCCGTTTGGTCACCCATCGGGATTATCCTGCAGCTGGAATCGCACGGCATTGCATTTAGTTTGCAATATATTATTGAATTATGTTATGGTGGTGACTATTTTGTTTAATAATGAAGGAGCAAAAATTTTCTGAATATATTCTAGATTAGGAAAAAAATGTTATGGCCATGTAAATAATATAATGAGGAATGAAAATTAAATATTAATCCCTTTTAACGGTATTATTATTTATTTATTAGGTTTATTGTAGGTCCTATTGAAGATTAGGTAATTACAACATTGACAGATGTTAACGTCATGTCGTAGTGGGAATAATTTTATTATTTTTATATTTAAATTTATTTATTAGGCCTACATATTATTACGGTATTATCACATTTTCGAATTTTATGCTGCTCAAAATATTAGAGAAAATATCATATATGGGTCATTTCTCTGAGTTTGCTTATTAAAACGCCCGACGTTTCAAATTTCAATACAATACAACTGTGCGTATTTAACCCACTGCTGCAAACATACGAGTCCAGCTCGTACTGCAGTAAATACAGCGCGCCACCAGCTTGTACTGCATCTGTTTGAATCTCCCACTCCGTTAGTTTTCGAGCTAGCGTTAAGGTGGCAGCACTGTGATCATCAGCGTTAAATTCTGAACAAGGCGATATGAAGAAGTACAATATTCGGCCACTATGAACGGTACAAACGCAATGAAAGAAATGTGCAACAGGTGGAACAACCTACACGTCCTAACTACTGTGCATCATGGCATGTTCAATGACACAAATTGAAGACGATCCTTTGTACGATTTATTTAGTGATAATGAGCTTTCAGAGAGGGGGAGTATTCATAATGATTTTTCCTACGTAAGTGGACAGTGATAATATACTCGTTGTCAATTCTGATAGTGATGACAGCTCTTAGGCCTAGACATAGTGGACAAGGCATTGTTTTAGAGACACATAAGCCCTAAAAAAAGCAAGTATATTCAAGTCATATGTCACTTTAAACCTGTTAAACATTTGTAAAAAAAAAAAATTAGTTGGTTTTCCCCTGCCAAAACAACGAAAAAACAACTCGTATGGCAATGGGTTAAACTTGTTAAAATTCTTTTGCTTTTCTCAAATTTGAGGACTGCCTTCTCTGCTTCAGATGCCTCAGATGATAAGCATAGTCATGTTGAATTTAAAATAAACAAACACAGCCAAATGACCTGTAAAATATATGATTTATATTATTATTATTATTATTATTATTATTATTATTATTATTATTATTAAATTATTATTAATTATTGTTAATAAGAAAGTATTCGACAATACAACACACAACTTACAAGAACATGATTTACACCATCAGCCAGCTTAAAGGACAATGTTGTAGGCCTAATACAGTGCACTAACAATTCTTTCAAAATAAAATACTGTTTGGTTATTATGGTTTATGGCATGACTATGATTTGGCCCCTTTCAAACTACTGATGATATGACAATGACATACCTAATGTTACTTTAAGTTTAATAACTAATAAGTAATTACTATTAGATTAGTCATCTCATTGTGCATGTGCTGTGTGTGTGCATAACCTTTGTTATGTGCTGGCACAGACTGCTAGCAATGGTGATAATTATTATGTATTACAATGTAACATTACCATACTGAAACTCATGCCTTGTATCAATACCATAAGGAAGCAGTTCAATAATTCTACAACATGCTTAGAAACATGGTGGTGTGGTGCAGTCTTACAGTAACAATGGACACATAACGTACGAGTCAAGTGGCTAAAATAAAATTTGTTAAATTCTTTCTCTGTGTTCAGACATTAGGCTACATGATCTTTATTTATAATACGTATTATAATAGAATTTTATTTTGGACATAGCGGTTTATAATAATTTGCTATTGAAGGAACTGACTAACAAGGCATGTGATGGTTCAAAGTTAAGAACGGTGGACTTTTGAGTTAGGGGCTAGAAGTAGCTAAACCCCACAACTACAAAAATAATAATAAAAAAAAACGGCAGCCAAGCTCTCCTTCAAAAGCCTTTGGCTGTAAATGCTGGGAGATTAGTAGTTGAGCCAAGCTTTTCATTATTTCTCCGTAGTTTCGCATTGAAAAGAAGTAAGATCATTTCGCCTGTTGACGAGCGCCAAGCCAACCATTTTCGTAGCAAAAAAGTGAAATTTTTAAACTCAAAATCATAAAAAAAATTGCTTGGTCATTGAATTTGGATCATGACGAGAACTCTAAAAAGTCAATGGTCAAGCAATTTTTTAAATGATTTTGAGTTTAAATTTTTAACACAAAAATGATTCGCTCGTCAACAGGTGAAATGATCTTACTTCTTTTCAATGCGAAACTAGGGAGAAAGAATGAAAAGCTTGGCTCAACTTCTATATCTCACAGCATTCACAGCCAAAGACTTTTGAAGGAGAGCTTGGCTGAGTTTTTTTTTTTTTTAATTTTTGCATTTGTGGGGGATATTACATTTGTTTGCTGTTTGTTTCCTAACAAGGCGTGAATGATGGGCCTTGAATGATTCATTTTTTTCAAGGAGTCGATTCCTTCAAAAGTGGGTTGCTATATTGGCGGTTTGTTTGAAGTTGGACTTGGATGCCGCTCATAGTGTTGCTTTTCTGACTTCTGTTGAGTTGTGCGCAGTGGTTACCTTCCCCCCCCCCTCTCCCTCTCTCTCTCCCTCTCTTGCTGCTTTGATGTGTACAGACATCAAAGTGTATTCCACGTTTGAAACTTCTCAGTTGTAGCGTTTTCTTTGAATATAAATTTTTTAAAGTTCATTGTTGTTTGACATTTTTGGCCCCACGGTCCCCCCAAATTTAGCCCCTTGTGTTTTGGACGCTAGATATTTATAATTGTTAAGAGCATGTTTAATTTCAAGTTTGTACAATTACCACCCCTTAGTAATTAGGTACGTGTTTTGATTATTAGGTATCCAAAATTTTGATTTTCTCCAGTCCCCGTTAGCCGATTTTGGATTTGAAAGCAAAAGGAACTGCGTCTGAGGTACATCTAATTTTGTTCCAAGTTTCATACTTCTAAGATGTACCTTTTTCTCGGTAGGCTCCTATAACTTTCCTCGGAGAATTAACCACCCCCCAGCTAGCTAGCCAGTCAGCCGAAAGGCTTTCAACGATGTCGATGCACTTTTTAAACACAGAATGAGTTATTGGATCAGGGTGATTTTTTTTTTGGTAGGTCATGGACCAGCATATATCGAGTATAAAGATTGTAAATCTTTCGGGGCGGCGTGTGCAGATAGCTGAAAACCCCCCAACTCGGGTAGCTGTCTACAGGGCCGAGTTCGTCGTCGCTTAAGCACAGTCGCGTGGCTCTTGGCTGCGTGCGAACGACCGTCTCCCTAGATTAAGCTACTAGCCACCCACCAAGGTCTGTTAGATCAGTGTTTTCAACTTGTAGTATCCTTGTTAAACAAAATAAGAATAATTTGTGTTCTGGCTTTAAATAATAAGTAGCCTACATTCTTTGTAGTTAAAAGGCTAACATATAACAATTATTTGTAAAGAAGCAATTATTAACATGACACACACATACATATTAGGCTATATTTGTTTAAATTTGACAAATTAAAATGTTGATTTAAATGTGATATTTTTATGTAAATCAGATTTAAATTTAAATTGTTTTAAATAAGTATGGGTTTTGAAAATTGGCCAGTTAACTTGTGATTCAAAGCACTTCCACAAGTATTTTGGAAAATTATAGACTACAGTAGCCTACTTTTTAATTGATTCAATGAAACTCTGCAAAAAATACCCACAGCTCTTGTGTTTGTCTCTCCAAATGAAGTAAAAGTGCACTTGGAACCCTTTTGGCTTAATTAAATTGATTTACATCAAATAAGTAGAGGTAATGAGAAATGGTGATATAAAAACCCAAATTTCGTTTTAATAAACCCAAATTTCGCAATTTCATTTAAATTGTCAAAATGTACGGTACAAAAAAATAAAAAATCATAGAATTAAATCCAATAAGTTAGAATCAATCATTGTGACCGAAAAATCTATTCAGAATCGATTCCCAAGACAAAAATAAATATTTATATGCGCCATTATTTTAGTGGACTATTGCCGCGGAGTCCGTGCCGTTATTTTGGTGTTCTATTTCCGTGGAGCCTGTGACGTCACGAAACGATGTACCGCCTGCCGCGCGCATAATGTTCAGTCTGGACTGGCACCTCCACCATCCCCCCACATTTGAGCACTAAAATATGTAATTTTGCGAGTTAATTCGCATTTTGACCAGTTTTATACAATTTGGTTCGTTATTTCACGCTATACACGAGACTTCGCTAAATTCGCGTTTTCAAAATGTGGGTTTTCTATCTCTAAATGATGTAATTTGTCGACAATATTACATTTTAGGCAATAAAATGGATATTTAAAAAAAAATCGCAAATTTTGCTATCACCATTTTCACTACCTCTACAAATAAGGCTACTCAGGTAGTTAATTACCTACATAGTTGAATTGAACATGTGCCACTCTTCATTAGGTAGGTAGCCTATAATCTTCTGATATATTTTGATTCCCCCGTTGATCCCGTTGCTTCATGGTGAACCCTAACAAATCGTGTTACACGGTCTTCACTTTCAAACACGAAGACCCCACCCTCGAGCTGTACATCGGGGGACAGCAGCTCAAAAAAGAGGAGCACGTCACCTACCTCGGAGCCATCCTCGACAAGAAGCTCACCGGCAAGGCCCATTTCGAGAAAACTGCTGAGAAGGCTAAAAAGAGGCTGCGTCTGATGCAACGTGCGGCCGGAGTGTCCTGGGGAGCCAGGATTGACACACTGGTTCTCACCTACAAGACCTATGTGCGTCCGGTCCTTGAGTACGGAGCAGAAGTTTTTGTCACCTCGGCGCAGCATAAACTTGATAAACTCGGCAAAATCCAGAATCAGGCCCTTCGACTAGCCAGCGGTGCAGTAAAGACAACACCGGTGGCGGCAATGGAAGCCTACTGTAAAGTAGAGCCCCTAATACAGAGACTAGAGCAGAAAGCCATCATACTGCATGAAAAACTGGCGAGAATTGACACATCTTGGCTAGCCTTTCCAACGGCGAGCGCAGCAGGAAACACAAATTTTGCCCAAAAGACAACAATCCTAAAAACGGAGCACTGTTTGGACCTGCTACACCATCCTCGACAAAAGCTTGCCAGCCTAGATGTCAATAGCCTTCCAAACTCAACTATCAAAATTGACTTCAATCTTCAAGTGGAAGGTATGGGCAAGAAGGAGGAAAAAAGCCAGTCCGAGCTGAAAGTGCTTATCGAAGCGCATCTGAAGAAGCACTACCCAATATCCGAATGGGTGCATGTTTTTACGGACGGCTCCCGAAACAGCTCGGGGAGGAATACTGGCTTTGGCTTCCATTGCATCTTCTTTGAAGAGGCGCACCCGATGGCACCAGGCTCGAGCATTTTTGATGCAGAAATAAATGCCATCTCCAGAGCAGCAGAGAAAATCGCAGAAACACCAACCTTTCCACTCAAAAAGACAAAATTTGTCATTATCTCTGACAGCAAGGCCGCCATCAAGAAGATCTGTCAGATGGAAAAATGTGAAGAAGCCTCCCTGTCTCTTAAAAAGAGTTTAATAAACAATGTGATGCATGGAAAAGTACTTAAAATTCAATGGGTGCCCAGCCACTGCAACATCCTGGGCAACGAGAAGGCTGACGCGCTAGCCAAGTTGTGCTCAAAGAAGTCTGCCCCTGACACGGCGACCGTATCTCCTACAACTCTGCCAAAAACCTTGCCAAGGAGGGCCTCAAGACATCCTATGGAAGACTTCAAGAGGCCAAGATGTATCACAAACCATGGCGGGACGAGGTCCTCAAAGGGCCAGACAAATCCTGGACAAGAAAGGTGGCAACAGCGCAGTTCCGACTGGCCACAGGACATGACGTCCTGCAGCACCACCTGAGTCGATTTCAAATCACAAAGGAACCAGCAACTTGCAAACTATGTACATCGGGTTTTCAGGACAGAGCGCACCTCTTCAGCTGCGCCGCACTCAAATCTGACATTGACGCCCTGCCAAATGACCTGAGCGGGCCAGAGAAGGAAGCACATATTTACTGGATAGCCAGGAAGAAAAATGATTGAAAAATTAAGCTTTCGGCATCGGAAAAAAAAAATTTTGATTGCACCACCTATTTTGATGAGTACCGGTACTGTACTGGTATAGGCCTAGGCCTAGTACAAATAGGTGACCAGTATGTACCGTAAGTCAAGAATAGACAAAGATACAGTTTCCAGTTTAAAAAAATAGTCTTCAAAATGTTATTCAAATAGGTAGACTTTCATTAGGTAGTTATTTGTATTTAATCCTCCTGTGGCTGGTCAATTTAAAGTTTAACCTTAAACCAACACCAATTGTGTTTATAACTTAATGTACACATAGGATCTTATTTCCATACATAATTCCATAAACATATTTCCTTAAACAAAATTACAGGTATTGGTCAATGGGTACTGTCTACATATTATTGATTTACAATACGGGTAGGCCTACGTGAATCTACTGTGAACAATATAATAGACCCTACAGTCTACTCATTAGTCTACAATAATATATAGGTAGGTCTACCAATAATTATTCCTAGTATTTGGGTAGGTATGAACAGGCTACAGCAAAATTCTATGTAAAGTTGTAAAAGATTCAATCAGTCTATAAAATCTGCAAGTAGGGTTGGCCTAGGCCTACCCTTGCCCATTGAACCGTACCAGTATGGACCATTTGACTCCAACTTCATTTTAGATTCCCACCTTGGCAGTTTTCCCACCGGCCACCACCTCTCATCGTCCGTGAGCACCATTAAACTGGTGTTGGTTTCCATTGTGTTGAAGTATTCGTCGTCATCAACTTCAGTGCCATCCTGCTCCAAAACAATTTTCACCAGCGAGTTGCCATCAATTCCAAATTTGGCTCGAGCTGAAAATCACAAACAACATTTACCCAGTAGGTCTAGGCAGATCTTGAGTAGGGAGGGATGGGATGGTACGTGCAAACGTTTATTAATTATCCTTGATGAACAATTTTTATTTTATGCTGTTTTTATCCTGTGTGTGGCCAGCCGAAGTGTGTTTTCTCATGAACAAATTAACAGTCATTGTTTCATTCATACGCACGAGTAGTCGTCAATTTTAACACCCTTCCCGTCTTCACATCGGCAGCTTTGAGTCATCGCAAACTCTTAGGTCTACAGTCAAACGTCATTACGACCGGGCTCATTTGATTTGTTTCTGCGCTCCGATTACGAAATTCGTCTCATTGGCATCTGTTTTGTCTCGAGTGCAACCAATATTGTATACTGGTAGTTTGCACTTTGCTCAAGGGTCAAGCCTTGTTTGCCGCTATCTCTATGTCCCCCTCCCCCCCCCCCCCACCCAATCCGCACCGAATTTTGTACCAGATCATTCAACAATCTCACGCACTTTAAACCTTCATGTTGTCACGTAATAATAAATATCGGACACTAAATAACTCTGTTAATGAACGGGGGAAAAAAAAACAGGTTAGGCCTAACTATCAAAACATTGGCTGCATCAAACTTCACAAAGACAATGCCGAAGACGAGACGGTACCACAGCATTGTTTACGCGACCACTACAATCACAGCCCAAGTATTTAATAGTAGGCCTATCCTTGATCACAGCTACCACCATGGGCGTTGTAGGGAGGGGTTTATGATGCCGTGTATTGTCTGTAGGCCTACTAAGTCATAGCTCGCAATCGAAAAAAAAAACCCATTTTGAACGGCTAGGAATTCAATCAAATCCACAATTCGGGATAAATTTTATGTTGTAGCATCGTCGATTAGGCCTAATGTAAACAGGTACACGTTTTTTTGTCCAGGGTGTACCGTAAACGTTTATAGTGAAATACACGCTTTTTGACATCTCTAATGTAGAGTAGCAATAGTTCAGAAATTGACGGTTTAATTTTAAACCTGTTTTTCCAATGTTATTTTACTGTTATCAATACAATGGGTGACAAGGAGTGCTGAATAGAATATGACGTTGGAAATGCTCTAGTACGGCGAAGTACGCAGTAGCAACTAGCAAGTCCAAGTCCGGATGATAAACTTTGTTCAAAACTTGCAGGACTGTCTCTAGGCCTAGGCATGTTAAGGCTGAAGAATACTAGGCACATAATAAATTTAAAGCTGTTCTGAATCGGCCTTGTTGATTCTGGCGTTGATCCGCAGGTGTTCGCACTGTCCATTGATGGCTATATTTCCTATTAAAATATATCAATCTTTGGTTGGTTATCGCTCACTCGTCGATTGCGACAGGGCCTACAGGGTTGGCTTAAGTTGCTTTGGTTTACTGTCCCAGACAGAAAATCAGTTAGGCCTATGATTGAGTTGGTAGAAGCTCTATAGTATTTACGAATTTATTTATTTATTTATTTATTTAATAACTAAGGGATTGAACTACCTACTCACCACGAACAATAATGTCTTGTAGTGATGATGCAACCACACCTTTGCGAACTTCACGGTTGGCATCTACAATTTTCAGAGGTTTTCCACCCAAAGTCTTATTTTCACCCGACTCTTCATCCATGTTCAGATTGTTGGTCTGCTCCTGAAATATCTAAGACAGCACTCTTTACAAATCTGTAAAATATCAACCTAGAGACTGCTAAGTTGCTTCTTCACCCTCCTCTGATAAGGTTGAATGAGGTGACCTATATAGGCTAGTTTCATGGGGGGGGGGAGGATCTGACCTCAAAACAAAATCCATAATAGGTCAACTGGAATTGGGTCAAATTGAAAAATAGGTTGAAAAAGAATCAACTGTAACACCAAGGCACCATTTGCGATAGCTAAATTACACCACTTCCTAAAAATGACAAAGATTTAATAAGTGATATAGTTCATCAAAACAACTTGATTAACCTACCTTGCAGTGAATCTCTAAAGATTGTTACAAGAAAGAACATAACCATGGGAAAAGGAGGCACTCTAGTGGTCATTGAAATGGATATAGAATTAAAACAGTACTTAATGCAAAAAAAGCGTGCCCATATCAATTGGGGTTGGGAATCCCTGGAATTAAGAAAACACATCAATGTAATTTTCTGCTACAGGTGTCAATGCTATGGTCACAAGAGCTATGAGTGTCGATCTAAATCATCAGTGTGTAAATACTGTGGTAATTATCATAAGACTAGTGAATGTACACTACGCAATGAAGCACCATTCTGCATAAACTGCTTTAAGAGCAATGAGAGGTATAATACTCACTATGATTGTCAACATACCGCTCATCATCATACGTGCTCAGTTTTCAAATCCATTCATAAGAGAATCGATGAAAGATATCCTTAGGATACGGGTAAATATAGAGTAAATAAAGTAATGTATATAAATTGTGGGGGTCTGACTACAAGCATTGACGAGGTTCATACAATCATCAAAGACTTCAAACCAATGGCACTTTGTGTCGTGGAAACGCACATCACGGAAGACATTCTTGACAAAGAATATCAAATTGAAGGATATAAATTTGTGCAAACTAAATCGTCCAGCAGACATACAGGTGGATGTGGTATCTACATAAGAGAAGACATAAAAATTATTAAAGTTACGGAAAAAGTCTTCGAACGCAATGCGTGGTACATAAGCGCTAGACTAAAGTTTCAAAACAAATATCTACAACTTTGTGCTATATACCACTCTCCATCCACTTCACACAGTGAATTTTTAGACAACTTTACAGATTGGCTCGAAACAATAGTAGTTAAAAGAGAAGATATAGTCATCACAGGAGATTTTAATATTGATATGAACAAACAATCGGTTTACTCGAAAAAACTTAGTAACGCGATACAAATATGTGACCTGAAAGTGGTAAATAAGTTTACAACAAGAACAACAATTAACTCTAGTACCCAAATTGATCTCATAATCAGCAATATTGTAAATATAGAAAGTAAAACAGCTGATAATTATAAGGTTGCAGACCACGATACGATTGTCTGTACTTATTTAATGCCAAAGCAAACTTATACAAGTGATAACCAAAATCAAACTACAGTGAAAGAAGTCAAACTTTATAAAAGAATGGACTATATGGAATTAAACTCAATGTGTCAAGAAATTAAACTTAAACTTGATACACAATGTACAAACTATGAGCAATGCGCTTCAAACTTTATAACAGATATAAAAGACTGCATTAATAGCATCGTTCCGAAAAAAATTATTAGAAAAAAGAGCATGAACATAAA
The DNA here is from genome assembly GCA_024449915.1 of Sweltsa coloradensis. Taxonomy (NCBI): domain Eukaryota; kingdom Metazoa; phylum Arthropoda; class Insecta; order Plecoptera; family Chloroperlidae; genus Sweltsa; species Sweltsa coloradensis. Next base: position 102,746 of record JAMZAV010000217.1, read on the forward strand.
GCCATGGATGAATAATCAAGACATTTTTGATTGTCGTAACCAACGAAATCAACTATGGAGAAAGTGTAAATTTAGCGTTTCAATATCGGACAATGAGGAAAATCAAAGACGGAAACAACAAAATTGGAGAGATTACAACAAAGCTAGAAATCAGTATACAAATGTTAGAAGAAGAACAGAGAGACAATATATGGAGGGAAAAATTGATGAATGTAAAGGAAACCCGAAACAAATGTGGCTAACTTTGAAACATATTATAAGCTCTAAAGATAAAGTAAAAAAAGATATTTTCAAAAATGTTACTTTCGAAAACAATAGCCCAATTACCACAGTGGCAAATAAACTAAATGTGTTTCTAGTGAAAAGTATTCAAGAACTTGAACAGTCGATTCCAGAAGTACCAAATTTTGATTTATACAAAAAAGTTAAAGAAATTACTCCAAATAGTTCATCACTTACAGAATATAAGCTCATGACAGCACAAGACTTAAAGAGAATTGTAATAAACCTTAAGATAGCTGGTACAGGTGATGAGATATCAGTTGAAACTTTCAAAAAAATACTGCCAAGCATTGGTGAAAATGTCCTTAAAATTATTAATGCATCAATAACAACAAATAAAGTTCCATCAAGCTGGAAAAAATCAACAATAATTGGAATACCAAAGATAGATAATCCAAAACTGCCTAAAGACATTAGACCTATCAATATTTTACCTATTTACGAGAAGATTTTAGAAATTTGGATACATGAACAGCTATCTGATTACTTTGAAGAAAATCTGTTACTCTATGTGAAACAATTTGGTTTTCGAAGACACCGATCAACAGAAACTGCGTTGCAGTGGATTTTCTCTCAATGGAGAAATGCACTTAATGATAAGAAATTTGTTGTAGCCGTATCATTGGACCTACAACGTGCTTTTGAGACAGTATCAAGGCCAATCCTTTTACAAAAACTCAAGCACTATGGAGTTACGGGAGATGCTCTGAAGTGGCTTGAAAACTATATGCAAGACAGAACACAAGTTGTAAATATTGATGGCGAATTATCAGACCCTATACAAAATAATATTGGTGTTCAGCAGGGTTCAGTACTTGCAGCTTTGCTCTATATCATTTATATAAATGATATAGGAAATTTCGTCACAAACTGTATAGTGGTGATGTATGCCGATGATACCCTTGTGTATATCATCTCTGACAAACTAAACGAAGCAATACAAATGTTAAATTATGATCTGCAAATCATCATGACATTTTTTAAAGCTAATAAATTGAAATGTCACCCAGATAAAACAAATTGCATACTGATAACTAGCTCAGCTGTAATGAGAGACCAACTACTGAAAAATAATATCGGCAAAGTAAACATCGAAGGAAAAAATTTTGTTTTTCAAGACCATTTTAAGTACTTAGGAGTCATGGTAGACTATTTACTTAATTTCAAAGAACATATCAGTTACATCTCCAAGAAACTTGCTACAAAAATTGGGTTTATGCGAAGAAATTGTTGGAAATTGTCAAAGTGGGTGCGTCGACTAGTTTATAACACCATTGTAGCTCCACATTTCCACTATTGTCCTACCATTCTTATGGACATAAATAAAAGTGACCTTGATATTCTCCAAAAACTTCAAAACAAAGGCATGAGGGCAACTCTTCAATGTCACAGACTAACACACAGAATGGACATGCTCGAGCAACTTCAGTGGCTTAGTGTTGAACAATTAATCAACTACAAAGTTTTATGTTTCATTCATGAAGTGATGTGCAACCAAGAGTACTCATACTTCTCAGAATTCTACAAACACAATAATGATTTGCATGATCATCATACTAGATCTGCTCAAGATTTTTACATGCCTAATCAAAATAAGTGTTGTGGGCAAAAATCCCTGTTTGTAAATGGATTAAAAAAATTCAATGAGTTACCTAAGAATCTAAAAATGTTGGTGGGTAAAAAAACAAACTTCAAAAGTGCTATACAACAATGGGTGCAAATTAAGTTTCCACTTGTCTAAAGAAGAAATATCAAGTTATGTACAACCAGAAAAAAATAGCAGAGTCTAGCTGCTAAAAAGAAGATTATACTACTACTACTACTACGAATCGGGCTGCTGGTTAGAAAATAGACCTAGCCTAGCTTAGGCCTACGCCCAAGCCCCGAGGGAATAGGCCTAGGCCTAGGCCCTAGTAGGGCATTGGCTATAGGTCTAAGCTAGCTAGCTTTCCTATGATACGGTCTAGAATTATCCAAGCTCGATAATCATATGCGTATTAATCAGTATTATACTTTATAAAATAATTAACGCCCTAGGTAAATTAAATTCAACTTACAATGAAACCAAAGTAGGGCCTCAGCCTAGGGAATAGGGCTTAGGCCTACAAAACTTGGTAGGCCTAAGCTAGGTCAATAGTAGGCTTAAAGCGTCGATCGTATTAACACAAATGTATACTAAATAAAAGCGCAGCAAAGAACATACGAGTAAATTAAATGCGGAAAACGCGTCCAACTTGATAAGATAAGTACTGATGAGACACAAAATAACGTAGGTAGGGCACAGCAGTTAAAAACTATTTGACACGCCCTGTCAAGAGTGCTTGCTTGGCCGCCATTTAAATACAAATCTATGGTGGCGCTACCTATCTTCTATCTATACGAGTTTAAATTCGATTCATGAATTCGAAGTATTTGGCGCCAAAGTTTTACAGTCTCTTGAGACGGGTAGACTAAGGACCTAACCGAATAGTGTTCTTCGCCGTTCTTGGTCTCATTACTTGGTCTTGTTCTTATTCTTAGTCTGATTCCTGGTCTTGTTACTAGATTGCTTCATACATTTTATCTTTTATTTATTTATGCAATTTCATAAATTGGGTACGTCATGGCGGTGGGTAACAACAGTAAGCAGCCTCAAGTTATTCGTATTAGAGTTTTAGTTAATGATAAATGTAAGTTTTGTTCAAAAATAGTTGCAAATGGCATTCTATGTGACTGTTGTGATCGATGGATCCATTTTAATTGTGGGGATATTCCCCAAAATGAGATAGATAAAGTGGAAAGTGAACCAACATGGATTTGTAGGTTATGTTTGGTGAACTGTACGTGTAAGGAAGACGGAAATATCACAAGCCAAGACATTATTAGGGAATTAAACCTAATCAAAGATACTTTAAACCAGACGAATAAGGTGTTTCAAGAAATATATATTAGTATGAGAGATAAAGTGGAGGATTCAAGGAGTGTAGTTTACGACATGAAAGAGGAATGCTCTAACAAAATGTCAGAACTACTTATAACCATGGACAACATACATCAACAAAATGAATGTGAACGATTAGAACTAGAAAAAATTATGGAAACAAGATGGGAGTTGTTGAAAGAAGTAGTCAGTGAGTCTCTTAACGGGTCAAATGGGATTGATGCAGACCATAGCAGACTAGCCTTGGGCCTAGGCCTGGGATGTAGGCCAAGGACCGTTGCGGACCAAGGCATAGGCCTAAGCCCTGATGTAGGCCTAAATACTACTGAAAATGAGGAGATGTCAGGGCCTATACTGACTGAGGAAACAAACGAAATACAGGGAAATGCAAGCGTAGACTTCATCAAAGTCATCACTGGAGACTTGTTTGAAGATAATGAGTCTGCATATGCCCATTGTGTGGGTGAAGACATGTTGATGGCCGGAGGCATTGCAGCCCAATTCAACAAGAGGTATGGGAGAAGAGAAGAATTATTGAACCAAGGAAAAAAAGTAGGTGAAGTTGCAACTCTTGAGAATGATGGAAGATACATTTTCAACTTAGTGACTAAAAAAAGAACAAAAAAAAGACAAACCAATCTTGAGAGACATATACAAGTGCCTTGTAACAATGAAGAGTTGTGTTTAGATAGAGGGGTTAAAAGCATTGCTATGCCAAGGCTTGGCTGTGGTTAGACAGACTTAAGTGGCCACAAGTGCGAAGATCCATCGCCAATGTGTTCAACGGGACTGGCATTCAAATCAGGGTTTATATATGGAATAACAAGAGTACTTTAAATTTAAATTTAAATTTAGATCAACCAAACCAGATGGTTAGTGAACATAGCAATGATCCTGCTGGTACAAAAGCGGAGAACAGGCCTAATTCCGAAACAAATAAAGTCCTTGTTGTAGGGGATTCAATGATCTACAATGTAGGTAAAATAAGTAAGCAGAGAGGAAAGGAATGGACTGTAGACTGCTACCCTGGGGTAAGAACAGATCAACTAACTAAAATTATAAAAAATAATTATAAAAAAGACGGAAGTAGCATAGGCCTAGATAGTCAAAATCTTAATCTTAACAAAGAGAACATTGGGCTAAAGCCCATAGTTATTGCACACGTGGGTACAAATAATATTAGAGGATGGAGGAAAAATGGTAATTCAATCAATGATACGTGGGATCTGGTAACAGCTTTAAAAAATAAGTTTCCAGGGGCAAACATAGCAATAACGGGTATAGTCCATAGATTAGACATAGAGGACAAGGAAATCGATGAGATAAATAATGATGTTGAATGGGTGACAGCTGCACTGGCGTGCACGTTTGTTGACCCTAATATATGGTTGTTGAGGGACAGCCTTGGAAAGGATGGCCTGCATTTAAATCACAGAGGTCACAACATAATGTATGATATAATAGTAGGGTTGGTGCACAAACTGGAAAACTAATTTCGGACAGTGGACATGTACAAAGAGACAAGGGGATTGGTGTAAGTGACCAACAAGTACAACAATTTGGTTTAAGCATTAATAATACTAGTATTAATAATCTAATAATGACAGAACCTTTACAGGGAACTAATAAAGGCAAGGTTGATATTTTATATGTAAATATTCAAAGTTTTTTGTCAAAAAAAACATTCATAGAGGACATAATTAATAGGAAAACCCCAACTATATTCGGTCTTACAGAGACGCGCCTAGTAAATGACATAGAGGAATGGGAAACTGATATAGAGGGATACAGCTCAATTCGGGTAGACTCGCACAATAGGCATACAGGAGGTATCATGGTATATATTAAAAAAGAGGTAACCTTCTCGATAATTAAAATTAAAGTGACGGAAAGAGAATGGTGGGAAATTGCGATAAAGATTACCAGCGGTTACCTTATGGGTATGATTTATTCCCTTATCTACTCGTCACCTAAAAGGGCTAAGGCAAAGATTATTACTTCTTTAGAAGAGACGATAGATATGATAGTAAACAGGAACTCCAAATTAGTGGTTAATGGTGATTTCAATATAGACCTAAGTAATTAACCATATATTCCAAAAAAATGCAGTTAATGTTTGAGCGTATGGGTGTGGTTCAACTTGTTAATGAATTCACAAGAATTGCTAAATTAGTAAGTAAAACTGATAATAAAGTATCATTTACTAGAACAACCATTGATTATACAATAACATTTAAAGAACTTGAAAATACTGTTAGAGTCAATGTTCTGAATGAAACAGTATCAGACCATTGTATGCTTGGTATTACGATTTTAGATGGGAGAAGTCGTAACATAAATAAATCACAGAATAAAACAAAAGAAATTAATGTCAGGAATTACAAAAGAATTTTCATAATGAAGAGAAACAAAGAAAAGTTTCTAGGAAACTTATTGGGAAAAAACTGGAGTGTAAATCAACAGGGGACAAATTTAGATAGTATGGTACAGGAGCTTTTAAATAATTTATCTGCAACTTTGGATTCAGACATACCACTTCATAAAATTTTGGTAAAAACCAAGTATAACCGAACAAACAATAAATGGTTTGATAATGAAATAAAAAGAGTTATTGGAGAAAAAAAATTATCTTTTTAGGATAGCAAAAAGAACAAATGACCCACTGTTATGGGATAACTACACACGTAAACGAAATCTATCTCTTAGCATGTTAAGGCAAAAAAAGGCTGAATTTTATTCTAATAAGATAAAAGAATACAGATATGTACCTAAAAAATTATGGGAAACACTTAAACTTTTGTATAACGGTAAGAGTTCGGATAGTCCAAATGACTTGTATTTTGGAAACAAAAAAGTGTATGGAAAGGAAGTGGCAGACAAATTTAATGAATACTTTGTTAATAGTATACAAGACATATACACGCAGATAAAAAGTACACATTCTGTAGAGCAAATGTTAGAATCGATACCAGTCATGTCTAATGATGTGTTAGAGGAATTTAATTCAGTAAGTATAGAAGAAGTATCTAAAATTATATTAAATCTTAAAGCTGTTGGACCAGGAGAAGACGGCATCACGGATAGAGTAATGAAAGTATCGAATGTAGTATTGGGAGAGTATGTAACTAATATAATAAATTTATCACTAGAATTAGGAGAAGTACCAGCAATCCTAAAAACGGCTATTATTACCCCTATACCTAAAGTACCTAGGGCAATAGATGGGGAAAAACTTTAGGCCCATAAACGTGTTGCCAATAATTGAGAAAATATTAGAAACTGTGGTTAAGGATCAACTGATGAATTTCTTTGAAACTAATAAAAATTTTTACTACACAACAATCTGGGTTCCGCAGGCATCATAGTTGTGAAACTGCGATACAATTAGTATTAGAAAATCTAAGGGAAAAAGTAGGGAGTACAATAACAGTGGCTGTGTTTTTAGACTTGAGAAAAGCTTTTGAAACAATCGATCGTGATATATTGTTACAAAAACTGGAAAGGTATGGTATACGGGGTACGGCGGCTAAATGGATTAAGTCGTACTTAACATATAGAACACAAAAAGTGAAATATAATGGCTGGTACTCAGGAACACAGGATAACAGTATTGGAGTGCCACAAGGATCTAAACTAGGCCCATTATTGTTTATAATTTATATTAACGACATGGCCAATAACCTACAATTTGTAACAATACACCTATATGCAGATGATGCTTTAATATTAATCTCAGGTATAAATATACAAGAAGTGTTAGAAAAACTGAATGTTGATATAAATGTATTGGAAATTTGGTTAGAAATTAACAAAATGAAACCTAATCTAGAAAAAACAAAAGCTATGGTAATAGGTTCTCCAAAAATGAGGAAAATGGTGGGACAGATCATAATAAAAAATTGGGGGAGAGGTTATTGAGTTAGTGGATGAAATCAAACACTTAGGTATCATGTTAGATCACGGATTAACATTTAAACAACATGGACAGTATGTAATTAAGAAAATGGCAACAAAAGTTGGCTTATTCTTAAGAATACAGGGATCGTTACCTACGGAAGCAAAAATAATGTTATATAAAGCAATTATTGCCCCTCACATTGACTATTGTAGCTCGTTGTTGTTTTTATTAGGACAAAATGAGATCATGACTTTGCAAAAATTGCAAAATAAAGTAATGAGAGGTATATTAAGAGTAAACAGAACTACATCTGTAAATAAAATGTGTAAGGCCTTAGGCTGGATGCAAATAAAAGAAAGAATACTACTAAATACCCTCTCCTTCATTCACAAAACATATAAAGGTCTTACACCAAAATACTTGGGGGACAAATTAACCAAGGTTGAGACTGTACACAAATATCATACAAGGGGAGCAATGAATTTAAATGTTAACAGAATAAACAGAAGACAAGAGGAGAATTCAATATTTGTGAAGGGTGTTAAAATATTCAATCGAATCCCTATAGGTATACGCAATGAGAACAATCATAAACGTTTTAGAATAGAGTGTAATAAACTTATAAAAAATGGTAAATTAATGGCTAAACCTTATGAAAAAAGCTCTTTTTGGGACAAATAAATATCTTCATAATTAAAATATATAAAGTTGTGGCAATGTATCACTATTTTGAAGGTTTTCCATTATTACTTGATTTCAAGTGGTGGCAATTGTAATTATGTTGGGTAATTTATGTATGTTGACTATATGAGGAATTTTTATTAGTCCACTATGGCAACATGTACTATGATACTTGATAAATGTTGATTTTATTGAAGTGTTTTTGCTGTGGTCTTTTTATTTTGTGATAATTGTAATTGTATATATTGTATAATTTTGTACAAGATCAGTTCTTTATTGACGACTGTGGTTGCATGATGTATGTAGCATCAGATTTGTCGTGTACAGTGTGGATACAGTTAATCTTGAACAGTGGAAATTGTTCTTGTAAGTTGGTATTTTGCTGACTGGTCGAAAGTTGGGTTTTATAATAATTATAGACAAGATACTGCAACAATCAAAATAACATAGATTTAGAATAGTGTTTATACTGTTTGTTTTTTATATTATGGAATTATAAGAATTGGTTATTGTGATTTTATCTTGTACAACTGTAGTCCATATCATAATATGTATGTATTTGTATGTAAATAGCAATTTTGCTAAATAAATAAACTACTACTACTACATCGGACGTATCGTAAACAGTCGCCATGTTCTAGTACTAAGAACAAGACCTTTTCCGATTCTTGTTCTCATAAGTATTAGTAGTTTTAGGGCGCTTCAACGGCAAAGATTATTCGCGCCTGAATTCCCAGATTTCGGCAAGTCTCGATCGTGCGCTCGACTATTCGGATGCTACTAGCTACGTCACGGATATCATGACGCGTAACGGTGACGTAAAACGAGAATAAGACCAGGGAATGAACGCGTTTTGTCACTATTCGGATAGCTCCTTACTGTGGTCCTCAGTAAACTGGGCCTCAAGAAAATAGTCCCTATATCACTGTAATTTTTTGGTGTTGTATTGCTGTTAATTTAATTTTCCTCCTAACCTGAGAACTAACTATAATATATGTGATAATTTATACTTGTTTCCAAAACTGAAACACTTCCCCTTGTAATTTTGTAAAAACTGAGGCCCAGAATACTAAAGGCCACAATATACGGTTACCCCTTGAGACGAGGGAGCGCAGCGACTGAAGTCTACAATTCAACTTAACCTCCTCAGACCCAGGGTTTACTATTAACAATACTGCACCGCGTGTGTAGCTCATAGGACACGCCGGGTCTGAGGACCATAAAGGCATATTTAACCGCGAAACGCAAAAAACATATTTCATTAAGACTAACTAGCAATGAATTTAGCAATCAACAGAAAAATTATTGGGGCCACCAGACTTCCCAAAAAATTGTCAAACATGACATTTTTCGAGCTAGGTCCCATCGACAAAAATCTTCCATAAGAAATAACATGGGGACGATTTTTATGCCCCGTGACCTTGGAGAATTTTGAACCAAAAATATATTGGCCATTATTGACGTACTCGACAGCCTTTACTGTTTATTCTCTATATTTTGTTTTGAAATTTGGGCAAGTAGTTCGGTCAAAATAATGCTGATTACCAAGATGGGGTGTGATTTTGGAATGCATATTTTGCGTGTTTGAGGGTATATTTGGGCACAGTTTCAAGACACGATGTTATAAAGGGGCATTTTAGATTGGTACTATGCTCTAGTATCTATGTGGACCAAAAAAGAAGCAGGTTAAAGCCGATTGAAGAAATTTTCCAAAACACCGATTTTCGCCAATTTCTGGATCAAAAAAATTAAAAAATTCGTGTTAAATCACAGTTACAAGATATAATTTTTTAAACGGTCATTTAAGTGTAGTATTGTGCTATAGATCACGTGGTAAAAAATAATTTTCGGGGTTTTTAGCCCCTTTAAACGGCACTTATTCTGTGATTCTGTGTTCCGGGTATAAGGGCACCTTAGCCAACTAGCCTAGAAAAACGCCAGTCGTTGTTAGACGAGTGAGCGAGTCATGTGTTGAGTACCCGGGAACATCTGCATACAAGTTGATTGATATATAGGTATCAATTTCATTTCATTTTATTAGTCATACAATACAAGTTAAGCGAGTATTTGATGTTGTCCATGTTCATACAAAGTAAAATCCAATACATTACAAAGTAATTACAAAATTACCTATACATGTACTAAAGTATTTAGAGACCATTGTACAGATCATTAAAATAACCATTTCCACAGTGTATAAAATATAAATAAAACAGGATAGATCACTGAATATCGTCACTCAATAAAACCAGAATAAACTCACTAATACTTATTTGCAGAATGCAGGTGCTGCATCAAACTGCAAATCAATTACCTACATTAGTTTGTGCTAAAATTATTACTTACATATTCTGAGAGCGTATAAAACTCCATTTCCAGCAGCCAGGATTTCATTATATATTATAGGGTGTTTAGTTTAGTTTGTGTAAGGGCGCGTCAACTGTAAGGCCATAATGCTCCTCTCTAGCCTATGATAGGCTAGGGAATAGAATACGAACACACACTTAAAAACAATTAACCAAGGTCACTTACATAAAAACAATGGCTAGGGAATGCTACCAGGTGCTCATCACATGGCTCTCTCACTCGTCTTACAACGACTTTGGAGTTTTCTTAGTTACATTCCACAGACAGTCCACTGATTGTATGAAGGTCCACGTATCAGCCTGCTTAAAATAAATACAATTTTCTTTCTTTGTTCAACTCCCACCCTCAAGGAAAATAGTTCATTGTTCCTCTTTGGTTCTTCCACGAATTTCTTCCCTAGAAATGAATACTTGCCTGTATTGGTGTTGCCGTTGGATTGATGTTGTAATTTAATGCAGTGATATACATAATCTGCCCTCTCTAGTTTTCTGAGCTTTTGTCATTCCATAATAGCATTGTAAAATATAAATAATATAAAATGCCTCATCAGTCTTAGGGAGGATTGCATACCTTTTTAGGGAACTTTTGTGGGAATGCATTCCCTTCCCAACTTCAGGAACTTGTTTAGTAAGTTACTATTTTGTGGAAACTTGGAACAAATCTAATGTCCCTTTAAAAGGTTCTTCCCAACATTGTTGTAATATTTCCGACAAATTCAAGAATAAATATTAAAATTATTATCTCAATCGCATCACTCAACACTTACCCGTCTGAGATTGAAATTATACTGGTATTGGAGACTTTCTGTTCTCCAAAAATGCACAGGTTTTCATTTTGAGTTAATTTTCTTTGGTTTTTGAATTGTCTACGATTTTTTAGAATAGGAACTTTTAAAGAAACTAAGTTCCGATTTTTTGAGAGGAACAAGAACGTGACTCAGTTACTTTGTTTGACCAAGTAACTTTACTTTTTTAAGTTTTTATTTTTATTTATTTATTTAACGTCTATCCTATTCAGTTACAAAAACTGATTTACAAAGGAGGACAACTAAATAAATCTAATTACATAGATGCAGACACAACAATGAACTACATTTAAGTAAATATTTGAAATAGTAATATTACAACAATGCATTAAATACTCAACAAATTTGATAACAAATAAAAAGGATATTAAATGCAATTTATGAATGAATCGAATATAAAAAAAGGGTGGGGAATGAAAAGAAAAGAGGTTGGTGAACTTGCCCATCACAAGACCATTGGTCAATTTTATGTTGTTGTTGCAAAAACTCCCAACTCAAATTTGTCATCAACTTGTAAACACTCTCCGTTTTCGTTGTGTATCTAGGTGCCCGTTAGGGCGCAGCAGCCAAGCCGCGGTGCGCTACACACTTGGGCACCTTAAACAGCAAGCAGAGTTGGGTTGATTTCGAGGCTTCACCCAACTGTCATGAAACGTGATGTGAACTTAAAAACTATCAAAATCAAGGGGATTTGGGTACCTGACAACACATGCCAAATTTGGTTGGTGTAAGAACTTTCTTGGTGAAAAGATGACTTGAAACATGCTCAAAATCACTTTAATGATGTTAGTTACTACTTACTACTACTAATACTACTGACTACTGTCTAATTCGTCAGCGATTCTGACCAAACGGGTGGGGCTACAACGTTCATATTTTACATGGACATTAACCTTTTTAGGAGTGGTTTTTTTTAAACATTTTTTTTACAAATACAACTTGGCCTATAAAACTAGGAATGTACATTTAAATTCCAAAGATGACTCCATTGATGAAAAGTTCAATATTCAAGTAAAAAAAAAAAAAAAATGTAAAAGAAAAAGTTTTTTTATTTATTTTTTATTTTTTTAAATACATGGTGCGCGGACGTAATATTACGGCCGTACTCAGTGTTGGGGAAGGAACTTTTAAAAAGAACGCGTTCTCGTGAACGCGTTCTTTTTTTGTGAACTTTTCAGTGAACTTACACTTTTTTTAATGAATGAACTTGAACATTTAAAAGTTCTTTTTGAGAACGAACTTTTCAGTTTTAGAAAGTTCATTTGAAAGTTCTTTCCGTGCGTCGAGCAGCCGTCGACTCGCCGCCGTCGACGCTTAAAAACAATAACAAATCGTTGTTCCATCGTGGGCCTACGTTGACGCACCTTCAGCTGTTTATGATAAGGTCACGTACGATTCACGAAGTTAAATCGATGCACACCAACTTATTCGGAAAAAAATCTTGGAAGCCTAAAATGTGCTAAAATGCTAAGTATCTGCCATAATTTTACAAGCTGGTCGACGAGAATGTAGTACAAATCATCAACACGATCAAAGACAGCTTAACACTTTAAATAAATAAATAAATAAATAAAATAAATTGTATTAAGAGTCTACCCACTCAGTTATATAACTGATTTTCAGTGGGAGACAGTAAATCAAAGCGACCAAGCCAACCCAGTAGGCCCCGACGCAATCGAAGAGTGAACGATAACCAACCAAAGATCGATATTCGTAATAGGAAATATAGCAATCAGTGGTATGGACAGTGCGAACACACGCGAATCAACGCCAGAATCAACAAGGCCAATTCAGAACAACTCTGAATTTATTATGTGCTTGAATCGAACACTGGACCTTCTGCATTGGAAGCAGATACGCTAACAACTAGACTAACGAGCCACATATAAGACTCAAACTCGCGAGTAGTTTGGTACTCGAACACCCCTTATGTTTTTCCTCGTGTTTTTCTTCATTTTACGCCAGCCTTTAAAAAAATAGAGTTTTTTTTTACTTAAGAACTTTTAAAAGAACTTAGTTCATATTTTAGACGAACTTGAACTTTTCAAAATTTTAGGTTTCAAAAGAACTTGAACTTTTTAAAAGTTCATTATTTGAGCTGTGAACTGAACTTTTAAAAAGTTCATTTAAAAAAAGAACTGACCCAACACTGGCCGTACTCTAGAAAAGGTTAAGGTAATAGTGATGTAGTTCCTTTTGAAAGAAAAACTTGAAAAAGTTTGCTGGAAGGCAGGCTTCCAAATAAAGGTTTTAATATAAGCCTTATACAGGCATACTATCAACAAGTAACTATAGTTACTTGACAATGATTGCCTACATTGTTTACAAAAAGCAAGTCTTTGGGCCACTAGATACCGGTATTATACATTCTATTGTTAATTGGTAGATATGAGAAATGATGATATAAAAACCCAAATTTCGTTTTAAAAAACCAAATTTTGCGTTTTTTGGATTTCAAAAAAATTGTCAAAAACATTACTAAAAAATCAAAAATTCTAAAAACAAAATTATACGCACTGTTATTTTGGTGGACTATTTTCGCGGAATCCGTGATACGCGCCGTTATTTTGGAGGTTTATTTCTGTGAAGCCCGTGACGTCACGATACGGCCTACCGCTAGCGTAATATTCGATCTGGACCGCCACCTCCACCAAAACTGAACTGGCACCTCCACCATCGCCTCACATTTTGCATACTAAAAGGTTCAATTTCGCGATTTAATTTGCGTCTTGACCAGTTTGATACAATTTTGTTTGTTATTTTGCGCTATACGCGAAATTTGCGTTTTCAAAATATGTTTTTTTCCACCTCTAAATGATGTAATTTGTCGACAATATTACATTTTAGGCAATAAACAGGACATTTAAAAAAATCGCAAATTTCGTTTTCACCATTTTTCACTACCTCTATTAATTGGTTATACCATAGCAATTAAATTGACTTTGATAAAATCATTATATTTTAACAAATAATTTTGCAATGGAACTTGAAAAGTAATGAGATCCCCCAAATAACAAAAACTTGGATAAATACAGCCAAACCTTACACACTCAAAAGAAATGAGATCTAAAAAAAAGGGCCAAGCTCATCTACCCTTCCACATTTGCGCATTCTTAATTCATAAACGTACAGTGTCTCGTAACAACATCCTAGAAAAGCTTGGCAAAATAGAATTTGCATGACCATTACGTTTAAATTAATTAGAAAATAAGAATTTGGATGAACTAATGTTAAAGTTAATACTAGTTGCAAATTCTATTTTGCCAAGCTTTCAAGGATGTTGTTACGGGACACTGTATGTTTATGAATTAAGAATGCGCAAATGTGGTAGAGTAGATGAGCTTGGCCCTTTTTTAGATCTAATTTCTTTTGAGTGTGTAAGGTTTGGCTGTATTTTTACAAGTTTTTGTTATGTGGGTTGACTGTACAATAAACTCAATGTTGATACCTTTCTAAACTTGAACGTTACTCCAATTTGTCCTTCCTCCCATTGACAACAATCCACCTTCCTGCTAGTTATCTTTCTGGAGAAGGACCTATCAGATTTATCGGTAATCTAAGGGTTAGAAGTAGGGTTGCCGTTCGATGTGAAAATCGTGATCGATAATCGGAGGCATCGAATCGATTATCATATCGAAATATATCGATATCATAGACCCAAATCGATTATCATATCAAATTCCAAATTGAGCCTAGGAAGCAGAAAAAACGCAAAATTGTAACACTAATACAAGAGATCATTAAGGATTAGAATGTTTAAAATAAAATTGAGGGCTGAATTTCAATTACACAGCCTATATTTTAATACGTCTTGACTTGCATCGGGTGTCACTGTTTACGTGTTCCAACAGTACGCGCATCTAGCGAGCGAGAGATAGTGGCGAGATCTCATCGACATTCGAGCTCACAGCCTTATCTCCTCCCAACCTCCTCGTCGTCGTTCTTTGAATAATAAAAAACTGCCACACTTGACTCATCTTGTTAGGCAGCGTCAGAAGTAATGGCAAATATCTTCTTTGGGTTTGGGACGGAAGAAACATCACGAATTCAATATAATTGGGCAGACTGACGCTAGAGAAGTTCACGCCACAACACGTTGAGCCGTACTGAATACATCGCAAATCGCAATCGGGCCGGGCGATGTTTTCGTATCGCCTTGTATCGCGCTGCGAGCGCATGCGCACTGGCGGCGGTGGGCGTGGCATTATACTTGAGCAGCGATTGGCTACTCCGACAACCAATCGGCGCGTTGATACGACAGCGCGGCATTTTTTAAGCATGGTAAACCGCGAAAACATCGATGTCACTATTTAAATCGATAATCATATCATATCATATCAAAATACTTGAATCGATTATCATATCATATTACTGATATCGATAATCGATCGATATTTCGATTATCGACGGCAACCCTAGTTAGAAGAAATAAAATAATAGAACATACTGATACAAAAGTATTATATAAGCTGTATATTTTAACACACAAGAACAAAGTAAATAACTAATACAATCTTTAAAATGGCGTTTATAAGCAAATACATCGTAACTTAATTATCGTCACCTTAAAATATTGTAGTACATATTTGTATTCCCTTCACCCAACAGAATAATTAAAATAAGAAATAACATTATAATATGTATTGTAAATTGTAACAATATTTTGATAGCACAAGTGAAGATGTCCATTAATCAATCACATGTAACAGAAATTCTAACATTGGAGGTACTTATACAGTATACCTAGTATATTATACTGTAAGTATAATTCAAAACTGCCATCATTTAAAACCTGGTAAAATGTATTTTTTAAAGTGGCTATTATTACAAATTTGAACTATCCATACCGGTGTTAAAGCAAATGAACTAATTAATAATCAAATAGTTTTTTCCAACCTGCTTACATACACCTCCTTGTGTGTAGACAATAGACATACATAATTTAAAACAGACACCCTGTTTACCTTCATCACCAAGTTGCACACGCTGCCTAATTGCGACTAGTTTCTACTAGGCACCAAGTTAATATCTAACTAATATATAAAACATCCAACTTTAAAGATCATACAAACTTTAGAGAAAATGTCACCCAATAATACTGTCAAGGTGTACCCAAAGTTGACTTGTTGCAAAACAGCAGAACTAGCACAATCCTTAGGCACAAGGTGAGGTGCTTATAGAAGTGATCACAGCATCGCTCCTAAACGCACAATTTGATACACGCACAATCAAAGGCACTATGTACCTGCTTGCACTCACCTCGACTGTGTGTAGGCCTCTAGTTAAGCTGTAGAGATCAATGGGATTTGATTTATAACAGCCAATAGAAAAATTAGACTCATCTAACCAAACTTTTATCACACTGAACATCTACATCTGGAAATAAAAATAAAATAATTCTAATTCTCAATACAAGTAGAGGTTCATAGTCATAAGGAGATGAAAAAAAGACTGTAAATTTAGTTACAAACATACATGGAATGTAAGAGTACAATAATGGGCAATGCTTACTGAGATAATAACTATAAAATAACTGAGATAATGGAATGTTAAAGAAATGTATGAATGTACAAAATTATATACTTAAGCATGAAATTAAAATTAATACAGTAACCTACTTTAATAGTTAATAGTTACTAACTTAATAATAACAGTTAATAATAATCATTCAAATACAACAATGTTTACTTTGTTGTGTATATGAACACTGAACAGTAACCTTGTTAATTCAAATATTGGTTTTATTCAAACTACTAGTGATTAAGTCCCTACAGAAGCTTTGGGTGTAGGACAGGACTTAATGTTAAATTAGTTTTAATTCTAATTTTTATAGTAATTCAAATAAGAGTTTTGGGGGCTTAGAATTAAAGGGGGACTACTGACCACTGAACAGTGTACACTACCCTACTATATTTATCAACATGTCTCAAGTGGTTGCCCACCACACTTCAGGTAAGCTGTTGGTCTCCTTTCCCGACACGTAAACACAAAATCAAATCAAGTAGGTGCTCATTGGACGCTGATCAAGATAATGGTAAATTGACCAGTCAATACATTGGCTGTGATATTTGCCCACAACTCTGCAAAGTAGTTGCTATTGCTGGCTCCTTGCTAGTTTTCTTTAACATTTAATGTCTTATTTTCTGTTGTTTAATTTTTTTATATTTGTTTTTACAATTTAGGTAACTCATTTTTACAATACGGCAATGGTTTGCCTGGATTCTCCCTCAGGTTTGCATGATCGGGATTTAGTCACAGGACTCTTTATATTGTGGTTCCAGCTGACCAAACGTTATCATTCTGCACTCTGGAGGGAAATAAGTCACCCACGACAACAATGCACCCCCGTAAAGATGTTGTTAAACTCCTATTTTAGCAACGTCCAGACAACTGTGACCAAACCCTGATTGTTCTGCGCTCTGGTGGGAGATTTGTTTGGCCATTGCCGTATTCTCTACAATTTTAAAGCTGCAGAATCGAAAACTTATAAATGATATTTCAATGTAGTATAGTGAACTTGATTACTCAACCATTTGATGCAAAATGAATATGCCTCTCAACTCTCATATAAGTACGTATTGAGATATTGTCATGTGGACCAATTTTTTGTTAAAGCTACACAGAACTTGCGTTTTTGGCCTCTACAGAAAATATTTTCTGCTCGGAGAAACAATTGACCTAGGTCTATCTCTAGTATATGATAATGTGCATAGTTGCTAATTGCTATTGGTTTATGAAGGGAATGAGCAAGCAGGTATACATTTGAAAAATGTGATATCTATTCTATAATAATTAATAATATGATTAATTTATTACGTACAAAGAATGAAGCAAGAAAGAATCCCAAGAAGAGAATTTGAACGCACATGGAGGGGAGTTAAGAAGAGTTGGATGCCCAAGAGATAGATGGAGGGACCAAATAAAATGGAACGTTGAAGAAAGAGGAAAATCATGGGATAGAATTAATGAAGAAAGACTCTGGGAGGATAGAAAGAAATGGAGAGAACTGGTAGAAATGCCTGTCATAGAAGACATCGAAGAAGAAGATGAGGAGATGTTGAGCCTGGCTAGCAAGCACTGAAAGTCCACAGCCCGAGAAACTGGTGATAACTGATACGTCACCTCCCGATCTGACTTATGTTGGAACCGGGTGTTTTGATTTATTATTATTATTATATAAAATAACAAATTAGAGTCTGGTTTTGAAATGTTTGAAAGCTATTTGAATTTTTTGTGTTGCGTTACTTATTGATTGTTTGTTATCAATAATACTACAACATAGTATGTATTTTTTAAAATTTTAAAATTTGTTTTATTTGAGATGAGATGATGGTTTAAACCAGGGTAAGAATGTTTTTGGAATGGGAATGGAGAGGTTCCCAAGCCAAGAATTGGAAGCAGCAGAGGAAAGGAAATTAAAAGTGGGAAGATTAAGAGAGAAATAGGGACGGAGCTGGAGAGCAAGATGAATCGAGGGACAATTTGACAAAAGAGTGAAGTTGTGGGAAGACAGAAAAGAGTGGAATCACTTGGTGGAGATGCAGGAGGTAGTTGAGGAAGAAAAGATTCCAAATCCAGCAAACTAATTAAATAATAATCAATACATATTTTAATTCCCCAGAAAAAAAAAAAAAAACAAAAAAACACTCTGCCCGACCAGTTGCAACCATGATGATCATCATTTGGTGATTTGCACTTGCAACTTGCTCATGTCTAAATTGGAAGTGCAATAGCAACTATGCAACATTTCACAAACCTTAATACTAGTACTGTACGTCCTGTAGAACATTGAGTTGTCACCACGTTAACTGCAGAAGATGTAAATAAGACAGATCTATAGTGGCAGTCAGATCCCTTGACATAAAGGCCCCCCATGTAGGAAGGGTGTCCAACGATTCTCAGCTAAAGAGTGGGTTCTTCAGTACCACGATGCAAGCTCCCGCCCGCCCCGTGTTCAGAGGTGCCACCTATACAGATAAAAGAATTGTAACAGATAACCTTAGTATTTAAAATTAAGTGCAACCTATGTAGCACTACAGTAGATCTTTGCTATACAAATTCAGCCTTTTAAAAAGGAAAAGATGCCAAACCGATATATTGTCAACTTATCCATTGTGTTGAAATGTGCTCCGATTAATCCCCCAACCTTCTATTAAGTTTTTCCCTTTATTACATTCAATATAACTAGTAACGTAGTTAGTAGGCTAACATTTCCCGACCTTGCTTTGCCAGTTAACATAAAACGGACAAATTTAGAGTAATTTCTCTCTATCAAGTTCATAACATTTCATAAACATATAAAATGATTCTAATGTAGATTTGTCTGTGGATTATGTATTGACGATTAAAGGATAACAACAGCAAATAATCACCAACAATCAGCAATCGGCATTTGAAAACAAGAACCACTACACAAATCCTAATAATAAATATCCAATATCATACTGGTCAAACTGAAATCATGTACCCTCTGCAATAAACCAAGGGACTAAAAAGCCACACAAAGCGGGTCTTACCTGTTGCCACTCGTTTGCTTGGGCATCGTAGGCTTCCACCAGCTTTAGGTACTGCTGGCCATCGTATCCACCAACAGCGAACAAACGGTCGCCCAGCAGACAAACGCCTATCGCGTCTCGACCGACGCTCATTGAGGCAATTGTGGTCCACGTATCAGTCTTGGGGTCATACCTGCCGCAAAAAGATAACTACATTTTAAAAATCTATTAAATTTTAGTCTTTCAAAGTAGCATTATCTGCTCAGGGCTAGGAGCACTTTCTTAGTAAAAAATTATAATTTGGAATTTTTCACAATGAAAAAGTGCCCATTTTTCACAAGTTGGGGTGTCTTACAGTATTTTTAATCTTTATTTCTTTCACATGACGACCACTATGTACTTGCTGGGTACGTACGTACCTCTCCACGCAGTCGAAGCGCGAGGCAGAGGGGTTGGAAGCGGGGGCGTCGTGTCCGCCCAGGGCGTACAGGTAGCCATTGCTCACGCCCACGCCCACTCCGCCCCTACGCTTGGCCATGGGCGCGCAGGGTAGCCACTTGTTGGTGTGGGGGTCGTAACACTCTACGGTACGGAGACACGAGCTGCCGTCGCGGCCACCCACCGCGTACAGCCTGCAACAGAAGCAACGCACTCACACACTACATTTTGATACGCTCATTATTAGGGTTGGGATTCGATTATAAATTCAAAATCGATGTCAAACCAATAATTTCGACATCACATCAAAAAAAAATCAACATCAAAATTCTTTTTTTCCCCCGTTTTTTTATTATGTAAAACTAGGTGATCTAAGACATATAAGTAAAAAATTGGCCAAACCCAGGACAAATTGCAATATTAGTGTTTTTGGTATCATTTTCTTCAGAAAAAAATCCACTTCAACATAGTCAAAATCCGCAAAAATCCGACGACTAGGATTTTTTATTGGAGCTATAATTAACACCCAATTAGCAATTACACATTAGAATTTTTGATGTGACCAAACTAGTCGAGTTTGGGTTCAAATGAAAGCTTAGGGCCTATAGCTTCACGTTGACAGATATTGTATTAAGTGATGTAGCTTCATTAGACAGGGGGTCACAAGAGGTCAATAATTACTTACATTTTATATCAGATATTAATTACAAATACTTTTTTTAATCATTACATTGCTATAATTGATTATTTAATTCCAAAAATGATTTGTATTACTCTTATCAATGATTCTCTTCTTTCACGATATTTATGTTATGTTACAAGTCCATATTATCATTATCGTCAGTAATTTGTTCGGAATGAATGGGCGTTGTTACAGCTGATTCCATTGCATTCCTTGCAGACAGATGAGCAATTCATTCCCTGGTTAAATCAGCTACATATTTGAGTCTTGCAGTCAGTTTTACATCAAATTCCAACTCGCAACCTTCTCGTGGTTTGGCCCGTGATTAGGGGAGTTTTACTCCCTGAAACTAATGGCGAGCTCTGGGTCGTCGTCGGGGAACTTTCCCCTTCCCTTTGACTACCTCCCGACGGCGACGACAATGACAACACGGACGGATGATGACACAGACGGAGACGACCACGTAGTGGGGGAACCCCTGTCCTCCCCATACGCTTGTGGCTGGTTCTGACCAGCACAGGCCGGTCCACTCCTTGTCCCCCCGCATTTCCCCTTACGTCCCTCCCCTTCGAAAGAAGTATACATGGTGGTAACTCACACTTATAGAAATTGTTTTTTCTTGGAGGCGCGAATAATCTTACCTGTTAAAGCGCCCTAAAACTACTATACTAATACAAAACACCTTACCAATTTTTAAATGGCCGGCTGGGACTAAATCAGTTAATACTGGAAGCAATTTTCCTTTCTTGATAACCCATCCCCATTGCCTGGGATCCAGGTATACTTCTTTCCACGCAATAATTTGGAAGTACACCCTTAATCTGTGGTATTTAGCAGCTCCTGAGGTAGGCGGTAGCTATTCAGCCTAGCAAACAATGTTCCTGATGCAGTCTTTTTCCTAAACAATCTGTTGCGGAGATAATCAATGGTTTCATTCTGCTTTCCGCCATACATGCAACCAAAGCCTTCTCTTCTGCCTGTTGTATTATTTCCTGGCTACCATCAGCGGAACAAAACGTGTCCGCCTGTTCACGAAACAAGTTACTATCCTTAAGCTTATTAAGTGCTATTCTTTCTCAAACATTGAACAAAGCGAGATGTTGTGTCACATTTAAGAAATGCATGAGCAATCGATTAATGTTTACAGGTTTCTGGTCCCAAAATCGCATTTGTTTTGTGTATCCCAATCAGGGGCGGCTCGTGTATAGGTGCACAGGTGCACTTGCACCCCCAAATATTTGCACAAACTAAATTCGAAATTTAAGGTTCGAAGCCAATCTTGTAAAGTTGTAATATTCCCAATAAATCGTTGGATTGTTTGTATGGATATTTCGGCCGGCTCAGAGCAAGGCATATTCGGCAGGAGTCATTCTGCAGCAAGTGCTGCCGCTGTGGAATGACACTCTGAATGTGCACACATTTTTACATGGTTTTCTACGCATCGGCCGGCAGGACCCGCCTCAGGTGGTCTTTTGTTATTAGAACGTCTGGTATAGCTGGTTTTGGTGCACGTGCACAAGGGTCAAAACCGTTACTTCCATTCAAACGCCTTG
Organism: Sweltsa coloradensis; assembly: GCA_024449915.1. Classification (NCBI taxonomy): domain Eukaryota; kingdom Metazoa; phylum Arthropoda; class Insecta; order Plecoptera; family Chloroperlidae; genus Sweltsa; species Sweltsa coloradensis. The sequence continues at coordinate 124,867 of JAMZAV010000217.1, forward strand.
GTATTGTGCTTGCACCATTCATTCACCCCCACACTCCGGCCAGTAGCCAGTGAAAGTTGTTCACACGACAGGGTTGGTGAAGTGAGATCAACAGCAGTTTTCAAGTGAGCGAAAAGTGTTTAAATTATTATTGTGCCGTGAAATGAAAATTACTATAATATGACTTCGTTCATTAGCGATCTGAAAATAAACAGTTTTTTAAAACGACCATTGGACGATCAATTAGAAATAAAATCACGAGGCCGACCAACACCAAAATTAGATATAATTCAAGTGACAACATCAGTTAAACGAACATATACGAGAAACTTTAACGTAGATGTGTACAAAAAAAAAAACGAATGGATCTGTGGTTGCGAAATTGTAAATAGATTGTTTTGTTTTCTCCTTGCACACTTTTTGGTGGCGAAACATCATGGACGATTTTAATGAACTAGTGATTGACCGTTTTTCGAAACTAAAAAAATCGAAGAATGGACTTTATTTTTAAATAAATATACGATGTGATGTTTGAGGCGCGTGTCGGAGGAAATGGAGAGACATTATTCGGGTATGTAATATTTTAATCAAGCATATAATAATTAATTTTTTGGATGGTTTTCTATAACAATTACACATAGGGGAGTTTTTCCCGACCAATAAATTTGAAAAATATACTCTAAAGTCGTTTTCCGGGTACTTCAGACCATTAGTGTCTGAAAAAGTTTTCGCCTCCGGCGGCTGGGGCTGCTTCCCAGACCCCTTTGTTTCCCGCAGAATAAGACTTCGAAATTATGTGCACCCCCACAATAATAACTCACGAGCCGACCCTGATCCCAATTCAGAGTCTCCCCTTTTTGTCTTTGTTTGGGCTCTGGGAGGAATATTACGTCATGGTGGTTGGTGTCAGCGTGATGGCAGAAAATAACTATTAAGTCGGTGTCTTCTCCAATGACACAGGTTGGAGTTGTACGAGACGGTTCTATTCCCTGCTCTATGAACAATCAAATGATCGGCGTCATTCTTAGTGTGATAAACTGTGCAATTGTTTTGTGTTGAAGAATTTGTGAGTATGAAAATAAATTTGGAGTTGGCTAAGAACTGAGCATTTTGTGGGGAGAATAGTAATTTCCCCTTAAAAATGCATAGTAACTCTTAAACAACCATGACTTTATCTCATCTTATGTAACATCCTTGTGCTGTTGACGGCTAGTTTGAGTAACCATCAAAGACAACAATAGCACAACCATATGTTTAGTAACGTACCTACGATATATATGAGCACACGATATCGACATAATTATGTTGATTTTTCATGCCATGGGGTTCTATGAAGAATGGCGCCACCATCAATAACTTGTTGAATGTATCCAGTTGGCAATTCTGTTGGGATTGAATCTCTACTATTCATTATATACATTCCATATCGCATATGCTAAGCCGCTAAGACAGACTTGTTCGCCTTCACTGGAATCCCGTACGAATCGAAGATAGCTGGTGGTTGGCTACATAGTTCATAGTTCATACATTAAAACAGTTGCAATGTCATCTTCTTCAGCTTTGGCTGTCTCTTTCTTGTCTTTCATTCGATGATTTAATGTGTTGCTCTCTTGTCTGGTGGTATGATATCTTGAGTAAGTGTTTGCATAGTTCTGTTTATATTGGTGCAAATATAGGCATTGATGAGACCCAAATTGCTCTCTGAGGTTCAGTAATACCCCGAGCTCTTGACTTAAGGCTTTTCATCAAACTCTGTTAAATGACAAGATCAGATGAGAGACCTGCCCAGTACCGGTCAGATCTTCGCATCACATGCAAGCCATTTTCAAGGAATTTGTGTGTATCAGGATATTCGAGCTTGTATATTATTTGAAGGTAAAATCGAGCACTTCTCGTATAAACGTGTATACTTGCTGGTGCAAGATGAGGTACCATTTCTGAAACAGATTGCAGATGCAGAATCCAGTTTCCCGTCCGTTCGGCTTTACTAAACTTTTTCATTGTGTATAGCCCTACCATGTCCATGTATTGCAATCATAACTTTTAAGTTCTATGACTCTGTGAAGATTCCTTTAGACCCTGCAATCTTTCTTTTGAATGAATCAAAGCTTCAGATAAATTTGCATCACCAGCTGAAATAACTCCTCCCACAAGGTCTTTAAATATTACACCCAGCTCATTAAGATCTTCATTGCCAAACTATATGCTACCTAGACTGTATGTTTCTTAAATGGTGGGGATATTGTATATCTTTTTAAATAGCACTGCATTTAAAGCTGAATCAACAATGAAATTGACTCGAATAGCTCGGGTATACGAATTTCCATTGAGAATATGTCCGACTGCATTTTTAGCATATTGTCTCAAATAATTACTTGATTCCAGAACCTGCCGTCAAATGCCCAATTGCTCCCAAAAACTCATTTGCAGATGGAACCCTCTAGTTTTAACACCATTGACTTAAGGTCACTTGTATCTGGTTCATTGTTTATTATGGTCATAGCTTTCCACCATAGTGACTGATCGAAAGTCACAACTAATATGATATAAATAATAACATAAAAATAATAAAATAATAATTTTTAGCTAGGTTTGTTAAGAACAAGATCTCTCATTATTGACCTCTAGTGACCCCTGTGTATGTGTGATGAATCTATATCACCTACTACAATATTTGTCAACATGAAGCTATAAGCTATAAGCTTTTATTTGAATCCAAACTCGACTAGTTTGGTCACATTAAAAAATGCGTAATTAATTGAGTTTTAATTAGAGCTCCATATAAAAAATCCTAGTCGTTGGATTTTTGCGGATTTCGACTATGTTAAAGAGGATTTTTTTCTGAAGAAAATGATACCAAATACACTAATGTTGCAATTTGTCCTGGGTCTAATCCGAAATGGCCTGGATCAATAATGCAAAAAGTAAAATGGTTTTTACATAGTTCCGACATTTTTAAAATTATTTTAAAGATGTTAAATTGATGTCGAATCAAAAGCCAATTTTGCTCCGACATCGATGTCGAATCGAATAATTGATGTCAAGTCCCAACCCTACTCATTACTTATTACTTAGTTATAAATCATTATTCACCTGCCAGCTTTATTATTTAAGAGACAATGTAAGCCGTAAGGGTTTATTGTACGAATTATATTGAAATATTGTACTTATGCTAGAAGTGGCCAGGTGGAAAAATTTAATGTTAAATTTATTTTTAATTGGAATGTAAACACAGAGTACAAAAATGTATTTGATGAATCAACAACCCAAAATAAGGAGTTAAAATTGTGATACTGTATTGTTTATTCATTCAGCATTAAAAAATATGATATGTAAAGCCTCTACACATAATAAGGCTCAACTATAACTAAAAAACCTATAGATTGATTAATTGGATATTGCTTAACGTCTCATATTTATGCAACTTGGCTAATCGAGACGAAGGGAGGGACGTAAGGGGTGACGCGGGGAGACAAGGGGTGGACAGGCCTGTGCTTGTCAGAACCAGCCACAAGCGAATGGGGAGGGCAGAGGTTCCCCCACGTCGTGGTCGTCTCCGTCCTTGTCATCATCCGTACGTGTTGTCATTGTCGTCGCCGCCGGAGAGGTAGTCAAAGGGAAGGGGAAAGTTCCCCGATGACGACCCAGAGCTCGCCATTAGTTTCAGGGAGAAGAACTCCCCTAATCAGGGGCCAAACCACGAGAAGGTTGCGAGTTGGAATTTGATGGCCCTAAACCTGTTAGATAGGCCTAGTAAAGTAACACATTCAAGTAATGCAGTAAAACGATAGCTAAACAATTCAAATACTAAATTAGTAAAATTACAAAATATATTTAGGCCTATACTGAAGGCTAATACCGTAAACGTAATAAATTCATAATAATAAATAAAATAAAATGTTTTGATTTTTCTTGTGGAGGGCTAACATATTAGGCCCTACTGCTTCTTATGTAGCTTATAGAAGCCTAGTAATATTTAAATTTTAAACATTCTCCAAGTGTGCTGTTTAATTGAATAATCAAACAAAACTCTTTATCCATTAGCATATTTTGTTATTTTCTAAAAAAAGAAAGAGTTTAAGTTGAGATAATTTGTTTGATCTTCTACGTTTTTTGCCAATAGAAAATAACTATATCTAATAACTAGGAAGCTTCGCAAACGCTTTTTCAGGCGCGTTGTTGGATGAGCGTAATTTTTTTAAAACGAAAAAAAGCGTAAAATAGAGATTTTCATAAGAAATAATTTTTGACAAATTTCACACGAATATATTAATTCATAAAATTAAGGTTATGTGAAAAAATCATTGCAATCGGATAAAGCATGTAGGTGTTATAAGCCGAAGAAATTTAAAAAATCAAAAAAAGTTGTAAAATTGCGATTTTCAAAAAAAAAAAAATTGATAACGCTCAAACTTCACATGAATATATCAATTCATAAAATTAAGGTTCTGTTTAAAAATCACTACAATCGAACAAAGCATGTAGGTGTTATTAAGTCGGAGAAATGAAAAAAAATAAAAAAAAATCGTAAAATTGCGATTTTCATGAGAAATAATTTTTCGATTGCGCTAAAAAACGTGGCAGTTCTAAGTTCAGAGATTTCGAAGGCCCCCAGAAAATTTCATCGCAATTGGAGTATCAGTTTAGCCGGAATCGTGTTAACAAACAGACAAAAATACAAAAAAAAAAGAAAAAAAAAACATTCCGGATTTTCTTCTTCAGTGTAGTGAAATGGAATCTTCGCTTCGCTCACTACGCTCATCCAACAAATATAAAACAATGGTGTGTAGCTACTGTATTTACTTTGCATTGAGCACAGCCACCCCTACGGTAGACCTCTGCGTTGACATCGGTGCAACGTAGCTCCACTGTCTGGCCCCTGGGTCCCAGCGTTCCACTGTGTTGAGGTAGCTCCACCCGTCATGGCCCCCCACTGCGTACAGCGGGCCTTCCAATACTCCCACACCAAGACCGTGCCTAGGACACATGCATGCAACAATGTAACAGTGTAGGGGGGCTTACATAGGGTTCATAGATGGACAGTCTTTATTTTAATATTCAAAACTTGAAATATTACCAGTTACCACACATCAAAATGTTAAAAACAAAACAACACCATTTCCTCTCCCTCATAACCGATTTAAAAATCTTGCGTACTAATAACCTTACGCCCAGTTCCACACGAGGCAGATCAAGGGGTGACAAATCATCAGTAACTAAAGCTATGGAGATTTAATGCTTGCTCCTAGTTTTTTGCTGTCTTTTCCTGAATAAGAAAAAATGAAACCAATATTTTACAAAGTTATTTGTTTGGAAGGTGAACTTTCTAAAGTTGATTTACCTGTGAGTGGCCATGGGGTTGAGCGTGGTCCACGTCTTGGTCTTGATGTCGTAGCACTCGAAGGTGTTGAGTGTCTTGAGTCCATCTCTCCCTCCGACGACAAATAGTCGGCCATTGACGACGGCCACGCCAAACTGGAGGCGACGCCCACTCATGTTGGCCACCGGGCTCCACGTATTAGAGCGTAGGTCGTACTTCTCTATGCTTGTCGCTCCCTTGTTTGCATCCATGCCTGCCATACACAGTCAGAGGATGAGGAAGCCAAAAATAAAATACCCACCACAAACTTTTTAGTTTTTAAAATTTTCAATTTTCAATTGATAATACCACACAATGACCTTTGCCTAGATTACTTTAAGTGGTCACCCACAAATTGAAGACCAATGCCAGATAATTTTCCTCTCGTTTTTAATTCCCTTATATATTATGATGAGAAATTACTGGGTACCTAACCTACCATATTTGCTTGTCAACTCCTATTGCACGCCATCGACCCCTAATTAAAACTTCAACTAGGCCTAACACAAAAGTATAGCATTTAAATACCAATAAGGTTGCCATCACTTCCAAGGCAAGGTGCTTTATTGAACTGAAACAATGACTAGAAAGCGTAGGCTTAGAATCGGATATATACATACGGTAAAAATACTATCTGCTGCCGTTCTGAAATGATACCTGGCCACATCTATGAAACGAACGTGAAACTTTTAAGTACATTTAAAGAAAAACAACATCTTTACCTGCTAGCTCTCTGCTTGAGTTCGAATCAAGTAAATTACTCCCGTGAGTGAGGGGTGTAATGAATGATGAAACTACTGGTAACGGGGTTCAAACCCTAGGTGCATACAAATGTACTGTAGTGTGTTTATATTTCTGAATCGCTAGCTCCCTTTTCCAAAGTCAATTCTATTAAGGCTATTCCACCGCGTTTTTCGATTTTCCAAAATATGCTACTAAGTCAAAATATAGTGAATGTCTTTGAAACATGACAATTTTAGAAAATCAAAAATATTTTTTTCAAATTTTTCTGATCCGGTACACGGCCAATATAGCCACCTCAAAATAATTTCCAACTTCAATTCGCCAAGGCACACCATTCAACCTAGGGTGTTGTGTTTTTGTGACATTAATTTTCAACTGTTTTTCTATGGACTGACTGAGAGAAAACAGATTTATTTTAACAATTGTCTTTCCTGTGAATTTTTTCGTTTGGCGGTATTTTCTACCGATTTGTACCGCCAAACAAAAAAATTCGCAGGAAAGACAATTTATAAAATAAATCTGTTTTCTTTCAGTCAGTCCATAGAAAAACCGTTGAAAAATAATGTCACAAAAACACAACACCCTACGTTGAATGGTGTGCCTTGGCGAATTGAAGTTGGAAATTATTTTGAGGTGGCTATATTGGCCGTGTACCGGATCAGAAAAATTTGAAAAAAATATTTTTGATTTTCTAAAATAGCCAGGTTTGAAAGCCATTAACTATGTTTTGACTTGGTAGCATATTTTGGAAAATAGAAAAACGCGGTCGAATAGCCTTAAGATTGATAGCTGAGTAACATGTACACTCACGCACATCTTGTGTACTTTCTATGTTATTTTCTAGTCTTAATCCTAAATATGAAATATGAATGAATATGTTCATATGAGTAAAAACAATTTTATCCTTCACTTACTTATTTCCTCAGGCATAGTATACAATATCTACAATTATTTATTGCTTTTTTGGAATTGATAAAATATGATATTGATAGGGCCTAAGACCATCCCCATTTAACTCTGCTTGGATTTTCTTATTATTACTTGACAATATTTTGGTATCATCTCCCTTCCATCAAGCAAACACAGTTCTACTTATCAGTACAGAATGTATTATCTAATTACATTAATCAATACGTACACACTACTGTAACTATAATTTAAATTTCATTGAACAGCTTGTCATTCATTTTTTTAACTTTTAAGTTTTAAGTAAGGATAGCTCCTTCTCAAATTTGAAATTTCTGCAGTAAGTGATAAATAAAAAGCAACAACTGTTCAAAAGACCAATTTAATTAAGGTGGTATTAAAGGGGTATTTAACAGCTAAACTCAAAAAATATATTTCATTCAGGCTAACTAGTAATGAATTTAGCAACTAACAGAAAAACTATTGGGGCCACCATGACCTCCCAAAAAATTGTCAAACATGACATATTTCGAGCTAGGTCCCATCGGCAAAAATCTCCCATAAGAAATAACATGGGGACGATCTTTATGCCCCGTGACCTTGGAGGATTTTGATCCAAAAAAATATTGTCCATTCTTGACGTACTCACAGCCTTTTCTGTAAATTCTCTATATTTTGTTTTGTAATTTGGGCAAGTAGTTTGGTCAAAATATGCTGATTACCAAGTTGGGGGGTGATTTTGGAATGCATATTTTTGCGTGTTTGAGGGTATTTTTGGGCACAGTTTCAAGACACGATGTTATAAAGGGGCAATTTAGATTGGTACTATGCTCTGGTATCTATGTGGAACAAGAAATAAGCGGGTTGAAGCCGATTTAAGAAATTTCCCAAAACACCAATTTTTGCTAATTTCTGGATCAAAAATTTTAAAAAATTCGTGTTAAATCACAGTTACAAGATATAATTTTTTAAACGGTCATTTTAGTGTAGTGTTGTGCTATAGATCACGTGGTAAAAAATAATTTTTGGGGGTTTTTTAGCCCCTTTAATAACAAGTGGCTCAGCAGATATATATTCTTACAATTTGGCTTTATGCTTTCCAAAAGCTGTTGTCTAAAATTCAGAGAAACATGTCTGGTACTTGGTAGGGTTATGGCTGGGGTTATGTCTTGTCAACTCTCATCATTTGAAAAAAAAAATACATTTTAAAATATGTACAAAAATACCATCCATAATAGTAGAGTAGGAAACAGCAACACATCCTACATAGAAGGGTATGAGTAGAGATGTGCAAAAATGTTTTTTTAAGTTTGAAAATTCGTGCCTTAAAAATAAAAAATTGCGATTTGTCGCAATTTACCAAAAAACACAATTTTCTCATGCACAAAAAACAACAAGTTTCAGGATAATTTATGATTGATTTTAATGATTTAAAAGAAAAACAAGCACATGAGAGTGAAGTTCAGAATCAGTTTTAATTTTAAGCTCAATTCAGCCTTCAGTTTTCAAAGTTTCTGACAGTTTTTACCAGAATTAATTTCGACTACCCGGCACTTCCACCAAAATTACGAAATTATGCATTGTCTTTTGATATGGATATGAAGTATTTTGAACTTATTCGCGTTATTACGATCTCACAATCGCGTTGTATAACCCGGAACCTCCACCATGTGTACCAGCCAGGATTAATTTAATTTCGACTACGTATCCGGCACCTCCACCAAAACTTTTTTTTTTTTTTTTAATATTTTGTGTCCTAATTTGCATTTAAAGACATAATTGCTCATTTCGCCACTAGTTTGCGGTATCAACTAAAATTTAGTGAAAATTCGCAAATTGGAAATTGGTACCATTCAATCACAATTCAGGAGATACATGTGCAAACTGAATTTGAAGGGATTTTATTATTGCAACTTTAAAAAAATTCGCAAATTTTGTTGTCACCATTTTTGCACATCTCGAGGCATGAGGGATCAGCAGGCAGGCACTTGCGCGCTAAATATGTAGAGCTATACTCAAACCGTGTCTTACTTGGCCCAGTACCTGAGCGACCCTTCTTTTAATTACATTCACTCCGGCTTGCAATCAATGGATAATCTCTAGAAAATGAAAGGGTCTCGCTCAGGTACTGGGCCAAGTAAGACACGGTTTGAGTATAGTGCTAGACAAGTCTGGCATTAGGCTGCACGGAATTTTATATTTCAAATCTTCATAGAGTTGACACATTTATAAATAGAAATACGTACAATATAATGACTTTCTTTTAAATATGTTTTAATTTCAATACTCATGTTGCTACATTGTCCACCAGCTTTAACTAGTTCTCTATCTCATAATTATGCCTACATGTTTTTTCTTCTGCCCTCTTTATCTGGTTTCTTTACATAAATATAACTTTCTCTAACCCTCCCTCACACACACAAACACACATACTCTCACTCGAATCCTACTTTTATATCGGAGCAGGTCAAATAGACTAGAATTTCATTGCAAGATTATAATTCTAGGCCTTTAGTAAAAAACCTTTTATACAATCTACAAACGCTTACGTAATATGAATACTGAAATAATTTCTACTTACATACGTACATTTCTTTCAGTTTGTGTTTTTTGTTTATGTACTTTTTATAATTTAAAAACTGGGACATCCAACCCAATTTTACCCCCAATTTCGATTATCAAGTATCAAAAGTTGCATTGAATGGAAACCCTATAAATAACAATCTCTATCCCTTTGTCCTAAGAAATAAAGGAGTCAACATAAAAGATGACAGCCCAGACAATAAGCTTTCCTTAATGAATGTGATGAAAATCTAGAAAGGTTTTACATGGTTTAGCAACACAGAATAAAGACTGGATGATTGAGGGTAGAGAGTGTACGTGGCAGATTATTTGGAGGTTGACGTTGGGGGTAGGAAAACTGAAGAGAGTTTTGACTAAACAAACTGGTATGTAGTAGCTAAAAGGACGGAACGTGAAAAGTATGAATATGAGGCGAGTGCAGAGGAAGCAAGGAATGCCCGAAATTAAAAGAGGCAAATAAGGGTTAGCTTTTGTTGTATGTACCTGAAATGTAATTCCTACCTCCAACAGCGTAGAGGGCCCCGACGGTGGACTTGCGCGGATGTGTTCGTACCGACTGCAACATGGGCCGTCTCTCCGGGAGGAGGTGATACTTGAGAGCCTCCATGATCAGTTCTTGACAAGTACGGTCTTCTCGAAACAGAGTGTTCGTCTCGATGTGGTCTGTGATGAACGACGGAGACAACAGGGGCAGCTTGACCAGACCTAGCAGGTGGCTCAGGTGTTTGGTGCGGGACTCGAGATCTTGACCCACCCAGTCCATCAAGGCCTGCCAACAAAACAAACTTACTTGATTACTTATGTTGTGTCTTGTTCCTTGTGACAGCAAGTAGGTACTTGCCTCAATGTTGAAGGATACCGATATTGCCTCGTTTGCTGTCTATAGTATTCACATTTTTGTTAATGTGTTTAGTATGGAAAGTGCTATCTCAGTTATGATGATCCTTTTTATAGATACAAGAGATAGATGGATTTGACATGCTTTTAATAGAATTATATTTTTAGAAGTAATATTTCCTGAAATGAAAAACCTTTTCCATGAATTGAACAGAGCCAGGCTGTGGAAGCATGAAGTAACACAAAGATATGGTTTTCATATTCAATGTCCTCTTTCCAGCCCTTACTTCAAAATAAAGTTTTGAATAACGAAGATACAAACAAAGATATATATGGAGTCACAGTACAAAATAAGTAAATATTAAAAACACCCCATTAATTACATTGAAGAAATTGTTATGATACCAACTTAGCTCTCAACTCAATGGGTTACAAAATGAGGCTTACCGATATGGAAAGTTGCTCTACAGTCATGCCCAGAACGATCAAACAAAGGACTCACGTGAAAGATGGTTTCTTCTGAGGGAACGTTGAGATCTTCAGATGCCAAGAGTTTCGCAACCTCGTCGGGCGGAAGAGTCAAGAACTCCTGGTTACGAATCACCTCCAAGAAATGTTCCTGGTAACACACGATCAATGCATTTCAATAACCTACTTACTCACAAGAAAATAATAGAGAAAGTATTTGAAGAAAATATCTAGGCCTAGGCCTACATTCGATCATTTTAAATGACAATATAGACTACACGTAGGCCCAAGTCTTAAATCTGAACGTGCCAATTTACATAGAACTTTTTTCTTGTTTGTGCTTTCCAATTTGCAAGACATCTGTCCATTTAAACTGTCTTGTTGTAATTTGAAATTCACTACATTCATACTTTTAACAAACCAGCTTTTAACAAAAATCTGCTTGTTAAATTAAAGCTACAAGTACACGACATTATTTGTTTAAGGAAGATAGTTAAAACTTTAAAGTGGCCTCGACTAGCGATACTCACGGTAGTGTAGTTATGAGCCACTCTCAGCAGCTCCATGCAGCCCTGCGTGTCGGCAAACAGTCGTATCCCGATGCAGTTTGATGGGTGGAGCTGTCTGATGAGAAATACGCAGCAGGCTTTTACCACCTCATCCAGCTGCAGTAGACATGCCGTACCCAGCAGAGTCTCCACCTAAATACAAGGAGTTACTTGGTTTTAAAAAACCAGTCGACATAGCATAGGTTACTTACTAGGGATGCACACGATAGTTGATAAAAAACGTTTCAATAATGAAAATATTATCAAATTGGATGTTTTCTGAAGAAAAAATCTAAAGTGACAGATCATAATTATTTACCCCGTTTGGGCGGACACTAATACCACCGCTTTAATTGTGTCTTGTATGAATGACAATACTATTACTAATTATCAAAATTGAAACTATATTACAGGTAGTAACGTTACACATATAAATCATTAGACTTTTCACTGTTAATACTGATTTTTATTAAAAATATGTGATATTTCGACTGCTTTTCAGCAGTCTTTATCAAACAATACAACAACTTTGAATAATATATATATATATAATTATATATATTATATTATATATATATAAAGACTGCTGAAAAGCAGTCGAAATATCACATTTTTTTAATAAAAATCAGTATTAACAGTGAAAAGTCTAATGATTTATATGTGTAACTATTACTAATGTAACTGTATAATGGCTAACTAATTGTCACAAAGTTGTAAACAACATTCACATTTTTCAAATGGAACCAGCAACTTGCAAACTATGTACATCGGGTTTTCAGGACAGAGCACACCTCCTCAGCTGTGCCGCACTTAAATCTGACATTGACGCCCTGCCAAATAACCTGAGCAGGCCAGAGAAGGAAGCACAACATATTTACTGGATAGCTAGGAAGAAAAATGATTGAAGAATAAGCTTTTGGCATAGGAAAAATAAATAAATAAATATTTTGGATGAATGTTGGTTTAATATAGTTAATTTCAAAATACGCTGTAAGGATTGTACTTTAACTACATTACATTCACATGTACTACGAGAGGGGGGTTCTATTTTCATTACAATGGAGAGGTGATCGAGACCAAAGCTTACCGTGTCCTCTTGCAGTTCAATATTACCGGTGTAGCAGTAACGTACAAGCATCCACAATGCGTTTGGGTCTACATCTTGTAATACGATTTCACTTTGTGTCGATTCGCGGAGATTACTCATGAACATGGCAGCAAAGTACTCCGAAGCAGCGCTCAGAATTATTCGATGGGCGGGAATATGTCGAGTACCTGAAGAAAGAAAAGATGTTTTTGTTCTTACAAAATATTATTCTACTAGGACTACTAATAGTCTGGCGTGGGTGTGAATCAATTGTGCACTTTTATATAGAGGTCCAAATTTTTAAATGCGTGTACTTCAACCCCAAATAGTCATTTTTAGACCGGGACCCCATTCGTCTCACCATAAATTTAGCTATGGCTATTTACCATAGCTAAATTAATGGTGAGACAATGGGGTCCCGGTCTAAAAATGACTAATTTTGTGGGTGAAGTAGTACACCATAAAAATTTTTGGACCTTATAAAAGGCACAATTGGGATAATGGTGAAAAACAGGAAAGTCAAAACTATAAATACAATGAAATACAAAAAAGTGTGTGAGAATAATTTGTTAAAATTTAAAACAAAGAAGGCAATCTAAATCAACTTTGCAACAAAAATGTTCATTTAAACTTTTATGGGGCGTTTTTTTGTGGATTGTTTTTTTGAGATTATTTTTTCCATATTTTTTACAAAAAATAACTAAAGCTAAACAAAATTAGGCAAACCTTGACGTCTGCCTCTGAATTAGAGTGTTGGGTGTGTTAACAAGTCAAACACGATTGGCTCTACCGCATAAATGGAGGGTACGCCAACCTGGGAAAAAGCCCCATAATCTAGGTCCCCTTTTGGGCGCCGCAGTCTTAACATTATAAAAGAAAAGAATGTATTTGCAAAAAATCCTATTGAGGGGGGTGTGGGTCGTAGGGGGCTTTTTTTTAAACCCGCGGCGAAAAAGTTTTGAGTCTGCGGGCAAACCCTCCTCTTGCTACCTGCTGGAGCGAGCATTCAGTTGTAGGTCGGACGTCCGAACTCTTTGGTTTGCCCTTATTTTTTTAAATTAGAATTGTAGTTTCATAATACATGTTTTTTATTTACTAGCGCTGATCACGTTTCTGTTTCGTGATTTTGTTATTAGCACTAGTGTTTTAATTCGACATTTGAGTGGTTTTTTGTGGGAAGTTTAAATTTGTGTAAGCCTGATAGTTGCAAGTTTTAACTTGTAATAATTACTATTTCTTCAAACTACTATTTTGTGTTTTTTAACTCAAACTGTGACCCGTGTAATAGTTACATATCTGTGCTTAGGGGCCAAAGTAAGCAAGATTACATTTGGCCCCCCAGTGCCCCGTGGTGTCATCCCAAAAAAAATTTTTAAAGGGAAACGATATTTGAAAAAATAAATTTCACCATAAATACAGTTATTTTTTGTCATGTTTTAAATGAAAAAATGGCAAGTCAAGGGTTTCAGTTTTGGGGTTTAAGGATGTATCCTAAGTTGATTTTGGATGTAAAAAAAAAGTCAATTTTTTGATTCTAACAAACCCTCATGTGTATAAAAGTAAGTTTTGCACAATAATAGACATTTTTTTAAAAAATGAAATTTATCCTCAAAAAAATAAAAATAAACTTCCTGCACTCGGATCTAAAATCTTTTAAAATGCACGTAAAGTTAAATATGTTACCCACCCCACCACCACCCCCGGTTCATACGCCACTGCTGGACAGATAAAACGACACGAGGGCGGAGAGTGGTAGCTATACTCCCCACTAGTTTCGGAAAGAATAGTATTACTCTCGTAATGACGAAAAATATTATGGAAATCAATCCAGAAATTAAAAAATCTATCTCTGCGGGGTAAATCAATTACTCCTACGGCAGTGTTTACCGATTAATGAAATTGAGAAAGTCAAACAATAAACCATCGAAAATGTGAAATCTGAACTTCCATAATCTAAATGAGTCTTTTGGCCACCTTTTGCGTTCGAGAGTTGACAATACGGGAGTACAGATTCATGTGAAACGTCAATGTTTGGTAAAGTGTTGAATGTTACATTTTTGTTATACTATAAAAACTTTAATTTAGTTAGTATTCAGAAACAGTGATATTTATCTTGTTCTTTCAACATGTAAAATCAGTTATTAGAAGTGTCAGGGCGGCCATGCCACCCCTAGGAAATTCGCCATAAGCGGCCGCTTACGGCACGGCAGCGAGCTTGAGCGAGGCCTTCCTCGGCTGGAGCCAGCCTAGCAGGTAGCCCTGCAGTGACGTCACCATAGGCGGCCTACGCGCTGTGCAGGGCTTTAGTAAAAGCGTGATTATTTGAGTTCCATAAGTCTCAGCGACCTGGATTTTGTTGTATTGTTCTTGAATTGAATCAAGGCACCATCTGAGGAGCTTGTTACAATTCCTTTAAGGTACCTGTAATAGTGATGCAATTCCTTTTGAAAGAAAAAGTTAAAAAAAAATTTCTGGAAGGCTTCCATGACAATTACGTTTAAAATTAATTAGAAAAACGAGTTTGGATGAACTATTACGTTTAAATTAATAGTTGCAAATTCTATTTTGCCAAGCTTTTCAAGGATGTTGTTACGGGACACTGTACGTTTATGAATTAAGAATGCGCAAATGTGGAAGGGTAGATGAGCTTGGCCTTTTTTTAGATCTCATTTCTTTTGAGTGTGTAGGTTTGCTGTATTTTTACAAGTTTTTGTTATGTGTGGGATCTAGTGCCCGTTAGGGCGCCGCAGCCAAGCCGCGTGCTACAACTAAGACCTTATACCAAGCAAATTCAGTTTCTGAGTGTGTTAAAAAGGTTCTGGTAGTTATCCTTCGAGGGGGGTTCTATTTTCATTACAATGGAGAGGTGATCGAGACCAAAGCTTACCGTGTCCTCTTGCAGTTCAATATTACCGGTGTAGCAGTAACGTACAAGCATCCACAATGCGTTTGGGTCTACATCTTGTAATACGATTTCACTTTGTGTCGATTCGCGGAGATTACTCATGAACATGGCAGCAAAGTACTCCGAAGCAGCGCTCAGAATTATTCGATGGGCGGGAATATGTCGAGTACCTGAAGAAAGAAAAGATGTTTTTGTTCTTACAAAATATTATTCTACTAGGACTACTAATAGTCTGGCGTGGGTGTGAATCAATTGTGCACTTTTATATAGAGGTCCAAATTTTTAAATGCGTGTACTTCAACCCCAAATAGTCATTTTTAGACCGGGACCCCATTCGTCTCACCAAATAGTCCCCAAATAGTCATTTTTAGACCGGGACCCCATTCGTCTCACCATTAATTTAGCTATGGCTATTTAGTATTTACCATAGCTAAATTAATGGTGAGACAAATGGGGTCCCGGTCTAAAAATGACTATTTTGGGGGTGAAGTACACGCATAAAAATTTTTTGGACCTCTATATAAAAGTGCACAATTGGGACTAATGGTGTAACATGGAAGTCGGACTATAAATACATATGAAATACAAGAAAGTGTGTGAGAATCAAGTTTGTTGTAAATTAAACAAAGAAGGCAATCTAAACTCAACTTCTGCTAACAAAATGCTTCATTTAAACGTTTATAGGGCCTTGTTGTTGTGGGATTGTTTTTTTTTGATGATTATCTTTTCCATATATTTACAAACAATAACTAAAGTCTAAACAAAATGTAGGCAAACCTTGACGTCAGTGCCTCTGAGTTAGAGTGTATCGGTGTGTTAACAAGTCAAACACTGATATTGGCTCTACCGCATCAAGTGGATGGGGTACAGCCAACCTCGGAACAAGACCATAATCTAGGTGCCCGTTAGGGCGCCGCAGTCTTAACATTATATAAGAAAAGAATGTATTTGCAAAAAATGCCTATTGAGGGTGGTGTGGGTCGTATGGGGCTTTCTTTTCAACCCGCGCAAAATAGTTTTGACGTCAGTGCTGGGCACGGTCCTCGCTCTTGCTACCTGCTACGGAGCGAGCTATTCAGTGTGTAGGTCGGACGTCCGAACTCTTTGGTTTGCCGTTTAGTTTTGTAAATTAGAATTGTAGTTTCATATCATACATGTTTTATATTTATACTAGCGCTGATCATCGTTTCTGTTACGTGATTTTAGTTATTAGCACTAGTGTTTTAATTCGACATTTTGAGCGAGTTTTTAGTGGCAATGTTTAACTTTGTGTAAGCCTGAGTAGTTGCAAGTTGTAACTTGTAATAATTACATATTTACATTCAAAACTACTATTTCGTGTTTTATAACTCAAACTGTGACTCGCGTGTGAATAGTTACATATCTGTGCTTAGGGCCAACGTAAGCGAGATTACATTTGGCCACCCCCAGTGCCCAGTGGTGTCATAAAAAATTATTTAAAGGTAAACAATATTTGAAAAAATAAATTACACCATACTACAGTTATTTCGTCATGTTTTAACTGAAAAAATGGCAAGTCAAGGGATTTCAGTTTTGGTTATGAAGGATATACACTAAGTTGATTTTGGATGTAAAAAAATGTCAATTATTGATTGCCTAACTAAACCATCATGTGTATAAAAATAAGTTTTGCACAATAATAAAGACATTTTTGAAATAACTGAAATTTATACCTCAAAAACTAAAACTAAACTTCCTGCACTCGGATCTAAAAACTTTTAAAATGCACGTAAAGTTAAATATGTTACCCCCCACCCCACCACCACCCCCGGTTCATACGCCACTGCTGGACAGATAAAACGACACGAGGGCGGAGAGTGGTAGCTATACTCCCCACTCGGCACTAGTTTCGGAAAGAATAGTATTACTCTCGTAATGACGAACAATATTATGGAAATCAATCCAGAAATTAAAAAATCTATCTCTGCGGGGTAAATCAATTACTCCTACGGCAGTGTTTACCGATTAATGAAATTGAGAAAGTCAAACAATAAACCATCGAAAATGTGAAATCTGAACTTCCATAATCTAAATGAGTCTTTTGGCCACCTTTTGCGTTCGAGAGTTGACAATACGGGAGTACAGATTCATGTGAAACGTCAATGTTTGGTAAAGTGTTGAATGTTACATTTTTGTTATACTATAAAAACTTTAATTTAGTTAGTATTCAGAAACAGTGATATTTATCTTGTTCTTTCAACATGTAAAATCAGTTATGAGAAGTGTCAGGGCAGCCATGCCACCCCTAGGAAATTCGCCATAAGCGGCCGCTTACGGCACGGCAGCGAGCTTGAGCGAGGCCTTCCTCGGCTGGAGCCAGCCTAGCAGGTAGCCCTGCAGTGACGTCACCATAGGCGGCCTACGCGCTGTGCAGGGCTTTAGTAAAAGCGTGATAATTTGAGTTCCATAAGTCTCAGCGACCTGGATTTTGTTGTATTGTTCTTGAATTGAATCAAGGCACCATCTGAGGAGCTTGTTATGCAAACCAAGACAATTCCTTTAAGGTACCTGAAATAGTGATGCAATTCCTTTTGAAAGAAAAAGTTAAAAAAAATTGCTGGAAGGCTTCCAAATAAAGGTTTTAAAATAAGCCTTATACACAGGCATACAATCAACAAGTAACTAGCCTATAGTTACTTGACAATAATTGCCTACATTGTTTACAAAAAGCAAGTCTTTGGACCACTATATTTTTTCATTCTATTGTTAATTGGTAATACCATAGCAATTAAATCGACTTTGATAAAATTATTATATTTTAACAAATAATTTTGCAATGGAACTTGAAAAAGTAATGAGATCCCACACATAACAAAATCTTGTAAAAATACAGCCAAACCTTACACACTCAAAAGAAATGAGATCTAAAAAAAGGGCCAAGCTCATCTACCAGGTTCCACATTTGCGCATTCTTAATTCATAGACGTACAGTGTCCGGTAACAACATCCTTGAAAAGCTTGGCAAAATAGAATTTGCATGACAATTACGTTAAAATTAATTAGAAAAAACGAGTTTGGATGAACTATTACGTTTAAATTAATACTAGTTGCAAATTCTATTTTGCCAAGCTTTTCAAGGATGTTGTTACGGGACACTGAACGTTTATGAATTAAGAATGCGCAAATGTGGAAGGGTAGATGAGCTTGGCCTTTTTTTAGATCTCATTTCTTTTGAGTGTGTAAGGTTTGGCTGTATTTTTACAAGTTTTTGTTATGTGTGGGATATATAATACCATAATAGCATGACATATATCGAGAAGGCGGTGTGTTGCAGACACAAGATTATTACACCTGCTATAAGGATATTGGACTTGCCTGCTACAAGGGTGACATCCGTTAATTGGCTATTCATAAGGAAACCGTCCATCTTTGCAAAGCTCCTCTCAGCGTGAAGCTGAGTCCTGTAGCATTCATCATGATTCATTAAACTGATGAGGCTGTGTTCGCTCCCTCGCTGTTTAGGGGTTGACGTGCCAGACGCCGCAGAACTACTGTAAGCAGACACGAATGGGAATGAGTTAGTTAGCATATTTCATGATGTATGAAGATTCGTGGTCTGCCTTTTTTGTGCAATATTTTGCTTTACCCATTTGTAGTTTCCGATTTTTGGAAATTCTTATTTGTTTGAGGTAAGATCATGGGTGGGATTGTGTTATTCATTAGTTCTTTCTTGTTTATGTCTTTTGTAATCTTTTATATCTTACTTTTTCTTTTCTTTAGTAAAGGTGTATATATATATGCTTTTTCAGTTGTATTAATTCAGATTCACAGGCACAGATAATAGAGTAACCTAAAAGGTAGCAAAGCTTACAGTATTGTGTGTTCCCCAGCTTTCACCACTACTTTGGTGGAGGTGCCGGGTTAATATAATTCCCACAAGTATAGAACATAATCCCCAACAATTTGACCCTCAGGGTCACCAAAAACAAATGTGAACAGAAAATGTGGAGGTCATGTTTGATTTTTAACCATGAGACATGACACATGCATAAACAGACGGCCAGAAAAGTGATGCATGCATCCCTAATTGACTTTTTATTCAAACACAATTCGATTAAATTATTTTTTTTAAGTCGTAATACATATTTTATTGTCAGCTGATCATAATTTTTTATAGGTGTCCGTCCAAACAGAAAAGAGAAGAAGATAAGATAAGGTTGTATCATTTTGTATGTTCATGTTCCTCATTTCAAGAGAGAAGTATCAGAGTGGTTCGATTCTCGCTTTTAAAGCATGTATAAAAACCCAAGGCTTCTAGATGCACGTCTACTACTACACGGAAGTGTCACGAGAAGCTATTAACATTTATTAATTATATATTTCTATTAATAAGGTTTTTTGAGATGTTTTGCGAAGAAGAGCATTGTATTTTCATGACAGAAAAAATGAAAGTGCGAACTTTCCGTTATCGGCAATTACCCTCGTTGCTCAACTTCAAATCAACTCATTTCTGAACATCGGTTGCAATAGAATCAAAAGAACAGAATTCATACGTCATACTGTTACAACAAAAGCCGGGAAGTTACAAGGTCCGTGTGATTTGTTAATGCAACGTTTCATGAGCTAAGGGGAAGGGGGTGGGGCGTTGGGGAGCAAATGTACAATTCTGTATGGCTTCCTCCTCCCATTCTAGGTTTTAATAAAACAGGTAATGGCAGCAAATATAATATTGTGTTCGATTTCAACTGGGCAAAAACAATCGCAACAAAATACAGCAATTAAGTACAAGAGAATCTAGTATGTATAGAATTACAAGGTTCCTGGATCGATCCTCCGTCGGGTAAAATTCTTACGTCAAACCGGCCTGGGGGGAGGTTATAGTAGTATCTGTGGTCTAAAGTATCAATCAACATCATTGTACCAAAGCGGGATATGTGTAAATACAATGTACAATCATAATAACAACACCACACACATTGGCAGTGGGTGTGACTCGAACGCACGTCTCCGCGGAGACTGGCACAAACTGCGACAGACACAGAGACCAAACAACTTACTTAAAATCATCGCGAAGAGTAAGCACCTCCGAATTGCCGCACGGCCCACACGTACAGTAAACATTAGTCAAACTCGAGTATCCCCGCATTTCTCGCGTGAGAGTCGCGAAACTGTTTATCTGATTGGCACTAGCACTGTGGAATCTCCTGACGTTTGGGGCCGCGGTGTCAGACGGTCCTGCCTCCATGTTGATACGATGCGAGACTCGTCCTCGGTCGAACACAACAAAGCAGTAGTCTAGCTCGAGATTGAGCAGATTGCACGGAGTATGACCGAAAAAGCTCCATGCTCAGTGCATCTGTGCAATGTTATTGATCTTGCTCGCGAGCTGGGCGCTGCACGGGAGAGGGGAGTGTCAAGCGTCCGACTCATCACATACAGTTTGAGATTCTTCTGCTTCCAATGCCTGGGTTCAATTCCCGTTTCACGCAGGTTTTCTTTCCACACCAAGACGAGAAGGTGTAGAACCAGAAACACGGACATTAGAGAAAGGCTGGGTGTAGAGAAGTTAAGTGACAGGATAGGAAGGACACGGTCAGGCGCGTCGGAAGTCTATTTTTCTAGGGGGGGCGAACTTTACCAGGAAAAGTACATGTTTCCATACATAGTTACAAATTGTAATATAATATGCAACTTATGTCCTTGAATCAGTGGCGTATGCTGGAATATATTTCGGGGGGGGGGGGGCTTGGACGATCAACGCAATGGAGGGGTTGCTCCCCAAATAGCGCCGCAGGCAATTTTGAAAAAATACGTATTTTTGAAGTGGTTTTTCTTTTTATGTGTTTTGGAAGTAGTTAAGGGGCTTTGCTGAACGAAAAAAAAGAAAGATAATAGATGGAATTAATTTTTTTGCGAAAACCTAGATGATTTTATAAGAATATAACATTTGATCTGGGATTTCGGGGAGGGAGGGAGGGCGCTTTAGCCCCCCCTCTCCCCGGATACGCAACGCCACTGCCTTGAATATTAGTAGCTTTTAGTGGTGAAAAGTACCAAACACTTTGCGACGATCACTAGTTTTGTTTACAAACTTAGTAGTACAGATCTAGGTGCCCGTTAGGGCGCCGCAGCCAAGCCGCGGTGCGCTACACACTCAAGCACCTTATACACCCAAACAGAGTTGGGGTGATTTCGAGGTGTTACCCAGCCGTCATGTAACGTGATGTGAACTTGAAAACTATCACAATCGAGGGGATTTAGGTACCTGACAACACATGCCAAATTTTATTGGGGGACGATTATTCCTTCTTGGTGAAAAAATGGCTTGAAACATGCTCAAAATCACTTTAAGGATGTTAGCTACTGCCTATACTCCTACTACTGCCTACTACTGCTCACATCTAATACGTCGGCCCGCGATTCTGACCAGACGGGTGGGACTACAATGTTCATATTTTACATGGACATTAAGGTTATAGAATGATAGTCTCTTTTGAAAAAAAAGTTTAAAAAGTTTGTTGGAAGGCTTCCAAATAAAGGTTTTAAAATAAGCCTTAAACACTTGGCATACAATCAACAAGTAACCATAGTTACTTGACACTTGTTGACGGTATAAGCAGAGTTAGGCGGGAAAGTGCGATACGTAAACAAATAGCGGACATTTAAAATTTTTCTTCTTTGTGTGGAACGAGAAAAGGTGTCATTATACTCTCATAAAACAAATCAGAAACCGTCCCTGGCCTAGGCCCAGATGTGGAAAATTATTTATAATGCAAAAGTGTAGGTCTAAAGTTCCATTTGGCTATAGGACTAGTAAAAATTCATACTTACATTACATGTTTGACAAGCCTAGCCAAACCCCTATGCCAGCACAACATTGTTTTGATATGAACTTGCTCAACTGTTTGTTTACATAATTGCAACAATCAAATCATTTCATACAACTTGTCTTTCGATTGGCCAGCGTTTATGAAGGCACTGCCATCTAGAATAAATATAGAACTTTTTCGAGCTCTTTGCTATACGCAAATCTTTTTAAAGTGTTTGGATTTCGTGATACTCTTTCAACCATAGACATCCTATATAATTGGCTAGACCAGCAGTCGGTGGTCCACTTCCGGTACAATTAGAAGCCATCTTAAAATGACAGTTTACATGTTAATCAAATGGGAGCGATTTGTGGCCAAATAGTTCTCAAGATTGCCGCCAGGTTGACAGGTAAGCATACTAGCCTTTAACACCAAATGATTAGTAAATTCCCTTATGCAATCACTTCGTATTGTTTCTTTTGTTTAATACCATGCTGCACAAGCTAAAACCATATCAAACAATCCAGTAAAATACTTTATTGCATTAAAAAGCATAAATTAAAACACCAAATCGCCATCTTGAAATGGGCCGGTTGAGTCTTCAATTTGCTACGCTCGCGCCTGTGCGGAGGTATAGGAGACTGCTAATCTAGCCTACTATAGGGGTTTAATTAATATCAATGCTTTCAACTCACAACCCATGACGTTTTCCACGATACCGTTCAAGAATACCAATTCCTTCGAAAACGAAAACGACTTCGTTTTCAAATTGCGTTTTCAACTCATCTCCCACGAACTCAAGAATTGGGGTCCAGTCCTTATACCGTCGTTATACCATGGTTATACCACCTATACCCAGGATGTACATGAATCCGGGTCTAGATATTTTACATCCTATATTGTTACTGCTAATACCATAGAATTTAAATCAACTTTGATAAAAATATTATATTTTAGCAAATAATTTTGTAATGGAACTTGAAAAAGTAATGAGATCACACACATAACAAAAACTTGTAGAAATACAGCCAAACCTTACACACTCAAAAGGAATGAGATCTAAAAAAGGGCCAAGCTCATCTACCCTTCCACATAAACGTACAGTGTCCCATAACAGCATCCTCGAAAAGCTTGGCAAAATAGAATTTGCATGTTATTACGTTTAAATTAATTAGAAAAAAAGAACTTGGATAAACTATTACGTTAAATTAATAATCGCAAATTCTATTTTGCCAAGCTTTTCGAGGATGCTGTTATGGGACACTGTACGTTTATGTGGAAGGGTTAGATGAGCTTGGCCCTTTTTTAGATCTCATTCCTTTTGAGTGTGTAAGGTTTGGCTGTATTTCTACAAGTTTTTGTTATGTGTGTGTTTGGTCTATCTCTATATTACGCTGGCTAGCTTCTTATGATGTAGTAGCAGGTGATCTCATTTGAGAACGATTCTCCCGTTAACACTTTTTAGGGCACTAAAAGATCGTTCTGCGCGGTTGCTGCCGATGTTAGTACGTAGACAATATAGGCTATAAGCTCTATGTTGTAGCGGTCATCGCCATAGGCGTGCGCAAAGATTTTACAATGGGGGGGCCACAGGCACGGGCGCTTGCAGGAATTTTGGCAGAGGGGGGAAAAATTTACAATTTGTACTTCGTTGGGCAAGCACGGGGGAACAACAGCGCCGCAGGCGAAAATTTTGAAAATCAGGTTTTTAAATTGCGTTTGGTGGGTTTTAGAAAAAAGTAGTGGGCTGAATACAATACCAAAATAATGTAATTTTTGTGCAGTCGATACTTGAAACGGAGGAAACAAAAAGGAATTTTAAACGAAACCTTCAACAATTCTTCACACTTTTTAAATTTTTAAATTTTAGTTTCAACTGATTGATATAAATACTGAAGTTTTTATTTCATTAAATGCTTTGTCCAGGGGAGTGGTCCAGGGTGGTGGTGGTCCAGGGGAATGGGGGCGGCGGATCAGGGTTGGGGGGGGGGGGGTCTGTGGCGTAGCCCCAGTCTCAGGAGGCGACATTTTTTGGGGGTTAACTTTTTTTAGGGAAGGTCTTAAAACGTATTTGAGAGAAGGCATTTTAGTTATAAAACTTATTTGAAAGTGAGATGATGAGAGAAAAAGGTAGGTAGGCCTAAAAGATTCGGAATACTAAGTAGGACCTAGACATATTTCAAATTAATTAATTTTTGTATCAATTATTAAACTTGATTAGTTATTTTGATAACATTTCTAGGCCTAATGGGGGGGCCAAGGCCCCCCCGCCTCCCCTGCGCACGCCTATATGGTCATCGCGACTCGCTAGACTGCAGCGGTTTCCTCTTTCTCTCGATTTGTGCTTGTTTGCGGGAAAGGGGGCTGTTTGTGCCAAGAGACATACACCGTCTACGCCTCTACGGATACATCCAAACCCAAAAAATAATACAATATCTGACTGACATCTCTGAGATACTTTCTATCTTTACAAGAAAGTGCGTAACTAGTTACACTAATCAATGTTTGTAATTGTGTTGACACCCCCCTAATAGCGCGGCAGGCAATTTTTTGAAAAATATGTATTTTAGAAGTGGTTTTTATGTGTTTTAGAAGTAGTTAAAGGGCTTTGCTGAACGAAAAAATGAAAAGATAATAATTTAAATGAATCAAAACGAAAAACGCACTTAAATTGGTTAATTTGTCATTTTTCTAGGAGGGGCGAGAAGATACTTTCGCCCCCCCCCCTCTGTAAGCTCAGTGGGGGCAAGCTACCCCCCTTCCCCCCCGGCTCCGACGCCGCTGGACACGGTCGAGATGGTATGGACTGGACATTATGAAACGAATGGTGGAAGAGAGAGGAAAGGATGCCCAAGAGAATGTATGAAACACTGAAACAGTGGCGGATCTAACACTGTTTCTTGGTTTGGGGGGAACCAAACCAAGAATGGAGAATTTTTGGGAGAGGAGATTTTTTCTCTCTCAAGATTTTCAGATATTTATAAAACGTAAACAAAGTTGGAAGCAGTAACTAGCGTATCTGTGGGGGGGGGGGGGGGAAGATCGATTTTGCAAGTTTGAAAGTCCCAGCCGTTAGACGAAAATAGGTGATGGTAATAATTGGCAATCAAAATCGGAATATCATGGGGGGAGGGGATCTCCATCCCATGTATCGCCATTGGTATGAAAGAAGGATTGAAGAAGGAATAAGACGGGGAATGGCCAAGGAAGAGATGGAAGGATGGCAAGAGGAGAGAGCTGGGAAGATGTGGGAGGATAGAAGGAAGAGAAAAAAGTTTGTTGCAAGCTCTAGCTGACCCTGCCAGAAGCAGGAAACTGCGATGGATGATGATTTTCTACTTCTAGGGTGTGTATACCCTTCATCCCAACGGTGTCAATTAGCAACGGTCAACGAAGCACATACAAACTGTAAATAGTTGTTTCGAAGTAGCCTGGTCGATGGCGTCCGCGGGTGAATTATAGCCAACCAGCGAGCTTTGATTTTAATTACCGACCGTTGGTTGGGCTTTATTTGGCGTCGATGACGTCGGCGTCGTCAGGGTTGGTTCTAGGATAGTCGCCGAGTACGTACACACTTAATTGAAGGGGCTATTACCCCAAAAAATATTTTTTACCACAAAATCCATCGCAAAATACTACACTAAAATGACAATTTAAAAAGATTATATCTTGTAGGCCTACCTGTGATTTTACACAAATTTTTCAATTTTTTTGATCTAGAAAATAGCGAAGATCGGCGTTTGGGAAAATTTCTTAAATTGGCTTTAACCTGCTTCTTTTTCGTTCCACATAGGTACTACACACCTACACTTACTACTACATACTTACGTACTACATAGATACCAATCTAAAATGGACTTTTGTAACATCGTGTCTTGAAACTGGGCACAAATATACACTCAAAACACGCAAAAATATGCATTCCAAAATCACACTCCTTCTTGGTAATCAGCATATTTTGAAAGAACAACTTGCCCAAATTACAAAACAAAATACATATAGAGAATTTACAGAAAAGGCTGAATAGTACGTCAATAATGGCCAATATTTTTTTGGATCAAAATTCTCCAAGGTCACTAAGCATAAAGATCGTCCCCATGCTATATCTTATGGGAGATTTTTGCCGATGGGACCTAGCTCGAAAAATATTAAGTTTGACAATTTTTTTGGGGCCAATGGTGGACCCAAAAAAAATTCTGGTAATTTCTAAATTCATAAGTACGCCTCGGCTTGCCTGAATGAAATATATTTTTTGAGTTTAGCGGGTGAATACCCTTTAATAGAAATTACACATTTTTTTCCAATGACAACTCAACGATACAGGATAGTGATTTTAGGGGGTAAATTTAGGAATTATCGTTAAAACACTGGACTACATATTTTGTTACAAGGGAATTAACAAGTTGCAACACGTAAAATGGTTGTTAATAATTGATGTCATCTTATTTCTGGACTTATCAAGACGATGGACTAAAGGGGAGACATTTGTATGAAAGGTACAAAGATATGAAGATGAACTCTTGGGAGATGCGAGATATTCTAAATCTGACATTGTGCTTTAGTAATATTTAACCTAAATCGAATGGTGCAACTCTATTTATTTATTTGTTGATTATTGTCAGTGGTGCAACTTCAAATCAGGGACCCGTGAGGGAAAAAAATATGTGGGACCTCGGTGGTGTATGTACACTCTTTTGTAGGTTAAGTATACATGACTTTGAATGGGGGTGGGGGAAGGACCCTCACAGCCAATGTGGTCCGGGGCACACAGACCCATTTTTTTAATTCTTAGGAGTATGATTGTAGTACTGTAACGAGTTTTAGGCATATTTTTCAAACATTTGTTAGTGGTCCTCTACCAAGGATCTTCTTTGACAATCTGTAGACCCAGCATTTTGGGAATTCTCGTTCCCGTGCAGTTACCTGGTACCTTGCATGGATTTTTCATGCAAAACTTAGTATACTGTACCACAATCGGTGATCGTAACTAAGCAGGATTTGAACTCACGCCCCTTAGGGTTAGACCATGCTTCTAATATGCACCCTAACTGTATGAGGAGTCACAATTGGCCATTTTAATAATAAGAGAATAGAGAAACAGCTGAAGAAAAATTGAGAACACTTTCATTGGTACCGTTTTCAATTGTGGACCACCCCTTTAAATACATCATTAATTGGATGAGCGTAGCGAAGATTCCATTTCACTACACTGGAGAAAAAAATCCGGAATGTTTTTTTTCTTTCTTTCATTTTTGTATTTTTGTGTGTCTGTTAACACGATTCCGGCTAAACCGTTACTCCAATTGCGATGAAATTTTATGGAGGCCTTCGAAGTCTCTGAACTTAGAACCGACACCTTTTTGAGCGCAATCGAAAAATTATTTCTCATAAAAATCGCAATTTTACGATTTTTTTTCGATTTAAAAAAAATTTCTTCGACTTATAACACCTGCATGCTTTATCCAATTGTAATGATTTTTTTCACAGAACCTTTATTTTATGAATTAATATATTCGTGTTAAATTTGAGCACAATCGAAAAATTATTGCTCATGCAAATCGCAATTTTACGCTTTTTTTTAGTTTTTTAAAAACATTTCTTCGACTTATAACACAGCTACATACTTTATTCAATTGTAATGTAGTGTGTAATGTAATATGGGCCCCTGATCCTCATGTCATCGTCATAAAAAGTAAAACAATATTACTAATCGTGTCTCGCAGGCCATAGCAACGGGAAAACAAAATCAAATTAAATTTTAATACCATCTGAATAACACATGGCAGCTCAATGCACCAATTGTTGTCCTCCTTTGTAAATCAGTTTTTATAACTGAATAGGATAGACGTTAAATAAATAATAAATAAATAAATAAATAAATAAATAAATAAATAAAATTACGCTCATCTAACAACACACCTGAAAAAGCGTTTACGAAGCTTCCTAGTTAATAATTTTGCCTTTTACTATACTAGGGAGGGCCTATTGTATAGCCTATTGTAGGCCTGTCTCCAATGTGGTGAAAGGGGGGGGGAGGGGTCAGTGGTAGGGTTTTACCATGGTTTTACAATCACCTTTTACTTAAAGGTACCTAGGTGATTTATTGATAGGTTGTGCATTATACATTGGAATGGTTGTTGTTGGTTATTCTCTCACTCCTGAATCAGTGGAAAGGTTGTCTTCCCCTTTCTCTCATTTTACGGCCATCCTCTGGACTGGTCATACGAGCTCATTCCCACTGCTGATGCCTGCAATAAATTTGTGCCCCTCCCCAAGGTACAACCAATACCTACAACATAAAACCCTAACAAAGAAGATTGATTGGCAATTTCTTCACAATCACACCACATCATATCATTCACCACATTATTATTGATCATTCTTGTTTGGTGTAGACCCTACTGGTAGGCTAATTAATAATTATGAACAATACACAAAGCCAATTTTTCTTTAAAAAAATTCTACCAGCATGAAAGGTAGGGGCTACCTTTTAGTTCTTATTAAATGTATTTTTTAAATAGGCACACATGTAGGCCTATAATTTTTTTATAAAATTTATTTCACTTTTCAATGATAGCGTACTATATTTTACTGAACCGCTCGTATGTCGCATACTGAGCACTACCCATTGGAATGCTACGCTGCACTTTCATCAGTGACCTCACTCGTCCTGTAGACCAAACTCGTGGCTGGTGCGCTCCCGAAGAAAGATTTAATTTAACCATCTGTGCTTTGTGCGTTAAAACTTCTAAGAAACCTCGTAGTTGACAAAGCTTTTTTTGCACTTTTCCAGTGTACCTAGGCCTAAGTGCCGTAGTGGAACGTTATTGTGTGCTATCAATGTTGAGTAGGTAAGGCTTTTATGTAGGCCTAAGTTATTTTGTGTGTTTGCTCATTGGATGAGCGAAGCGAAAACTTCAATTTCACCGACTCCCCCAAAAATATAGCCTAGCTCGGGTGTTTTTTTTTTCCTGACTGTTTGCTCTCTACCGGGCAAACGGCATATGCAATCTTGATGAAAATTGGAGGGGACCTTCGAAATCTCTGAACTTAGACTTGCCACGTTTTTGGGTACAATCGAAGAAATATTTCTCATGAATATCGTACTTTTACAAACATTTTCGATTTTTAGTGCGATATTTTCGTGACATTTCGGCCGATTCTGACCAAACGGGTGGGGCTACAACGTTCATATTTCACATGGACATTAAGGTTATGGTGATGTATTGCTTTTTGAAAGAAAAGGTTGAGAAAGTTAGCCAGAATCCATAGAATAAAGGTTTTAATATGAGTTTTTTTAGGTTTATAATAGGCTAACAATTAACAAGTACCTAACAATAGAAACTTGATAACAATCACCAACAATGCGTATAAAAGGCACTTGATAAGTAAATAGATCCCACGCAAACTAAAAACTTACAAACAAGCTCATCCATCAACACGATGGGACTTTAGCGTTTTCCTAGAGATACAGAATTGTTCATAATTATCCTAGATTTTACTCCTAGGTAGGTACCGTACTTATGTGTAGGGACTAGGGAGGCCTAAGCTTACCTTTCTGGTTGCTCATCTGGAGAATTCTTCTCTTTTTTATCCCGATTCGGGCTAGCCATTGTAGTGTAACATTCACTAACCACTCAATTTCCTGCAATGAAAGATATAAGAGTTTATAATAAGTAATAACACATTTAAGACATAAGACTCTAAGCAGAAGCTAAATGGAAATTTATTTATTTTTATTTAGGGCCTATTGCAATAGGGCCTAGGCCTAAATGAATAAATATGAATAAATTGAATTTGTGTTTAGAGTCTTCCCACTCAGTCATAACTCATAACTGATTTTCAGTGGGGGACATTAAACCAAAGCAACCAAGCCAACCCAGTAGGCCCATCAAACTTTGCAAATATGCAAAGGGAAGTAGGACAATATGATACATGGCGTTTTCCATTGGCCGCACTCAGGTCGCACTGGATTGCCACATGTCTTTTCATTTGTTCAGTTTTGTGATATTATTCAAGTGGAGGTTGACAACAATGACATCTCTGCACTCGCCGAGTGCATGCCAATGGAAAACGCCGTAAGATGTGCAGATAGATAGCCTATGGGCTAGAGAGAAACATTTATTTTATTAAATCATGTAATAGGCCTACACACAGGCCTATCGGTAGTCAATGTGGCAGTGTCTAGGACTTTGGAAACAGTCTCTATGAGCCTTGGGGTGTGTCTGAATTAGGATCCAGGTCTAGGTCCAAGTCTAACTCAATGTTTATGTGCTATACTAGCCCACAGTAGAGCTACCTGCCGGGCAAAGTCAACACTACAGTAAAGTTGAGTTAGGTGTGCATTCGAGAGTCCTTAGCAAAGTATTTGCGTAATAAACACTATTAAGTAGGCCCATCCAGTAAAAACAATAAAATACCGGGACGTGATAAAAACAAACAAAGTTGAATGTTAACCTACATTTAAATATGCATTTGTTTGTTGTTTTGCTCATTGTCGCTGTCAGCTATTTTGAACCGGACCTAAAACGAGTGTAGGCACTACACTTTCGATTGCTCGGTCCAGTTGCGGACTTGGACCGAGAATGGACCTAGACTTAAAGAGTTTTCGGACAGTACTTCCTACGTCTTTGACAGAGAATTAGTACATTTATACGTTGGAAGATGTGGACTTGAATTTGGACCTAGACTTTGAATAATATTCAGACACCCTTGGTAAGGGATTGCCAAAGAATTACGGTACCTCAATTTTTTTTTCTGCAAATTAACTACTATATTTGGGATCTAGATTGCAGGCATAGCCTATCCATGCCTAATATAGGCCTCTAGAAGGTGTTCTGTATTCATAGAAGGCCCAAAGTCCAGAAGTCACATTGTATCCAAGTCTACACGCAGTTGCTTTTATGCATGTTATTTTTTCACATATTGTATTGTATTGCTTTATTTCTGGCTCATACTAGCCATTTGACAGTGTGGCGGGAATGGTAGGCCTAAATGGTCTGGGGGATGGGAGAAACTTGAGGACCAAAGGAAGAAATACCAACTAGGCTAGGTAGGTATTACTGTTCAGGATTACGAGGAAACATGATTGGGATGAAGCAAACTTAATCGGGGACTGACAAGAGCCACGTACTTGGCATAAGCCTAGAGGATCATGGGTGGAAGTATGAAAGAGGAAGCTGGATGTGGGGAAATAGGCCTAGGGCTACTCCTTCATGGCAAGGACGGTGGTGGATACTGGATTGGCACGGACTTGCTCAGGATGATTAAGTAACCTGGGCTTTTGAAATAGGGCTAGCGCCCTAGGCCTATAAATCCGAAGGTCTGGGTTTAGGCTTAGGGGCCAGCCCCTAGGCCCTACACTGTAGGCCTACACCCTGGCTGGTACTGAGGCCAAACGTAATTTTATTCCTAGATTTCTGCCATTTGGCCTGAGCTTAATGTTCTAAATGGGGACAAGCCTAGCTAGGCCTAGGCCTAGGCTTATTTCATACATAGGCTAGGGTAGGGCTTGGCTAGGTAGGGTATAGGCCTACTAGGCTAGGGCTAGCCTAGACACCTGATTATCGTTAGAGCCTAGGCCCTAGGCCTAGATGATGGTCAACAAGCTTACCTGGGAAATGTCAACACATTCCTTGTTTTTCAAAGGTGTGTGAAACTAAATCCAACATTTAAAATAAGACTAAAGCCTAGCTAACACGTAAAGAGAGTTATTTGAGAGATCAACGTGTAGAAACGATAAAAAAAACTTTAATATCTAACGTCTAACCTACAGAAACTGTCAAACAAAGAACACAAACACCTTGCAAAATACACAAACTAGGTAAACGACCTAACCTAACCTCAACTTACTATTGGGTTATTGAAATGTCCGCTAGATGGCACTGGCATTCAAACAAGTAGTCAATGCAACTGAATGCTACGCAAAATCAAGGAGGCACTGGTGTCGAACGCTTGCTGACAACAACAACCACAACTACAAATTCGGTGTTTTAAATATTTTTTACCGATGAATAAAGATCGTTCCGATAATGTGTTCAAGTGCAAATACTTCCACGAGAGAGTAGACGAAAAAGACGGTCCCGGAGTCCGGACTTCTCGACCTGGAAAAGTTAGTCTGTTTTATTAATTTTCTTTTTCTTTTCTTCTGTCATCCTTTCGTGCTGCATTTCAGTTTGCTGAATGCTGCGTTCCTCATTCGAACCTTGGCTTGGGCGTTAGTTGTACTCCTTTATCCTTTATCCTTGTCACTTGATGATTATAACGTTTCCAGCCTGTTGCTTCAGTTGGAGGACTGGGTCCAGTACTGTTCTGAAATTTAAGTACGGTTCCAATGTCCTTGACGAGTTTACATGTCGAGTACCCAACTAGAACTGAACTGACATTCGGTCCAGCATCGGCTGCGTTCCCACAAATTGGTTTAGTTATAAGGGGATAGGAAATACGTGTTAAATTGTTTACGTTTTTGTCCTAAGAAATTGTTATAACAAAACCATAATTCGTATGACGGACCAATCAGACGTTTTGTTATTTATACGACTACCAATGAAAAGGAGTAACTTCATTATGACAGGCCACTGAAACATTACTAACCAATCAGGATATCGGATTTCTTGTTACCATAACAATCAATAACAATTTCTTAAGACTAAACCAAAGTTATGGGAACGCAGCCTTACGGCGATTGCTCAAAACATCACTGTTACATAACCCTACTTTCATGTCATTTTCGTAAATACGGGTAGGATTGAAGGCCAGGCCTAGGCGTGTATGATCTACATTTGAAGTTGGAGCCCAACGAACAGAAGTTAAAAATAGATACAACATTTTAAAACTTATTTATTGACATTTGCAATTAGGCTGCATGTTTTTCAGTTCGGTTCCCTCTCAGGAAGCTGTTTACATGTGACGGTCTTCCAGTACGGTAGCTACTTTTCGTCGGACCGAACCCAACCGGTACGGTACGGGTTTTACGTGTTTACATGACGTACTGAGTACAAAAACCGTACTCAATACCGTACTCAGTCGTCCATGTAAACAAGGCTAATATATTTTAATTAATTCTCAATATTCACCAGCTAGAATACCTTGTTTATTTGAGCTGGGATTCTATAACCAAATAATTCAGGTGATCCTGACTCTTTGGGATCTACTTAATTACTGTTACTACTTACTACTAAGGTAAGTATCAAAAAGGTTGGCCTGTGATGATATTAGCCTGAATCCAAAATAAAGTTTTGGTTACTTCCTGCGTAATATATGCAAAAAGCTATCTCATTCCGTTCTAAAAAATAAAAACTTACTTCA
The DNA here is from genome assembly GCA_024449915.1 of Sweltsa coloradensis. Classification (NCBI taxonomy): domain Eukaryota; kingdom Metazoa; phylum Arthropoda; class Insecta; order Plecoptera; family Chloroperlidae; genus Sweltsa; species Sweltsa coloradensis. The sequence goes on from JAMZAV010000217.1 coordinate 158,360, forward strand.
AGGGGTATTCACCCCCTAAACTCAAAAATATATTTCGTTCAGGATAACTAGTAATGAATTGAGCAATTAACAGAAAAATTATTGGGTCCACTATGACCCGAAAAAATAGTCAAACTAGGTATTTTTCGAGCTAGGTCCCATCGGCAAAAATCTCCCACGAGAAATAATATGGGAACGATCTTTATGCACCGTGACCTTGGAGGATTTTCATCCAAAAAAATATTGGTCATTACACTGCAGCCTTTTCTGCAAATTCTCTTTACTTTATTTTGTAATTTGGGCAAGTGGGTCGGTCAAAATATGCTGACTATCAAGAAGGGGTGTCATTTTCGAATGCATATTGAGAGTATATTTTCTGTGCACTGTTTCAAGACACAATGTTATAAATGAGCATTCTAGATTGATACGATGCTCTAGTATCTATGTGGAACTAAAAAGAATCAGGTTAAAAGCCGATTTAAGAAAATTCCCAAATCACCAATTTTCTCAAATTTCTGGATAAAAAAAAAATTGAAAAATTGGTGTAAAATCACAGTTACAAGATATAATTTTTTAAACGGTGATTTTAGTGTTGTTTTATGCTATATATAGATTGGGTGGTAAAAAATAATTTTTTGAGGTAATAGCCCCGAAGGAGGACATGTTTTATGAAAATGTATTATTTGCTTGCCATAAGCTAAATAAATAAATTTCGTATTTAGACTATACCCACTCAGTCACATAATGATTATCAGTGGGAGACTTTAAATTCATGCCGACCAAGCCAACCTTGTAGGTGCCGACACCATCGACGAGCGGACAATGACTAACTAGAGACCGGCATGTTCAAGTTGGAAACACCGATCAATCTAGCTGGACACGATTACACCCGCGGACAGCGTCAGAATCAACGAGGCTAATTTGAAACAAGTAACAACCTTAGAATTTATAACGTTCATGCTTCGTTGCTATAGGGCGGCTCCAAACTTCTGCCTAAAGCTAGACGCTAAGAAGATAAACGCTATAAATCTTCAGCTTGTATTGCATGTGGCGAGTATCGAACTCAATAGGGAGTCTCTTGTCGTCGTGAAGAACGCATGTGCCTGACGTCTGACGGCACTTATTACCGTTTATATGCGTTTTTAAAATTAGTTTATTTGGTTCTAGGGCGCGTCAACCGTAAGGTCATAATGCGCCACTCTAGCCTAGGGGATGGTAGCAGGGGCCCATGCTGGTCAGAACCATCCATCACGGGTAGGGTGAGGAAAGGGGGGTTCTCACGTCGCGATCATCATGTCGTCTTTGTCAACGATCGTGGTGTCATTGTCGTCGTACCCGTCGTCGAGGAGATCGTCTAGGGAAGGGGGCAAGGTCCCCGACGACGATTGCCAGAGCTCGCCTCTAGTTTCGGGAAGTAAACCTTACATACTATGTAGCTAATGTTTGCGAGGTGGACTTTCACTCTTAAATCGCGTTTGGCCAATTCTACGCCTGGCCCAGACGGGGGTTTATGACGGGTTAGGTATGTGTATCCTACTTTTCAAACGAGTTATTAGCTTAAAATAGCGAACAAAGCTTACCGATGGCATATAGAACATTTACATTCAGTAATTAAATATGAAAGGGTACATGTTATGTTTAAGCGTTAAAAATAATTGGTGGAGGTGCCAGGTCCTAAAATTCCTCGTCTTTATGTAAATACAGCCCTCTCGTTTGACCCTTAGGGTCAAAGAAAACATTTAGTATCGGGGTTTCAACCAAAAAGCGTAGATGCTATTGCCGCAAGTAGTAGTGGTGAAGATCGTATGAATATTGCGGCAGAAGGAATTATGTTGTGTAGCCAACACGAGCAAGATATTATCTGCGCTTGATCACGGAGTTTCTCCGCGTGCTAGAGCCACGCTGAGCTAGCGTGAACAGAGTTGAAACAGTTGTTATGTTGGGAAAACAAAATCAAGCTATCTGCGTTCTTTCGTTGGAACCACTATATCATCCTTGCTGAAGGTCAATGTCAACAAAAAGAACACGCGTTTCAATCGCAGACCATGTTCGAAATACAGAATGTTTATACCCCCCCCCCCAGAATGTTGGGAGGGGGAGGGGGGTTAAATTAGTATCTATGATGAATGTAATCTTCACTCCCATCCAAGGAAAGTAGAACAGCGTGGTATGAAAATGATAAGCTGCTTTCTATTTTAATCTTTCCCGTATAGCTAGGTACTCGTGCTTCTGAAATAATATTTATTGAATACAATCCATTTTCACTTTTTCCACTTTGAAACGTAATCTACTTAATGGGGGTTTGATGGACGGACGTAGCTCAAAGTGGCCTGTGATTTTTTTCGAGCTCCTCAGCAGTGTGCGCTGTACATTTTCACTTCTGCTAAGCAATGAATTTACTTTTAACACCGTAATTAAATCTCGTTGAACATATTTTTAAGATATTAAAAACTTTCTGCGGCAAAACCATTAAAAAACCTTGGAGAAATGAATTACAGTTTTATTTGTTTTTATTAATGGCGTTCTTATAGACGGGAACTATAGCGAAATTGAAAGCTTTCTTAGTTTACGGTAAAGCCATTAAAATAAAGTTAGGTCATTACTTCTTATGTGATAACTTTTTAAAGTTGTCTGGAAAAGTGTATTGGTATCGTAAAAACTAGATAAAAAACAATATAAAAATTATATTGTAAACCAAAAAGTTTGCACTTGTAGTGGCCACTATTGGCTTTAAAATTTGACACCGTTGTCATGAAACTCTTCCACTTCGTGTAATCCATTTGTTAGCATTTTTCGTTTAATCTTTTCTACCTTTTGAGTTTCTATCTCTGTTTAAGTCGTATTTTATAAAGTACTGTGTGAAACCATAGTCCATTGAGGCCATGAACGTGTTTGAACATAATCCCTTCCTTGGTTGCCTCTTTCTTTTTGCCACGACTTGCTCTTTATCCATCCAGTTGTGTTGTACATGCTTGCACCGGCTTCTTCGTGAAGCAAGAGCTAGTCCAACTAATTTGTTAACTTTTTTCGTATGAAGAACAAAAAAAAAACACTGCCAACTTGTCTAAAAGTTTCGTGAGACTTAAGTGCACGAGCTACTGTGAAACATGTGTTATGTTGTTCGAGATAAAGCAGCTACCGTATATAAGTACAGCGTTAACTGTCGAAAATAGTCTAGTACATTTTAACGCAGATGATTTAGGGATAGACCCCTTAATTACGCTTTAACCCCCTTGACAAGATACAATCTAAGAACTATATACAGTTTCAGTCTCAAGTGAAAATACAATTTTTGATAATTGATCTAAAGTAAAATACACTGTTTCTTTATCAATTAGCAGAGGTAGGTATTGACGGTAAAAACGAATTTTCACCCTCTAAAAACCGTTAACCAAAAAATAATTTTCAACACCATCATTCAAACGAAAAACAAAGATGAGAATAAGTTCCGCCACTAATACCTGTATCTGAGTTCCCATAACTACATTTTATTGATATCTGCAAGTTCTTTAAAAGATTCCACACCCAAAATTTTCAAAAATATCATGGATGAGTGAGATATAGAGCTATCACCTTAATGTTGAATTATTTTCACCACTTATTCACCGCTTTTGGACATAATAAAAACAAAGATTTGCTTTTATTTTCACCCAAAATACCTGCCTCTGTCACAAACATATTTTGCCATACATAACCCATCTTCTCAGCATGTCAGTACCCAGTGGTTCATCCGCTTCATGTTTCCGAGTAATACGTCGACAATCATCATCCCCTGCCTCAGCACGTATACTAAGTTGCTTCTACTGAAAGTGATGGTTCGCGCTCGACTCTGATTCAGGAGGTCCCAGTTTCAAATCCCGTTGAGACCGGCAATCCTGACTGAAGTTTTTTTCTGAGGTTTGTTAGGGCCTCTTAAAACAGCCCTCCACAATAATTGTGAAAGGCACATTTATCTAGTTCACATGAAGAGGGGCATACCCTATACAAGGTTTAATTCCCAAGGTTAATTTAATTTGTATTGCTACTAATAAGTCATATTTGAGCAGTAATTAAAATATATTCGTTGTATGTCATAAGTTTCAATGTCTCCCAGTTCTAATGATTTCATCCACATCTTTCAATGTAATATTTCAAATTACGACAACGAGTCCCCGTAATGAAATAGTATCCCCTTGAGAATATACATCGTGGAAGCGTATTATAGGTTTTGTCATGATTTCGCTCAAACACTAATTTGCAACAGCTGGTGTTCTGTCTTTACTCGGAAGCAAAACGAGTGCTTTTCCTTTTGCTTTCGTGGTTAGTGGTTAATTAATTTCTCAATATATACAACACACGTGGAAAACTGCTTTTGACACCGTAATGCAACCCCACTCTAATTAATAATCTATTATGCAGACAATGCATTAATCAAGCCCTTGTAACATGACATACAGACTAAAAAAAATAAACATATTGTTTGTAGTAACGATCCGATAACGCTAACGGTTTAAATAATGATTCTGCGGTAAATAATATTGAGTGTATCTATACTTGTTAAGTTTCCTTTATCGAGAACGAGTATTATATGTCTCTTAGGAGAAGGTTACGTCATTGGACGAACCCCCACACACGTAAAATGTGAATTAATGGATACATCTTATTTAACTCCTTTTTTATCAGTTTAAATACATATTTACCTAAATATGGTGTTAAAGCAAAGCAAAAGTAGGCTCAACTGGACATTTATCTCTATTTGGGTACGGGACCCAAAATACTCAAAATAGGAGGCGAACTCGAAAGTTTAGATGTTTTGGTGGAGGTGCCGGGTCTTCAGAATCCACGCTTTAGTATAGGACTAGCCCCGCTCACTGACACCCAAACACAAAACAATCTGCAATCTCCTTGTTTATTTATTTATTTTTATTTCCCTTTCAAATATGTGGTTTACATGGTGGCAAGTACCTAAAACTAACTTTTTATAGTTCTACCATAAGGTATCAAGACTCAGGCCTAATATCACACTTTTTGTTTCTTAATTTCTCATTTTACCTCTAAATCATAAAATCCATAATCTAATCAACATCAAATCAAATCAAATATACACTAGGAAGCTTCGCAAACGCTTTTTTTTAGTCGCGTTGATGGATGAGCTTTTTAATTATAAAATGTTAATTTTAATTTAAAATAATAATAAAAACATATTTACACGGCCCATACAAAGCAATCATTAGGTCTGTTGGATCTTTGATTGTTTGTAACAAGGCTGTGAGTAAGATATAAAATCTCCTGTGAAGTTTTCATACAAGGCTGTGAGAAAGATCTAAAATCTATATTTTCGTGCTATTTGGGCGGATTCTGAACAAAAATGTGGGGCTACAACGTTCATATTTAACATGGACAGTAAGGTAAGGGTGATGTATTGACTTTTGAAAGAAAAAGTTGAAAAAGTTGGCCAGAATCTATAGAAATAAAGGTTTTAATATTTAACACCTCAAAAAACTCAAATTAAAACCTTTATTTCTATAGATTCTGGCTAACTTTTTCAACTTTTTCTGTCAAACGTCAATACATCACCATAACCTTAATGTGTATGTGAAATATGAACGTTGTAGCCCCACCCGTTTGGTCAGAATCGGCCCAAATGGCACGAAAATATCGCACTAAAAATCGAAAAAAATCGTAAAAGTACGATATTCATGAGAAATATTTCTTCGATTGTACCCAAAAACGTAGCAAGTCTAAGTTCAGAGATTTTGAAGGTCCTGTCAAATTTTCATCAAGATCGCATATTATGCCGTTTGCCCGGTAGAGAGCGAACAAACAGACGGAAAAACAAACAAAAAAAAAAACAAAAAAAAAACAAAAAAAAAAACACATCGAGCTAAATTTTTTTGGGGGTCGGTGAAATTGAAGTCTTCGCTTCGCTCATCCAATCAGATCCAAATCCACATCCTCCACAATGTAAATAAAACACATGCCAAATGGAGGTTATGTTTGGATTTTATCGTGAGACGTAACGCACGGACGGACAGATGGATAAATAAATACGACTACTAAATATTAAATACAAACTTCAATGCGCGCCTCGATAATCTGGAATCAAATACACCGGTATAATATTAGATCCCATAAAACACAGAATGAATCAAATGTGATTTATCTTTGGAGCGGATTCTCTCCACCTCTGCGAACCTCTATCCCACAATCTGATTTATCTTGACGTCGATTAGCTCGGGCATGTCTTCGCTTTAAATTGAATATAAGATGGTACGCGCCTCACAATTAGTGCTCAAAGAAACTTTCCCTCATTCCAGTCAACCTAGTAATATGTCAAGTAATTTCATCTAACCGGCTTATTCCCGACTCTGCTCATTTCGCTACAAAGATCGAGGGGGTGGCTTTGATACACCCACCCCATATCATAGAGATGGATAGAGTAACCGTGCCGGCGTGGTTGGCTTCTTTATCGTATATTTCCGTTCCACAGACGAACAGAGCTTATTTTATGATCATCATGTGACCCTTTATAGAGCCCCATAGTTACCTAATGGCTAGCTTAAACGTAGCGGATTCTTTTTCCCCATTTGTCTCCTACCCGCTTGGTCATGAGAGTTGAGAATATAGACCTTTGTCTTTCTTCATGGGGAGACTTTGTTACTCTCTGTAGACCCAAATAGTAATAGACAATGGGTAGTTAGATATATTTTATTTTTGAATTCCACACACGATGGCAATATTATTATGACCACCACAGGACCCTCCATAATAACCTCGTATATAAACTCATGGTTGGCAAGGGACGGAGGATATAGCTTATATGCTCTCAGTTATCTCCTAAAAACGCGTTTGTTGGCGTTTGCGGGTGTTTCAACTGCAGTAGCTACAGCTTCTTTAATTAAGATGATACCGGCTATACTTGTGTGTTAACAATTCTTGTTGGCACGACCGGGTGACATAACAAAATGTGCAAAGTTTTCACAATTATAATGCATAAACAGAATGCTGTGTACCACTCAGGCCCCACGTTCTACGCGGGCTGGTGGTGGGTTACGCGCGGATACGGCAGGCTGCAGCGGCGGTTGCGTTTTAGCCCGTGATGAACGCTAGTAGTATGGATGGGGTCTTATCGAAGTGTTTCAGGGATAAGAACACACAATAATTACCATTTTTATATGATAAAAAGGTTCAGAAGTATGAAAAAATGTTACTCGTATTTTTTTAAACAACAATCATTAATAATCTAAGACTATAATAATGAATATTAACACATCCTTGCTTTATTGCAAAATTCAATATATTAAGCTCACTCGCCTGGCTCAATTTATGGAGTTGATTAATGACACATGTGTTTTCTTTTTTCTTCAACTAATTTTAATTCATTGTATTTCATTCAAAACTTTAATATTGTTTTTAATTATTGTATATTGATCCAGTGACACATTTATTTGGAAAGTTGTTCAATTGCTGTTTATTATTTTGTGCGCATCTATATTATGTATTAGTTTTATTTACTGTCCTCATTTAATAACTACATTTTCATACACTAGGGAAACGCCAAAGTCGTTGTTAGACGAGTGAGTGAGCCATGTGTTGAGTACCCGGTAACATTTCTTTTCTTCCCCTTACCTTAGGCCTCCCTATAGCCTATCATAGGCTACAGTGGAGCATTTTGGCCTAAACTATGGCCTAAACTTTTACACAACTCCCGGACCAACAATCTACCATTAAACAAGACCCGGCAGTCACACGGAATATTCAGTTGAAGACTGCCAACAACAGCAACCTCCGGCACAGTGATTTCCACCAATACCCTATTATTTATACGAATATAATTATCAAACTTAAATGCAAATGTTCCCGGGTACCCACCACATGACTCGCTCACTCGTCTAACTACGACTTTGGCGATTCCCTAGTCAAGTTGGCTAAAACGCCCTTGTAGCCGAAATGTGGGAGACGTGGGTTCAATCCCCTGGTCGGGAAAGATTTTGTAATTTCTAGATTGTATTTAAAAAATAATTAAACATGTTTTGAAATGCATATAACGCAGTGTAGTCCATCATCTGTGGCAATAGGGACTACTATGGTAAACATAGCCAGTACGAAATACGTGAAAATATTGCAAGGTTTACTCAATCTACGAGCGGAATTTGGGGGTACCTTGACGTCCAACATTCGACAGACCTTGCATGGGCACGGCATTACACGGCCAGGAGAAAAACAAACAAAAAATATATTTTCAAAATCTAAAACATTGTCGTTAAAATAATTTCTAAACATTGGAAGTCTATTTTTCAGTTTATCATTTCTTGTAGGTTTAAATCGCAATGAATCTTGCTGATTTTGTTAGCAGTTCTCAATAAACTCGTACCGGATGTCTGTTTAAAATTTCAGCGCAATCTGTTCAGCGATTCGGCTGATTTTCAACGTACACACACACACACACACACACGCACGCACGCAGAAAAACAATAGGGAAGTCTCACCAGTTTTAGATATTAGCGCTGGAGTATAGAATCAGTAGATAATCACTGAATAGCACAATCGCCGTAGTTTATAACACTCAAAAGCTAAAACTGTATATTCTACACGAGGTACAAAGTTTTACGTTTACTCTTTCCCGCGCTTTTATCGTGAAAAGACGTGTGACGACATAACCCTAAGACATTGTTGGTTATGAATGAAATTGACCACGGCCTTCTAGATCACGGAGCTAAATTCACCTCTCGGCCGTTCACCAGCTCGTGTTAAAACAACAGTCCATTGTTGACATTTTCTTTATAAATGTTTTCGTAAAACCATTAATCGTTAAAAATGTATACACAAATGTGCAAATGTTATATCTTGCTATACAAATTATTGTTTATTAGTATTTCTTAATCATACTTCAAACAAATTTTATTCTAAAAGTGCTTCTAGAAGTAAGATAATCATCAAAAATGCTGTTTATTCAATGATCACACGGTGATTGGTTGTAGGGTTATGACGTATTGCCCTGTTTTTCCCGCCATTATTACGCTAAAACTTTAAGCTCACTTTAGTGACTGAAAATATTTTTGAAATAACGAAGATTTTATATTTATGTAATCAGAAACTGGCCCTCAATATAGAAGAATAATAACAAATATCTGTGAGTCTTCCCTATTAGGGCCGTTTAAGTCGAATGGAAATCACTACGTTCGCTACGCTCACTCGTTCAATGACTAAAGGATATACATTGAATAAATAAATATATAAATAAATAAGTACGTTTGTTAAAGCCGGATCTCGATCGCTTTCTCGGGTAAAGAATCAGTGGTTAGTTTGGTGGAAATGACGTCCCATATAGTCGAAATCAAGCTAGGTTTTCCACAGTGCCTGCTCGAATCCATTTTCGACAATGTGGGATTTTCAATAACGCTGGGTCACGAATGATAGGGATTCGGGACCTATCGCTTGGGTTTGTTACCAGCTATAGGGTTTTGAACTGTTATCACCATACAATTGGGTGATGATTAACCCAGCCCACCTTTCAGCGTTAAAGTCTCCCAAAGGTTCCTGTGTACCGTTGTATCATTCCCCGATGGCAGAAAGCCAGTGAACCACACTTTGATTTAATTCTGCGGACGATTAACCTATTGAACGCGTCCTGCTGAAAGGTTATCGCGCGCGGGGCAAACGGAATTAAAGCATGCTCACGCGAATACGAAATCTGTTTCGGAAGTGAGTTCGCTTCGTGTCGTCTGTCTGTGAGCTCCGCAGTGAAGTCAAGTCAAGTCCGGCCTGTCTATTTCGGGGCTCACATTTGCCGGGGACAGAGTTGTAACAATGAATTCATAATGTATTCGTTTGACGGAGTGACCTCCATGCTACCCCTCGCGGCACAGTCGGAACAAGAACGTTGGACACCTTTCCTTTCGGGAAATACACATTACTGTTTGGAATCTCGTGTACTCCACTGTCGACTTCAGGGCAACAGCTGACTACCCTATACATTCATCCAACATTTTCGCACTGAATTAACGTTTTTAGTCGTATCTTATAACGATGCACTATATCGGAAAGTGATTAATCAAGTTGTGAAACTAAAATGAAAATGTACTAGCTTCCATGAGAAAAATATTTTAAACAACAACCTTAACATGACACTTTCAAATACAAATCAAACAAGACCAATGAACAGTTTAGCAATACCTCGAGTAAAGAAAGACCTAACCCGAAGACATGCCTTCTATTTAGGATCAAGGATTTATAATAAATGTGCATTACTTAAAATTATAAAAATCATGAATGTATAGAACTATGGCTAAAGGATAAAAGCCTGAAACAAATTGAAGATATTGTTAACTATATATTATCAAAATAGTAGTATCAAAACCACAATACTAATGTTATTTTCCAATGTTTTATACAGTATTCTTGATAATTGATGTATGACTTACATCGGTAATATATGGTTGTAATATTGGCTGTAGACTTCTCCACTAAACGATAATACCTGATTGATATCGAGAGATCGTACGTTATAGATCCGTCATATTTCACCCGGTTGTCAAATTATTCATCCACCTAGCACGGTTGTCACTCGACGCGGACATGATTTACAGTTAAACTTTATCAAGGGATGTGAGGTCGATGTATTTACACATAGTTCAGCCACCCGAAGCGTTTTTCACTAGCTCGTGCTATTGGTGCTACTAGTGATATTACTGATTATTAGTGTTTACATTGTAAATGCAATTTTTTTGCGCTCGAGAGGGAGGCAGATATTTTTCATTAGTAATTCGAGGGTAGTGTCATATATTTATTGAAAGTACTTCAAATAAATTTGTTGTTATTCTATAATAACAATGCAGGTACAGCTATAAAGTAAAAACGTATTTTCCATACGCTCATCCATCAACGCGACTATAAAAAGCGTTTTTTAAGCGGCCTAGTTATAAATAAATAAATAAATACATTTTATTTAGAGTCTACCCACTCAGTTATATAACTGATTTTTTTTTACAACTGGTTATATGTGAGCTCGGATAATGAAGGGCTAGTAGTCAATAACCATAGATGTGCGAAAATGTTTTTTTTAAGTTTGAAAATTCGTGTCTTAAAAATAAAAATAATTTTTCGATATTTACAACTTCAAAAAAAACAAAAAAACAAAAACGCCTTGTTTTAAATTATCAATTTCACAAATTTATGATTAATAAAAAAAAAAACAACAAGCACATGAGAGTGAGAATCAGTTGTAATTTTATGCTCAATTTCAGTCTTTAGTTTTCAAAGTTTCTGACAGTTTTTACTACCTGATTAATTTCGACTACCCGGCACCTCTGCCAAAATTACGAAATTATATGCATTTTTTGTGTAATGTCAATATTTTGATATGAATTATTTTGAGCTTACTCGTGTACAACTGTACGACTGTGACGTGTGTGACTATAACGATCTCACAATCGCGTTTAATGACTCGGCACCTCCACTATATGTATCGGCCAGGAATAATTTAATTTCGACTACCAACCCGGCACCTCCACCAAAACTTTGAAAAAAAGACTGTTTTTCGTTCTCACCATTTTTGCACACCTCTATCAATAATACTTGGTCAGGAAAATAGTACAACGTACACCCCCCCCACCCCAATAGGCCTACATGATCAGATCACCTACAATGTGCACCCTGCTTTGATCTCAACCATGGGCGTCCGTAGGATTTTTCGTAAGGGGGGAACCAACACGAGCGGCCTCAAGGGGCCTTTTGCGAGTATTATTTTATCCTCAAGACGTCTTTTACAGTGATATTAGGTATTATTTTGAAAAGAAAATCTAAAGTTAAAAATAAGTATATTGTTGCCAGTTTTTTGACTTGACATCATTTTTCTATTTGAGTTTGAAAAAATACCAATTTAGGCTTCAATTAGTATATTTCGAAAAAACGTCGCAATATTTTATCCTCATGGCAGGATTTTACAGAGATTTGATGAAAAGATAAGTGCCCTTGACGTAATCAATTGTCATCTTTTGACTTTACTTTGACTCGACTTTACTTTGTATTATAAATTTGGTTCTCGTGGCCCCCCTCCCCCCTGTGGACGCCCATGATCTAAACACATTATTCCGATCTGAAGATTCCTTCGTGTGAAGTTGCGTTTATTTGGTAGTCTCTCAAAAGATTTAAACAAAACCGATGAAACTTACAAGTCTGTGAAAGTTTTCCACCACCGTGTAAACTTACTCGAACTTTTCTTTCTCTCGGCGACCCAAGGTATCAGTACCGAGCACGTCGCCCCTACGGTAATCCCATTTACTGCTGGCTCGCAAGAACTGTTCCGCCATGCCCTCTGTTACGTCATAAATTCATTACAGCAGATTATCCCCGTGCAAATCACATTACTAGTTCAAAGTTCCGGAACGAAAAGTAGTAGGATCTGATTATCTCGTCGAAATAGAAAAAATACCGATGATATGTTAAGGATTTCGACCCAATCAGGTAAAAGTTTTACTAAATGCAAATCAATGTTAGCGAATAAATTTCCGAAAATATGTTAAGATTTACAAAACTTCGGGTGAAATAAATCTTCGCAGTTTCTTGCTATATAGTTAAACTATTGCATGTTGCAAGCGAAACAATGTTTGAAATCCACTTCAGTGCTTGCGAATCTTTTCGTAGGCAATCTCGCTGTTGTTCTAAACTAGATTGAGAGAAGCACTATTAAAAATACATGATAAAACCGAATTTTGTAATGTTGCTTTACTTCAAGATTGTTTTGTTAGGTTTTACATTTGTAATAACATGAAATTATCTCAGAAAATAACAGAAAAGTAACAAAATATAATCTATTTAATATTGTATCGAAGGATTGTCAAAAACTTGCTATACTTACTATGAATTCTGCCTTTCCATAAAGGATTACTTATAATTTTTAAAATAATGTTCTTTGGGAAGAAGTGGAACGAGGAGAGAAGAGAACGACTGAGGGAAACCGACACTCAAGGTTTCCGGTTTTGACGGGATTTGACCCCGAGACCTCCCAAATCAGTCGCGCGCTTAACGCTCGAGCATTCACACACTGCTCATGGAAAAAATGTCAGTGATAACTTTACAGACAACTTGACCACGTTTTTTACGCCTTTGAAACTTAATAAAAACGCACATCTTTTGTATACTGACACACATTATATATTAAGATTGCTGCGTTAAAACACTCTTTGTGCATGAGCCAACGATATTCGTCAATCGTTCCACACCCGGGACCCGGCCGCACAATTATATACTTTTAACTGCTCCTGGGGGTGATATTGATTATGACATTTATTTAAAAGCGCACTATTTAGGCTGCTATTATGTGCACCAAACCAAGCACCAAAAATTCCAGAAGTTACTGAATTATCGGCAGTTGATATGGCAGTTGGTGGCTAATTTTGTTAATTTCAGAATTTTCGCAACGATTTTGAAAACGACATAGTGTGTTCGGGAAACACTCCCGTAGGTGAAATTGATTTTATGGAAATCAATCCAGAAATTTAACAAATCCATCCCAGCGGGGTATGGAACCCCGGTCTCCCGATTGCTTGATTCGCACTCGACCGGCAATCGGTAGACCGGGTTTCTATACCTCTCTGGAATGGATTTGTTTATTTATGGATTGATTTCCATAAAATACATAGTGTGGTTGTGTATGGCTGTGGATAATACGCACCGTAAGAAACAATATTTCAAGTTCAGTTTAATTTGTTATTCTTTCTGTTAGGTTTGATTACAAATACAAAACCAATTTCAAAACATAAAATACAATGGCAATATGAAGCCCACAACATTAGAATCGAGGGTCATCGATTGCAAAGTAAAAACAAGATGTGTTGGAAGGTGTTTCACGTTTTCGTGGTGGATAAAAAGCCTTTGGTTCCGTTGAGTTGTCTGAACACTTGGGAGTAGAAGCAAGAAGAAGCAAGCTTGACGTTGAGTGAATCTCTTGTCCCGACGTTTGATTTGATTTGATAAAGCAAGAAGTTTTGTGACAGTAGTACAAAACCCGTTTCTCGATCGTCGCCTCACCCGGGGTGAATGTTTTGACTCTAAAATGACGTTCGGAGAATATTTTCTGCAGAGTATAAGTAAGAGAAATGGTTTCAATTGTTCAGCGACAGGACATTTGAATAGGTGGGCTGGGTATACTGAAGACGTTAGACAAAGGCATGGAGAGTAACTAAAACAACAAGTCTTCCGTTAAAAAAAACAAAACAGTGATGAAGAAAAAGAGGGAATCTGAGAGGTGCCTCTTCGTTACGGTGACAACCTTGTTGCTGGGGAGTTTGAATACAAAGAATATCGACCAATAAGAAATAAAATTCTAAGAAGACGTTGCTCTCGTCTCTAGCGAGATCAGATTTTGAATGAATTTTCACACTTTAATAGTATTAGGTAAACTTTTTCTAAGAACTCCTTCTGTAGGTTACACTACACATAAGTTTCACCGGATGCGACACTGAATTATGATGGTAGGCTAGTTGTGAAGGGAATATTCTAGAGTTGTTCAAGAGTACTCAATCCCTTGCATTTGCATTAACGACAGAAGAAAACCTCTTCGAAAAAAAAAACTTTGTCAGGATTGCCGTTGGCGGGATTCGAAGCCGTGATCTACCGAATCAGAGTTTCAAACGTTACGCATTAGCTCACTCTCTCGGTTTCACATTTAGATAGAATTAATAGGTAGGCATAAAGTAGATCCATAGTTTTGTCGCCAACGTTCTTGTGTTTACGAAATGTTTCCACTGTTCGATAAAAAGGGATCAACAATCTACAAGGTTTAAGAGTTGAAAATCCGTAAAAATATAGTTTTACTCCATAATAGCTGGCCTTATTTTTATGTGACATAAAAGCCTTATAGACAGTTTTGTGACCAAAGGGTTACAAAATGTAAAAAAGGACAGTTTTCGTAAACTGTAAACGTGATTCGTTGCACAATCTCAACTCCACTGTCGCGTATAAACATTGTAGTTAAATAATTTTATAGTTTTGATATCGATAAAAGCAAACTCTGCAGACTAGTCGTCAGTCAATAGTGACTGTAGTCTCATACTGAGAGGGGTAAAGTGAGGGTGAGATGAACAATTTGATTCGAAGCCATGCACGTTTAAACCAGGTTCGCGCGTCACATATAGAGGGGGCTTTGTGGGTAGTGGGCATATTGTCTGAACGTTTAGTACTCAGCTCGTTCTGACCATACCAATTATTTTTATAGGTAGGTAGACCTATAGTTTAGTTTATAGATTGGTAAAGTTCCCTTTTACACCCCATTGTGATAGAATATGCATTTTGAATAATTAATGCATATTTTACACAATTCATTGTAAACCAGTGAAAAAAAAACACAAAAAAACGATAAATGAATATAATTCAATTTATGCATCCTTTGTAAACAAACAAGAGAAAATTATAAATGATCAAAAATGTAAATTTTCCAAGAAAATTATATTTAACGTTTCAAGAGCTACGGGCGCTATAACACCCCTACCGGATACTGAAAGGTTTGGTAACCATGAGGCCCTCACGATGACTCCGATAGAGATTCTAGGGCAAATAGTTTTTCGTATCGATTAGCCTCGTTAAACTATCAGACCGAGACATAAAGGTTGTGCATTACATCAGTCAACTAGAAACAACAGGAGATGTGTGTAAAGAAGCTCGTTGTACTGGTTTCAATCCATGTCCAATAAAGATGTGCATAAAAGCCAGTCTCGGGAGTTGTACAACACAAAGTCGAAACATTGACCCTGGTCGGCGTTTGACCTCCATTTGGGAAGGGGTTCACGAATTTGGTTTCAGTTTAAAATGCCACGACCGAGGGATAGAGTTCAATTGCGTTCGCACTCTGGCCGGAAAAATATAACACATTCACATACGAATTTTCTCTTAAAACCACCAGTTGAAACTGCTTTCGAAAATGCCTGATCTCCCTAACATTGGCATTGAGGATTGGCAGAAGAAATACGGGGAGTTCAGATGATTAGAGAACAGAACAGAACACAAACCAAATTTGTTTTTACTCCTTGTAAACTCATTTTAGTCACTTGAGAATAATAATAAAGTGTGATTAGTTGAAGAGATGTGAAAGATTGTCATGGTCGGTATACATGCTCTTCTATTTTCGCTTCCGTTGGTGTTTCAAACTGACACTGCGTATATTATGCTCCAACACCCCACCCCCTACCTATTCCTTGTGAGTGAGAAATCTGTCAAATGACGAGTCCGACCAAGGGCTTATCTGACAAGGATTTATAATTCAAAAGTTCTTTTAAGATCATTTGCATTTGAAATTTTAATATGAGTAAATTTTGAAAGCAGTTCATCACTTCTCAACTCACTCACTTTTCTAACTGAAACTTCAAATTAAGAACGCGGTGATAGAGATGGGCTAACGCGCGTGCTTTACAAATCGTGTACCTACCCTCTTTGAGGTCATCACTTGTATACGTGATCTGTGTGTAGGCTGATTAGGCATACCTATATTTTGTTTTATAAACTAAAAATCTAGGTCTCACAATTTAATTTCAAGTTTTTCCTACCGAACAACAAAAATCACAAAAATCATTAATAATTCAATTGACTACTTCCTTCCTCTCATATTTTGAGTGGACCTGTGTGGACTAGCCGTCGTAAGTGAGGGTTTGTCTGCGGGGCCGACGTGCGGAGATTACGAAACTCAAAGAAACCTCATCAAGTCCCATTCAAGTTATATTGCACGATACAATTAAACACAATAAATTCGTATTTAGAATCTAGTCACATATAACTGATTTTCAGTGAAATACTTCGATTCTAAAGAGGACCAAGCCAACCCGGTCGGCGAGAGACCGGTAATTTAAATAGGAGACGCCTATCAAGTAGTTGACACATTGCACCTGCGAATCAACCAGGCAAATTCAAAACAACTTCAGAATTTATTGTGTGCTTCGTTAGAGGACAGCTGCAAAGTTACCGTTTACACATGACATAACCTATACGGTACGCAATCCAATGAATTATTGATGTATCTAAGACCATATCTGAAGTAAAACTTCTTCTGCATGAGCCAGATTAAAGCTACGTTGCTTGCTTTTATTTTCACGCAATATAACAAGTAGGGAAGTTTTATTACTGTCTGCCAACTTAGAGAAACCAGGGACAAGTCTTCGAGTCACACGACCTATCCACAATAAAATTATTGATTGACAGGAAATCTGTGGGATTGGGCAAACCACTTATTCACAATAATATTTCTTCTGCACTTACCATTGTTATCGTTTATAGTAATAATCTGAATTTTTGAACAAATATACCAAATTCGTAAATTCGCAATAGCAATTCATCATATAAGACAGAGTTGTTAAAGTAAATATGGTATCTGTCCTATCAATGATAAATTTAATATGTCGTTGGCAGTAAATTAATGCAGAAATAACTCATCATTCTAATGAATACGTGTAACATATACGGTTTATATACACCTTGCGTCGCTTCAAGTTTCAGTGCTGTAGCCCCCGCCATTTGTTTTAATTAAAAGTGAGGTTATCGGAGACTTCGAATGCCCTCGAGCTACTCCCACCTCCACCCTAGAGCGCGCGAGAGTACATCGGAGTACTCCATCTTGCCGAGACGTTTAGACAATAGACCGGAGCTGGAAAAACTAAAAACTAAAAAGCCACCAGACATGTTCTTGATCAAGATAATACGTAGCTAATGAAAACGAAACCTCCCCCAAGGCTCACAGATCTCCCACAACGCGGAGCATTATTTCATATAGTGAGCACCTCAAGGGGTGGAAACTTTCCAAGTTTACCGAGAACATCAACACTTTTTGTTGCCCTAGAGGTAGATAATAAGATACTAACTACGGAAGTATCTAGGGAGTCATCACTTTAAAAACCATGTAAACACTGATATCAAAGACTTCAAACAAGGGTAGATTTACATAACTGAAAAGTTCTTAAAAGGGATGTTTTGTTTGCCCGGAGTCACTGAAGTTTAATGGAAGTATCAAGTGTTCTTTGCCGTACCCTCCTACTGCACACACGTCACAATGAGAGTGGTTCCGAGCTGGCTCATGGACGGTTCGTTCTACTCTATACTGTCTGAAGGGTTCTACCGAGGAACCTTAGACAAGGCACGTGCAGGGATTGCAAATCTTTCCAGCCGCGTAGGAACTCTTTCCACTGGGGGGGGGAGTCACGTTTTCTTCCGCATGCTTGACACAACAAGCTGAAGGTCAACATACCCTAGTAACTAGTTTTGCAGTTGTAGCCGTGGTGAACGGCGTGACTGGTTAAAGGGGCTAAAAAACCCCAATTTTTTTTTTTACCACGTGATCTATAGCACAATACTACACTTAAATGACCGTTTAAAAAATTAAAAACTTGTAACTTTTTAACACAAATTTTTTTTTTAATTTTTTTGATCCAAAAAATTGTCAAAAATTGGGTTTTGGAAAATTTCCTAAATCGACTTTTTTGGTCCACATAGATACTAGACATAGTACCAATCTAAAATCCCCCTTTTATAACATCGTGCCCTTAAAACTGTGCCAAATAACCCTCAAACCCCCGAAAAAAAATATGCTTTTCCAAAATTAACCCCATCGGGAAATCACATATTTTGACCGCTACTTGCCCAAATTACAAAACAAAATATAGAGAATTTAAAAAAAAGACGTCGATACCCCAATAAGGGCCAATATTTTTTTGGATAAAAAATCCTCCAAGGTCACGGGCATAAAGATCGTCCCCATATTATTACTTAGGGGAGATTTTTGCCGAGGGGACCTAACTCGAAAAAGTATGTTTAAAAATTTTTTGGGGGATTTCAGGGTTTTTGGGCCCCCAGAAATTTTTTTTTTTTCTGGTTAATTGCTAAATTCATTAAAACCTAAATGAAATTATTTTTTATTTTAGCAGTTAAATACCCTTAAAGGACTACCACCAATTTTAAAACCAAGAAAAGTTTGGGTTTTTGGGGATATCCGAAAAACGCTGCAAAATAAAAAAAAGGGTTGCAGACAGCTATGGGTTTTTAAGAACAAATAATGCAAGCATAAATATTCAAATAAAAATTATCGGTGCGGTTTTGTATTCAAAATTCTTTAAATAATTAAATATAAAAAAAAAATAATTTTACCCCATCACATTATAAATTTTTCGTGGGGGCTAAGTCCTCAAAAACCCACAGCTATCTGCAAAACAGTTTTGAAATATTTGAGCGTTCTCGAAATATCACTAAAAACTTTATTTTCCCGGGTTTTTTAATTGGTTGTAGTTTTTTTTACCTAAGTGGGGGGGGGGGGGTTCAAGGAAAAGGGGGCCGGGGAAAAAAAATGAGGGAGGATATCTTGTCACCTTTACAATAAGCGTTTCAGAGAAGAGTTAAACCGCTTCGGCCCAGTTTCCTGACTCACTGCAAAAGATCTTATGTATTTCCTGACCTATAGAATAAAATACTAAAACTTGACATTGAATGATTGTTCAAATATAATAAAACAACTGCTTGTCGTAAGCCACGTAAGTGTATTGTCGCCATTATAACCTTTATGCCAATCTTTTAGCGCACTACTCCGGTGAGCGCGTGAAACCTTGACCTCATGCATATCATGCAAAACCAAGGTCAAATCATGGTCACTTAAACGTAATGAATATGACCTAAAAGTCCTCTTTTATACGGACTCCGTAATTTCATGTTACGCAACCAATTTGGGCCTGACAAGCTGCTATGTGATGGCCTTTAGAACGAGCCCAAGCCTTCAAAAGCTTCGTCAACGCGTCAACTCCAAACGTGAACATCTCTTGGGCTGATTAAAGTACCTTGAATATTTCTGCACTGACATTGTGACAAAAACTTGATTTGCTGTCTTTCCCAACAAGAAAGGACTATCAAAAGCGTTTATACAATTGCTTGTCGAGGGTCGTGTTTGAGGATGTCAAAACGTGTCAAAATACTCGACTTACATTGCGGGATGAGAACTGACGTTCAGGGGACAATAAAAACGAGAGTTTTCAGCCACAAAAATTTTACAAAAACAAATACAGTTTTTGCACATGAACCCCCTAAAACTGGAACCTGTAGCAGTGAAATAAAACGAACCATTAATTTTTCTAAAAGGATTTATTTGCATAACTAAACAATTAAGAATACAATTTAAAACCATACAAACAAGTTATACAAAACATGAACAAAAGTACATGAACAAGTAATATAAAATTAAAATTTTACAACAAATACGACGAAAACTTGAATACAAAACTTTAAAATTAAAAAGGCTGGGGCCGACGAAATTGGGGAGGGTCCTGGGTCAAAACTGGTGAAAAAGGGGTAAGGTGCGGGTTTGGCATTTTTGGGAAAAAGGCTCAGTGCTTTAAAATGTGAAATTTCACGTGGTTTGTCAATTTCTTATTGGCTAATTTGTTGTATTTCCTTCAAAACTTTTTTTCCTGTGAAAAAAAACTAACAAAAAAATTTAAAAATTTTTTAAAATAAAAATCCAAGACAAATGTGTTAAGTAAAAAATTTTTGCTTTTAAATTTTTAAAAACTTTTGGGCCCCCCAAAATTTTAAAAAAAAAATGACTTTGCCCCGTCCAAAAAAAAATTTTTTCCTTTTTATTCAAGCCCTTTTTTTCATCCAAAAACTTTTGCTTTTTCCGTTTTTCAAAAACATTTCGGAATGCCTTAAGGGGAAAAAAAAACTAAATGCCGGGAAGGGGATTAATTTCTTAAAAACGGGGGTTAAAATTTTTCAAAATAGGTTTTCCCATAAATTTATTGGAGAAGGAAAGGGAAAACTTTTTAAAACTTTTGTAGTGTTGAATCTTTGTAAAAATGGTAAAATTGTTGAAATTTTTTTTTTTAAACAAGAAAACTTAAAAACTAAAAAATTTTTTTTAGCTTTTTTTTTTTTTTAAAAAATTAAGCCTTATCCTAATTATTGTTAAAAAAATTTTATAAAAAACAACAATTTCTTCTGACTTAAAAAAAAAATGATTTTTTATGCTGTTTTGACCTGGCCTATACCAATATGAAAAATTTTACAAATTTAATTAAACTTACGTTAATTTTAGCAACGAAAAGAAAAAGTTATTCTCAACCAATATAATTGTAAAGGCTTTAAGATCCGGGGATCGGGTTATGATAAGTTTTAGGCCACAACGCCACAAAAACATTTCCCCCCACCCAATCGCTTCCACCACATGAAAGGAAATATTTTAAAGGGTAGGGGAATGCTAAAGTTTTACTAAAAAAAAGAACCCCAGAGTTTTGAAGGTTGGTGCCGGCAAAAATGGCCACTAAACAGAGGGAATTTCTTAAATATTTCAAACGAACATAATTTAGGAAAGAAAAGTACTGAGTTAAAATTGTTTATATCTATTTGCGCTGTATGTTTTACCTAGCTTTGCGTTCCAGACTATCGGGAAGTTGCTCTATCAGCCAATGGTGCCCCACCAAAAACGTCATAGTTCAAGTAGGTTGTATTTCTTGTATTTCCCCTCTTCACCTTTCACCCATATTTAGAATATTTTTAAATTTAAACCCCTTTTTTCCCCTAGAAAAAGTCGTGTATTTCTCAAGTGCTAAATCACTTAAGGTTCCGCCCACTCTTTCGAATCTGATTAATTAATGCTCCCCCTCCCCCCCCCCTTCATAAAGTCTCACCAATGAAATATCTCGGCTGTAGATTAATGGCTGCGTTTAATTCACCGCGAACCCTTCCTATTCTCGATATAAAGGAAGACGAGTCATTTTTAAAGATACGCCTCTAAATAGATCGATCAACCTGGGATGTGTATTCTGTTTTTACGCCAGTCTTCTGAAGCCGGAGCCAGTCTGCTAAGAAATTACACCTCTACACTTGGAGTTATGCGAGGATGATGATTATTGTAATGGTTCAAGCAATTAGGTACGTTGGCTTAATGAATGCTTCAATTTGGAACCTTTTTTGCGGTAAAATCAATGTTTTTATTAAGAAACAAATTTAATAATCCCAACATTGAATTTATGTGCCAATTAAACTTTTTAATCCCATGAGGATTAGTGACAAATCTCCAAAGTTGGAAACAATGGCCAGTCTATTATTGGTCTCAAGTTAGCCAGAATGAGGCTATAATAATTTCCAAAGATTTTCATATAAAATTATTATTTAATGGAAAAATTTCGTCAAGATTTGCAAATTGTAAAGTAATGCAACAAAACTTCTCTGACATACATAATAAATGTATGCAATACTAGTACAAATATTCAAATCTCTGTCATGATTGTCATTTTTGCGGCCTACACTATTTCTTGAAACGAAATATCCTAAATTATTTTCTGCCGCCGGTTGTACCATATCTTCCTTCATATCTCACGGGACTATAAATAAAGGGATGTAATAATATGTACTACATTTGTTAAGGGATGTCATACTAAAATGGCTACAGATCATCGTACGAGCACAAATTGGTTTTGATGGTATTAGCCTGCTATCTACAATAGACTTGGTAATTGAATAATATAATTTAGAATTTATTTAAAGATACAATGTTGACATTTGAAAAACACATGCTGAAGTTTATCGTACTGTACGAACCCAAAGCACATTCACATGTGACGTCACACATAATTTACATTTACACCATTTCACACATAAAGTTGGAACGAAGTTAGGTGTTTCTTGTTGGAAAAAAATAGCGTTGAAAATAAATTCACACCGTCCCACGCTTCCCATTCTCGAGTGTTGTCAGGGGAAATATGAAAGCCTGCAATATCTCGCCTTGTCACAACAGGAGAAACACGCCAGAATGTGATGTACTTGACAAGTACGGACCGAAATATATTATTATCGGGAACACTTTGAGGCTACAGCAAGCAGCTGTCTTCAAGTGGTTTCCATGGACCCAGATGACGTAATTATTGGAAATTGAATGTCGTCTTCTTGTGGGTGTAGCTCGTCTAAGGTTAATGCTCTTATGTATTATCTGCATCAATAGATAGAGAATTAAGGTTTGAATAGGAGGGAGTTCTGGTTAATTGCGTTGGCTCAATGAGATGGTTGATTTGTCCATGTAACTAGGGGTGATCTTGGTTGAAACCTTTCACATTAAGAAGAAACCAAGATGGCTGAGACCTCCTTGGCAGGTTTCTTTAAATATTTTTTCCGAGCTAGATATATGGAACGAACAAACATACTTTTCAAGGGACGCTTTAGTTTTTGCATGTTAGGGAACCCTGAAATATTCGTTGAGACTGTTTATTATTGTGACATCACAATACTTTCAGTTGGAATAAATTAGGCATTTACTATCACTGTTAGAATGTATATTAGTAGACGCAAGCATCTCGGAATATGTTGAAAATATATGTTGTATTTTTCCTCTTAACTTCTATAGCAACATGTCTTTTGAGCTGGAAATTGTTATCATTATTATTTTTATGTATTTATTAAAGTTAGGTTTATTAGTCCAGTTTAGAATCGAATATCCGTTTGCATTTTGTTGAGACAGATTTTTTATGATTGATTATTGTAGAGGGTCACTAGTAGATGAGAAATCGCGAGTATAATTTTTTTCTATGTTGGGTTTCTTGGAGCCAAAGTTGGATTTTGTAATTTTCATACTTTTGGCGATAACTTCTCCAATATCGCGCGAATCGAAAAAATTTAAATTGCATTTCCATTTGATTGTTTCAATAGAATAAGATAACAACAGTTAGATTTAGTTTATAGTTGAAATGTACAGTCACTGACAAAAGTTCTGATAACATGTGTTTATTTTACAATACACGACCTGTTCCTAATGTGGAAAGTTGTTTGCGAATTATTCATTTGGAACTATAATTCATGAAATCTAATTACGTATCTTTTGAATGGACCAGCGAGCTTGTAACGTTAAAACTATGGCAAATTAGGGGTGGTGTAGAAATCTCGTCGAGTTTGAGCATAGAGAGTTGATGCTGCGAAATCTCAAATCTGTGTATCTTTTGAGAGGTTTGGTAGTATTCAAGAAGGCGGTGGAACTCTTTTAGCAAAGTGATTGTTGTTAAAAGACAGTTGAATGATGGATGGTAATGAATAGGGGAGGAAAATGGATTTAAATGTGAAATAGGCCGAGCCTTAATTTGGTAAGATGACTATTAAATAATATGTATTTTAAAAGGGACCACAGGACTTTCACTAGTTTAAAAACCTATGCGTTTGACCTCACGTGTTTAAAATTTTACATAAACTATCTCGCATCAGTTAAAAATACTTATTTTGTAGCCATAGAGATTAAGTTTTTATAGCTATATAGCCCGGGGTCTATACGCAAATTTGAGGTTGAACCTTGGACAAATTGCAACAGAAGCGAATTTGGTATCATTGGATTCGGGAAAAAAAAACTTAATAACCCATAAAGAAACTCCTAAAATCTCCAAAGGGTGGGTGGGTCTAATCATCCCCTAAATGAAAGTGTAATAAAATTGAATTTAAAAAAATGAGTTTATGAAAACCTAGTATCCATTGTATGTAATTAAAGCTTTTTCAAGGGTTTTTCGAAAAAAAATATGACAATTGTTCAAAATTAATTTTGTGTCCAGCAGAGGTCAATGAAGGTCAAATTTTATATTTTTTCAATGTAATTTGGTAACGTTTTTCTTATTGGCACAATAATGTTTTATGATTGTCTCATTGTTGTAAATAATAGTAAATAGGCCACACTTGATACGGTATAAGTCAATCATGGCAGAAAAAAGGTTATTATTACAATCTGTAGGGCCATACAACTACGAGTATGTAGTCAAAAATATGTTAACTTTCGTTAAGGCGCACTCAAATCATGTTACGTAATAATGTTATTCGCCGATAGAGGTTTCTCAAGTACTACACATCAAGACTATATTTTGGGACTTACCTGGATCAAAACTTACACTTTAAAATCCTTACTGAAGATTTTATTCATGGATTTTCTTAAATATATTCGTTAAAATCACAGATTAAGCCCCTTAATATAGCCCTAAGATATGTTGTTTCCACCAAATTTACACCCCATAAGTAGTATAGGCATTGAGGTTTTCTACGGGGAGATTTTATTCCGCAAAATCTAGTACCTAGGTGCCCGCTATAGGGTACTGTACACTCAGGTACCTCGTTAAAAAAACAATTTTTTTTGCGTTTTCGGTGTGTTTCCAAGCCTCCACAAAACGTGAAATGAACTTTGAATACGTCATAATCAGACCTATTTAGGTACCTGGCAACCCATGCTTATTTTGGTTAGGGTGCGATCATTCCTTCTGAGTTAAATATGGGATGAAAAAATTATCAAAAACGCTAATTTAACTCCTTTGAATTAGGCACCTGGCAAAGGAATTAAAAAAGCGATTTTGATCATTTTTCATCCAATTTTTAACTCGGAAGGAATGATCGCACCCCAACCTAAATAAGCATGGGTTGTCATGTACCTAAATAGGTCTGATTATGACGCATTCAAAGTTCATTTCACGTTTTGTGGAGGCTTGGAAACACACCGAAAACGCAAAAAAAAATTGTTTTTTAACGAGGTACCTGAGTGGGACATTACCCTATAGCGGGCACCTAGGTACTAGTTTTGCGAAATAAAATCTCCCCGTAGACAACCGCAATGCCTACTACTTAGGGGGTGTAAATTTGGTGGAAACAACATATCTCATATCTATGTTACTTACTACACTAAAAACATATTTATTAACCTGAAAATTGAATATTTAGATAGCCATCACAACAAAATACGATTATTCAATGCTTCTAAAATTTGAAGTGGAGGTGAAAAAACGTAAACATAAGGTCCATATTTTTTAACGCAGGCCTAAAGGCAGGGGTTTGGATCCGTAAAAATGACGTCACTTTTAACGTCCGCTGACGATAAAATTTGTTAGTGAATCACAACTCGCAATGTTATCGTTAATTAACGCCGAATGATATTTAACGTTAACGCGGACATTAGAGAATCGAGGTGCAGGTACGTCCCAAAATATAGCCTTGATGTATAGTACTTGAGAAACCTCTATCGGCGAATAACATTATTACGTAACATGATTTGAGTGCGCCTTAACGAAAGTTAACATATTTTTGACTACATACTCGTAGTTGTATGGCCCTACAGATTGTAATAATAACCTTTTTCTGCCATGATTGACTTATACCGTATCAAGTGTGGCCGATTTACTAATTATTTACAACAATGAGGACAATCATAAAACATTATTGTGCCAATAGAAAAACGTTTACCAAATTACATTGAAAAAATATAAAATTTGAGCCTTCATTGACCTCTGCTGGACACAAAATTAATTTTGAACAATTGTCATAGTTTTTTTTTCGAAAAACCCTTGAAAAAGCTTGATTACATACAATGGATACTAGTTTCATAAAACTCATTTTTTTAAATTCAATTTTATTACACTTTCATTTAGGGGATGATTAGACCCACCCACCCTTTGGGGATTTTAGGAGTTTCTTTATGGGTTATTAAGTTTTTTTTCCTGAATCCAATGATACCAAATTCGCTTCTGTTTGCAATTGTCCAAGGTTCAACCTCAAATTTGCGTATAGACCCCGGACTATATAGCTATAAAAACTTAATCTCTATGGCTACAAAAATAAGTATTTTTAACTGATGCGAGATAGTTTATGTAAAAAATTTTAAACACGTGAGGTCAAACGCATAGGTTTAAACTAGTGAAAGTCCTTGGGTTCCTTTAAAATACATATTATTTAATAGTCATCTTACCAAATTAAGGCTCGGCCTATTTCACATTTAAATCCATTTTCCTCCCGTATTCATTACCATCCATCATTCAACTGTCTTTTTACAACAATCACTTTGCTAAAAGAGTTCCACCGCCTTCTTGAATACTACCAAACCTCTCAAAAGATACACAGATTTGAGATTTCGCAGCATAAAATCTCTATGCTCAAAATCGACGAGATTTCTAAAACCACCCTATTTTCCATAGTTTTAAAGATACAAAAACGCTAGTCCATTCAAAAGATACGTAATTAGATTTCATGAATTATAGTTCCAAATGAATAATTCGCAAAAAACTTTCCACATTAGGAACAGGTCGTGTATTGTAAACTAAACACATGTTATCAGAACTTTTGTCAGTGACTGTACATTTCAACTATAAACCAAATCTAAAACCCTTGTTATCTTATTTCTATTGAACAATCAAATTGAAATACAATTTACATTTTTCGATTCGCGCGATATTAGAGAAGTTATCGCCAAAAGTATGAAAATTACAAAATCCAAATTTGGCTCCAAGAACCCAACATAGAAAAAATATATACTCGCGATTTCTCATCTACTAGTGACCCTCTACAATAATCAATCATAAAAATCTGTCTCAACAAAATGCAAACGGATAAATTTGATTCTAAACTGGACTATATGTTTGTTTACCAAAGGGCCAATGCAGTTAATTTTATGTCATCCAATACATCTATGTATAATAGATATTGTATTGAGCCCAATTAAACTATAACTAAGTTGAGGTAGCTTAGATGAGTGTGCCCCAATGAAGTATCTCTAAGAGGAGGGGGTGGTTTTTAGGAGTTATATCGTCCCATTTTCTAAAGAAAGATTGAGAGGGGATGAAAGAAAGAAAGAGAGAGAGAGCTATGGAATATACACTTCATATGGGTATTAAGGCGCTGCCTTAAAAGGGTATTCACCCGCTAATCTAAAAAAAAATTTCATTCAGGTTAACTAGTTATGAATGTAAAAATCAACAAAACAATTATTGGGCTCACCTTGACCCGAAAAAATGTCGAACTTGGTATTTTTCGAGCTAGGTCCCATTGGCAAAAATCTCCCATCAAAAATAACATGGGGACGATCTTTATGCCCCGTGACCTTGGAGGATTTTGATCCAAAAAAATATTGAACATTATTGACGTATTCGACAGTCTTTTCTGTAAATCTTCTATATTTTGTTTTGTAATTTGGGCTAGTGGTTCGGTCATAAAATGCTAATTACCAAGGCGCGGTGTGGTTTTAGAATTCATATTTTTGGTTTTTGAGTGTATATTTGTGCACAGTTTCAAAGCACGATGTAATAAAGGGCCATTTTAGATTGGTATACGATGCTCTAGTATCGATGTGAAACAAAAAAGAAGCAGGCTAGAGACGAATCAGACGATTTAAGAAATTTTTCAAAACGCCTGTTTTTCGCAAATTTCATGATCAAAAAGATTACAAAATTCGTGTAAAATCACAGTTACAAGATATAATTTTTTAAAATGTCATTTGAGTGTAGTATTATGCTATAGATAATGCGGTAAAAAATAATTTTTTGGGGTAATAGCCCCTTAAGCATTATAGACTATAACATGACAATTGTTTTATTCCTTTATTATTTTACGTATAACTGTGCTGTGTGCATTTATGCATGCATATTAGACTAAAAAATGTTTAAATTTTGTTACTCTTTTAATGTTATTTTTCTATTTGTAAATGTTTAAAGGCGTTAAATAGCGAAAGGGCCTCCGGAGTCTGCTCCTTGTTGGTTGTCATGCCCGACCCCCCTATTGTCGATCCCTAGATACGCCATCACTGTATGCCCCGATTTAAAACAACGCCTGGGGCCGAGTTCTGAACCTTATGAAGAACGATCGGGGTCGACTTGAGCCAGCCAAGAAGTGTTTGGAGAACACGCCCTAAAGGTCTAGAGAGAGTGTCACCTGAGTAGTAGATGGAGTGCGGTCTGGGGGTGGATGGAGGTGGTGAGTGATGTGATCAAGATGGAGGTGTATTGTTTAAGTGATCAATGGATAGAGGGTAAGTTAGATGGTTGGTTAGACAGATGGAATACTGTTAAACTTAAAAGAGAGGTTGAAATAAAGATTATGTGCCGGCCTGGTTGAAGATTGGAAAGCGAAGGGCAAAATTGGTCAGAGTATACGGAAGAAGACTACGCAATAAAAAAGTGAGAACCGTATTTCAGGATAGAAGCGTCCGGACTTTACTGATATTTCGTGGTGGGATCACTCCTAACGGGGTACACATACCGATCTCTGTTTGGTCATTGTTCTCTTGACGATAGTGTCGGCGCTTATACAAGGTTGATATAAGTCTGCTCTTAATTTAATGCCCCCCACTGAAAATCAGGTATAGAGTGGTTAGACTCTAAATACGAATTTATTTATTCAAATATATTTCATTTATTCCATACTGGTAGAGATAGCTCATACGTTTCACGCGATACGTTATATTGGTGGTGGGGGGGGGGGGGGGGGGGGGTTTGAAATAAACTGGCCAACGTTTTCACAGTCAAACGGCGAATGCTGGGGCTTAGTCCTATAGTTACGCCTCAAATAATCCCTCCCAACTCTCTTCATACCTTATACCTATAGTTAGACTCCTTAGTTCTCCCTCAGTCAGATACAAACGAAAAAAATATTTTTATTAATAATTACGGTCCACGGTGGCACATAAAACTTTAATTACGGTTTCAGGCAGCTATAGTTACGAACCAGAAACCTTCCGAAATAGAATTTTGCGCTTTACAAAATATGAGCTTCCTCTATTGACATTATTCTTTATTAGTTTCATTTCCGATTATTGATTCTAAAAAAAAATACGTACGTCTCGCGTGATAAGCGTCTCATCGATTCCCTCGTAATTTTCCCCGCGTAAAATCGAACCGAAATGAAATCTGAGAATAAATGATTTATTTTCCCATCTCGGTTCTCTCGCGCCTCCAAATCGCGTGTTTCTCGCCCTGTTGACTTCGCCTCTCAATCACCCACCGTGTGACTTACGACCGGCAATTTCCCGCCACCGACTCTGCGGCCAAACAACATGAATATTTTACGAACGGTCGATTTCATATTTTTATATAAATCGAGATTTTCTCGCAAGGAAATTGTCTGAGGGATTGCCTCTTGACATATATAGTTTGTTGTTGTTTTGCTGGCGCCGTGACACCGACAGTAAACCACCCACCGTACCCCCAGCAGAGCGCGACATGCGCCATTGCTGTTGACACGTCGTTATCCTCCTTGCCTATCGTTAGCATTGTCAACTCAACAACACATGTTCCCTCCCGTCTGGTATAGGCCGTAACTTGCGACGACAGGGTGAGCTCAACCGAGCTCTAACGTGGGTTGAAGTGGATAATTGGAAAGGTAGGCTCATAGTTATTTCCATCAATCTGTGATCGTTATTTGAATAGCTTATCGTCAGAGACAGTGGGCGGGGGTGAAGGGGAGACAAGAGGTAACCGCTCGTACAAGAGACCCGGCACCTCCACCAAAACTGTATTATTTTCGTAAATTAACCGTCATGTAATATTATCTAAACCAAGTCTGAATAAATTATTGCTTTTATTGGAAAACTGCTTTTTGTTACATTAACCCCCCCCTACCCCTCCTCCCACACACGATTACTGTCTCTCTCCCTCTTTTACTTGCTCTTTAACCTTTTAACGCGAATCCAATACTTCGTCGACATTTTTCATTACGGTGTAAAATAATTCCGAATTGATAATTACTTTAAAGACAAGTATTTGCGACACTTGTCTTTTACATGAATTAATCTCAAAATATTTTTTTTCATCTTATTTTTCTCTGTCTACTCTCTTTCCAAACTAACTTTCCACATGCACAATACTTCACTTTACTAAATAGTACTTATAAAATACTCCCCCCATAACGTATCACTCTTTCCAATCTAGTTAACCGTAGATACAGTACTTTGTTGGTTTAATTTCATTACATTTAAACTTTGAAACTAACTCTGAATTTAAGACTACGTTCAAAGTTAGTATTTGAGATAATCGTCTTTTAGTTGTATTACCCCTCTCTTTCTATCTCTTCTCACCCCCCCCCTCTTTCCTCTCTTACTAACCTATTTTACCGTAGGTTCAATACTTTGTTGGCGTTATTACATTACTCTCTAAACTAAGTTTGAAATTATGATTGCTTTCTTGGTAAGTATTTGAGATAATCGTCTTTTAGTTGTATTACCCCCCCCCCCCAGCTCTCTTCTACTTGCGCGCGTCGCCTGCGTCTCATCGAGCAGGGCATAACGTCAACACAGAGAGGGCGCCTAATCGCGTTTAGTTCATCTCTTGCGCCAATTACGAGGAAACAAACGGGGACAATTCAATTTAGAAACTTATTAGAGGGTTCATTCACAAACTTTCATCCGCACGATGATTGGTTCCGGTGACGAGGAAAAACTAGCGGCTGAAAGTTTGAGGAGGTCGGCGAAACCGTTAGTAGGTGGGCGGTGTGGAGGTGTAATTACAGTCTAGGCTGATGAGTAATTAGAAAACAATCAACGGTGTCTGGCCAGAACATTAGATCGTGAAGGAACAAAAAAACATCGCTAATTGAGTTTACTCAAGTGCGATCGAAAAATAATTTACAAAAAGAGCGTGCTAGTTAATGCTGGCTAATGGTTTTGAGACATTTAATTAAAACGTGAAATATTGTGATACTACCGATAGAGGTAGCTCAATAGTTATTCGCGAGATTGTTTATTCTTGGAGGTCAGTGGTTCGATACCAGCTACTGGCAATCCTGACCGAACCTATTTGAAGCCTGAATGAGATTGCTGGTATAAAGTGAAATAAGGGGCCTCAATTTCAATTTCAATCTTTTATTTAGAAAAAATAAACGCGAAATTAATACATTACAAACACGTTAATCAAATGAAATACAAAGTGTATTGTACAACATATTGTGTTGCCTGAAAATATAAAAATATTAGTAAGTAAATAGATAAAATTGGAAAAAACTATGAACAACAGAACTAGCTTTACATAATTTACACATCATTAGAGGAATTGTGTGTTATAAGGATTAATATCCTCGAAGAACTCGTTCACCCCCTCCCCCAAAATGTATAAAGTTTACCATACGCGGAATAGCAAGTTATCTCCGAAATGTCTTTTCACGAAGAACGTACGTACTACGGCTGTACTACTTGTTTTGGGTTTGAGGAACAGTGGATACATCTACTTATAGATATAGTCGATAGAGAGAGATATTTGTGCATATTATGTGATTTATGTTAATGTGGTTTCGCCAGGGGAGAAAAGTAATGGTGGTGTATACTTCTCATTTCAGGACTAATTGAGGTTAATTTGCTGATAAATTACAATAAACCTCAAAATTTGCGTAAATTACCATTGATACCGATATCTGAACTAGAAATGCAGCCATTTAATTCCCATGCAGCTTGTCGTTGCTGTGAACCTACCGGTCACTGGGCACGAACCCAGATCCCAGAAGTAGGATGACGTGTAATTGACAGAGATGGGTTGATTATCAGTTAGCTATTCCGGCTTAGCGATATCCAGTTTCAATTGCAATAATTAACTAATTAATTGATAATTTGCATGCATTTCATTAGATGAATTGTGTAACTTCGGTGAAGCCAATGATTACTATGCTTCATGTAAAATGCTCTTAAATTCTCTCCATGATAAATAATTATTGTAATTAATTTAATTTAAATGTTTGAATTAGCGAACTAAATCAATTTCTAATAATCACGCATACTATAAAGACACGCGGATACACATACGTACACTCATAAACCCACTGGCTCGCGCTGACGTATGCATTCGTATTATACTAACACTAATAATACTTAATTAGTATCATCGTACTTGCTAGTTAATCATAGTTTTAGGAGTATGTGGAAATACAATGTCAACGTATATAAATGTAAACCTCACTGACACGCACACGCACACACAAATGCCATGTATTTGTTTGTGATAAATTGATCCGTATGCATCTAGACTAGTTTTACTTTAGACTTAATTATTACTATACTACCTGCTACCCAATCACAGTTTAATAAAATTATTAGTATCTATGTACATAACCAAAGTTGACTTTGGAGCAGAATTCTAAGGTTTTCCGAATTAATTTAATTATTTGGTGCTGTCCACGAGTGGAATCGTGTCCAGCTTGTTTGGTTGGTGTTCTTTTTAAAAATTCGGGTCTCTAGTTGGTGATTGATCGCTAGTCGATGGTGTCGGTGCCAACTGGTCTGGCTTGGTCTACTTTAAATTGTTTGTCCCCAAATAAAAATCAGTTATGTCCTGCGTGGGTCGACTCTAAATCTACGAATTTATTTTATTTACTTGTTTATAAGTAAGAAGTATATTACCAGAAGTAGGATGCTAGAGATTTATGTGTAAGTTTAAATATAAGAGTCTGGAGGCGCCACTTAAGTGGTATAACTTTATCTTTTACAGTGCAAAATTAACATTGTGTATTTGAGATTCAGTACCACATCCTGTTCACGTGTCTTAGAATATTACGCGTGTTATTTGGAATTTGCAAAATGGCAAACTGCTTATTTTTTACCCTTAAAATAACTGATTGCCAGTGGTGTACACAATAAACTCACTCATATGCTCCAGATAGGTTCAACCTTACCACGAACCGGGAAAATAAACACTCATTATTTATTTATTTATTTATAACCCATGGACCTTCTGGATTGGAAAGAAAGCAATATGATACACAACCAGAACCAACATTATACTTAAAAAAGTCTCAACTTTTACTTAAACATTCTGAAATATCGTGTAACTATAAGCAGAAAAATAGATTAAAAATATGTTCCTTATTGACCCGGCACCTCCACCAAAATTCAATAAAATTTTAGCTTACAACAGCCTTTAGAATATGGTTACTTGATATGTCAGCAGTCACGGTTTTGAACGATTTAAAAAAAAATCGTGTATTGGTATAAAGAGAGTACACGTGAATAGGCCTACTATTCAAAGTAATTTATTTACTACTCTAAAATTGTAGCTTGAAACGTCAATGAATTTAAAATTTCAAGATTTTCTCTGTCAGAAGATATTTAAAACGGCAAAGTCACGCTAATAGCCAGTGGTTTTGAATAATTCTCAAGACCCGGCACCTCCACCAAATTTGCATTTAATTCTCAAAAACGCCACATAACAAATAATTATTATATTACACCAGTATAACTTTTCGTACATTGACCCCCATCCCCAATTATCGACCCTCAAGAGTATATAAACTGAGAATGTGTCTTGAAAAGTGTTATTTTATATTTCGTATTTTCATCTTTTCAGGTTGTCTCTCGTCCCTGTCTGACGGTTTGAAAGACGTTCGTCGATCCTGCTGGTTGAGCTTCTAGGTAAGTGTATCGCTCAACTCGCTCATCCAGTGCGATCCTTCCTAATCATCTTCGCTTCTCGATAAATCACTCATCTCGTCTGTGTGGAAGAATTCAATATATTGAGCATTCTTGTATTCGAAGAAAAAGTTTCAGACGTAATTTCAACACTAGAAAAATGTTTCACTTCAGAAATATGTAAATGATCATAAAAATAGGACTTATATTTTATAGCTGACATATTTTATCCTCGTTTATTTGTAAATCCAACCCTCCCACACTGAAAATGTGTTCAACCACAGATTTCCATAACAAATAAAATACACGTTGTTACACTGTTAACGAAAAGTTTCCCACAAATAAATTTGCATTACGTTGAAAGTTATAGTTATAAAAACATTAACGAATTACTGAAAAAGTTACTAAAAAGTTGCTGCGTTCCGGGTTACATATCACGGTTTTGGCTACCGTTTCGAACAGAATTCAAACAACCTCCCTTCTGAGCTTCAAGCAATTTATTTCCCAAAATGTTTATAACATAATCACTATCGCATCTGGATTGAGTTTGACGATCACGTAATGTGATTCTGACGACATGCAATAAAATCTTCCCGCGAGGCCAAGTGCTCCCTCCCGTGTGTAATAAGGCGACACATCGGTGTGATCTACCGACATCCATCTCGCGGTAACTTCACGCAGATTCACGGTCGTACGCGGAACATTCGAATACAATTTTTATTATGTGTTTTGCAATCTGTCTACAGTTATGACAGAAGCGAATACGTCCGCCCTCCCCTCAAACCGCTGGGATATTAAGCTGTGTTGAGCTTTATTACGCAATCCAGCTGAGTCTGCTATTATGATGTGGATTATGCTATGGGCTTTGTGCTCTGAACAAACATTTGACATTCATGAAATTAAAAATTAATTCAATACCACAGTACAAATAAAATTAACATTGTTTTTTTCAACGTATGTCACAATATGTCATATAAAAATAAATTATGAATAATGTTCTTAATAACAATTTAATCATGTATTCTGACTCACAGCGGTGGATAACAATCAATCATAACTATAGCAAACATATTCACGTATTTTTTTTTTTGTAAAGTCACATTAAACATATTCTGGGTTTAGTCAATGTGTGACATTTTCGAAAACCCTGAGTTAAAATAAAATATTTTAGAATTATTACATTTTCTTCAAACTGAAGTATTCCTTGATGGCGTGGCCGAGTCTTCATTAGTCCAGCCAACCACGTAATAATTTTAAATTATTATGTTTCAAACGCAAAACACTAATTGCTTTAAAATACCGTCCTTTGGAGCCTAAGTTCTAACCGGTGTTTGAACGTGGAAGTTACCAACGCGCGTGTATAGCTCAATCACTCGTTTCAATTTATTTAATTATAATCCTCGTGTTCCTTTATATTCCTCACAACGTTCAGCTTATACCTCTAGTTTGCTATAGTGATCCCGTGCGATGCCCCCACCCTAACCCATTCTCTTCCTGCCGACCCACTACCCCATCACAAACAGCCTCATACAATAAGGTTAATCAACGAAGCTATTAATGAGGTTTTTTACTAGAGGTTGGAGTTTGTGTTGAGTTGTATTCGTTTACGGTTTAAATTTTAAAAAAGGTAAACGTTAATAGGTGAGTAAACAGAAAGAAACAAGACCAACTGACCATGAATTTTCTCTTTAACCTGCTGTCATGAGATAAAAAGCTTTATGTATTTATTTGCATATAGTTTATCTTGATCGTAGAATGGTTGTGCTGAAACATTTGACTTTGAATAAATTTACTACAAGCATAAGAATACTGTTGTTTTTCTACGATCCGCATGTAGTCGAACCAAGCAATTAATAGACTAATGGCTTAAAATAGTATACTTTCTAATCTGAGTCGGAAAAACCAATCTCGAACTATCATTATTTCACGTTTTTATTAGCAATCAAATATAGGATAGTTACACGTTGCACCATGAGTAAATAATTTTTTATTTACATTTTATTATGAAGTATTTATGTGACTAATTACCATACAAAACAATTAAGAAAGTGTAACAAACTAACCTTTAAGAGGTCTTTGGTATTCTAGCGGTGTTTAACGTAAGTACCAACCTGTTTGTATTCTGTTTCAACTTATTTATAACTGTAGTTCCTTATTCTAATTAAAATCAGTTGCGTGCTGACTGGATTCCCTTCCGCTAAGCCAATAGTCCACATGTCTAGCCTGACTTTGAATTAGCGTGGAACTCAAAGCTGATCAAAAGCACTATAAATAAGCGACAACTTTTCCGAGTCACTTATAGTGTTGTACCTATAGGCGCGTTCCGTTGTTGAATTGATTTGTATTAAGACCTGAATAACGATTAATTGGTTCCTTATCTGATGAGGGTTACGAAGAATCGAAAATGTTTCAACCGAATTATCAACATATACATGTTAAAACTTAAGTAGCGGTATACAAACAAAAGCTAATTAATTTCTGCAATATTATTTGTATTTGTTTTAGTAAATACGGTTTTACACCACGAATTCCCAAGACTGAACGCGGGTTTGAAGTATAAGTTATCTTTACGAATGTGATTATGTGATGTGCGTTCACTTATGACCCGCATGGAGATGAAAACCGGAACCTTCGCTTTTACATATCGACGTCCTCAATTGAGCTTCAAGGCCATCGGATATACTTTCGCTACTTGCTTTGAATCGTTTGACCTATGAAATCGTACAGAAGATTTTCTTGCTGTTGTTAATTGACTATTAGCCACTTTTATAGAAAATGTTAAATGATATCGCAATTCCATACAAGGTTGCCCGGACCGCGAATCGGACGCAGAATTTCCAGCTACAGTTATCCTACAGATTTTTTTGACAGTTATGTTGAAAATGTTACGAAAATTTATCGAAAAAACTATCATCAAGAACGACCGTAGGGGAAGCAACCTTTAACCTTCCTACGAGGGTTTTGTTTGTTTTTGACGTGTTTGTAATTAAGTCTGTCTGTCCCCGTCTGTGAAGTCTGTGGTGACCAGACTATATGGGGTGATGAGGACTTGACAGGTCGGATCGCTTTCACATA
This sequence comes from Sweltsa coloradensis, assembly GCA_024449915.1. Taxonomy (NCBI): domain Eukaryota; kingdom Metazoa; phylum Arthropoda; class Insecta; order Plecoptera; family Chloroperlidae; genus Sweltsa; species Sweltsa coloradensis. The sequence goes on from JAMZAV010000217.1 coordinate 195,516, forward strand.
AACAGCGTATGTCCGGAGTACGAGGGGTCTACGACTGGGGGATTCCCTTGCGATGCATAGCATAAATAGTGCCACATGTACACGCAATATGACGATTTTTGTCGTTATTGTCGTGGAACTCACCTCTATTACTTCATAATAAGAATTATATAATTAATAAGCGAGCAAAGCTCCTTTCTCCGCGTCACTTTTTATTCGTGCGTGAATCAAACTTCATAATAAAAACCGAACATGAGCTCCGATTGACATATATTTTTTGTTTAATTACCCTTCAACAAGGATGATACGTAATGTTTTTTTGACCCTGGGGGTTTGAGAGACTTGTTATTTTCACACAAAAATGGGAATTTTAAACCCGGCACCTCCACCAAAACGTTTTTTTTTTTTTTTTACCGTGCGAATCATGTTTAGGGATAACTTTTCTTTTGGATACTAACTAGGTTCATGTTGTGGTTGAGATGAAAAGGATGATACGAAATGTTCTTGTTGACCCTGGGGGTTTGAGGGATTTGCTATTCTCACACAAAAATGGAAATTTTGCGAACCCGGTACCTCCACCAAAACGTTTTTTTTTTTTTTTTTACTGTACGAATCATGTGCAGGGTTAACTTTTATTTAGGATACTAACTTTTTTCATGCTGTGGTTGAGATGAAACGTTTGAGACCACAAGGGCTATTTATTGGGTTCAATTTCATTATTCGTATTTTGACTGAGAAAACCCATCAGCGAGGTTCCTAGTGGCTGTGTCGCGTGTAACACATTGTCATGATCAATCATGTCGGTTAAAATATGAAACTAACATTGTTATGAATGAATAAAGAGCTTAGTTGGAGTATAATGAACTTATAATGAACTATTTCAAACCAATTCATGGGCGAAATCAATGATGGTGGTGTGTAATGAAAGTAGAGAAATAAAACGACCAACGTAAAATATGAAATAACGACGAGCGCTTTCAAACCAATCTAAACTTGATGATGATGAATGTACCCTTAATTGAGTCAAATTGTTGGTTCTACTCCTCTACTGTTCGTTTTACGCATGTTTAATGAATCAATTTTAATTTCGCCGAGTTCCCATCAACGGAATGAGACCGCAACCATGACGCACCGACGTCGAAGTTAGCATATTTAACTGTTCGTTGTGTTCGGGTTCTAGCTAAACGCTTTTGTGTTTAATTCTGGTGTTTTGTAATTTAGTACCGGCGTCCCCGGAGCTTGGAACGTGCGCTACCGTCGGCGACGTTTTCAACCGAACGTCTGTTCTATATGTGAAAATAATACTGACTCTGGAGACGTTCAATTACAATTACGTACTGAGCTACAACTGCTTCTTGAAACAACAAGACCCCCTGACGAACATTCGAAAAAATATTTATTCATTTGTTGAATAAGGAAAATATAATACTGTATTATTTTTACGTAGGATAGTGTGTATTTAATTAGTGAATTAATTAACTGGTTCGGCTTGGTAAAACAAGCAAGAAAAACGGGGGTAAACCAACAAGTGTAACACATGCAACAAAATTGTGTTAAAAGTGCTATAGAACGAATAATATGATCAAGTATTTCAATTGCATTTCTACTAATATAAAACATCGAAAATATAACTAAAGGCTCAATTATTGAAAACATTTGTTTTTTAAGAGTAAATTATGTCGAGGACAAGAACTACTCTTGTGATGTCAAGTAAACATTATCGCATACAGTTTTGAAAATAATTACACCTTATGTAATCGTTAATTAATTAGTTAATAATAACCATTAATGTTTATTTATCATTAATCCTGTCATTGTCATAGCTGAAATGTTTGACTAAATGTAACTATGTACTTTGTAAAGATAATTTTTAATCTAAACAAAACTAATGCTGTAATGTTGGTTATGTTACGCCATAGTTGATGTTGTACACTCTGGAGTTTAATAAAAACTTTAAATAAAATCGATGTCCATCAAAAGCAAGAGTATGGTACTTATAGTGCATACATTTCCAAAATCAGTGACTGACCGTGCTGCCATGTCTACCGCATTAACAGTCCAAAATTGATTTGGTAAGATATTTTATTTTTTTTAAACATTTGTATCGTGGGTTGTATGCATTTGTGTTTCGCTGGTACGAAGATAGTATAATATGTACCGTCTTCTACCTACTGAAGATAGGAGCAGGTGCGTCCTGTGTACCCTCCCTACAGCAGACGTCCTACTCGGGCAATGAAAGGAAGTTATCATACGTCCAGGGCGCGGATGTGTCGCTAAAACACACCGATAACAACTGACAAGAAATTGATATTTACGACCCACGGATGTTTGCTGAAAGTTGGTTTCGGTCCGCCCCTGTGTACGGTTTGTCACTTTCTCTATCAGTAATCAATACCCTGGGGTGTCCGGGTAGCGACACTGATGTGTTGACGTAATATATGTAATAGAGGAGACATGGATGTTACCCAGGGCTGATAGTTTCCGTTTGTCACAGAGAAGCCACAGCAACCTTTTGTCTAATTGAACATACAATTCTTAGGCGGAGGTTTCGTTCATTAATTGAGTGGTTTTTATAATGGTATCCAACGTGATTTCTTTGTCGACTTTGCCTCGAGATTCACCAAAACTCCGCTAGGAGATTCAGGAGACCTTGCGTGGTGGATGTAGCAAGTATGTAGAGTTATTTGACTTAATTATTATATAATGTGAACAAATGTCTGAACATGGCAGTGGCGTATCCAGGAATGTACAATGGTGGGGCGGACATGCTGAACAGGGAAGCGGGGTGTGTGGCAAAGCCCCAGCCGCCGGAGGCCTATTAGCCAAAGGGGATTTCCCCCCCTCATATTTGACGTTTTAACAAATCAAATACTAAGTATATGGGGAGGGGGGAGTTGAACCCCATAACTCCACCCCCTTGGATAAGCCACTGAAACATGGAGTACTTTTACAAATCTATGATCTAAACTATGTATGATGAACGGCCGACTCGTTAAAAATGCAGGCATGTGATATTTTAATTAATCTACAAACACTGCATTGATTACATGGAAAACAATCAAGTCGGCCGAGCTGTTTTTTTGTAATTTCTGTATTGTTTTACATGTACCCATTCCATGCTTATAACCGTGGATGTTGGTATGCCAATATCCCCGCCCCTTAAGCAGCATATAAATAGCTGCCGTGTCCCTGTCTGGGCCCGGGGTAGAATTAGGCCCAGAGCATTCCTCTGCAAATCGTTAATGGCGAGCAAGGGGAAAGTCCACTCGCAAACATCAGCTAGTAAGTACGGGGAGTATATTACTTCCCGAAACTAGAGGCGAGCTCTGGCCGGCGTCGAGAGAAACTTACCCCTTAATTCAGTCCCCCTGCACATCCTGTAGGCTAGAGTAGTGCGTTACGACCTAACCATGGAGTTATAAATAGTACTATGACCTAACGGTTGACGCGCCCGTAAACTTAATAAAAAAACTGACACCATATTGCTGTTAAAAACAAGGTCATTCATTGTTGTCAACTCGAGAGCTCTCTCACCTAAAAACATCAGCCATGAGATATTCTGCCGTCCCACGCTAGAGAATATGCAATTTTTATTGAATGTGATGTATGGGAATATAAGCTCAACACCGCTCTAGCCACGGGTATTAAATTACCTGCTCATTATTGAAAAGTAAAATATGAGCGACCGCTTTGAGGCTATTACACACACAACCCGTGGTTAAACACGATCGAGACGAATTGACGGGATCCATCATACCGAACACTAGTTTCTGCCCGGTGAATTGATCACGTCATTTCCGGTTGTGACGTCATAAATACATAATCTCGTGCAGTGCGACGTACGCGTCGAGTATTACATATTACATGGTTGACTGATGGATGGAGTATCGTCGCTTAGCGTTAGATGAAGGTTATGAATTATTATTTAGCAGCTAATTGTATTTATTAATGCAATGTGCTATTCAAAATGTTTCTTTTCCAACGTCAAGAACTTAAAACACGACTCAACTATTTTATGGGAACTTTGAATTAATATAACTTTTTTCCAAAGAGTTCTTAACGCTGTCGTAATCCCGCGGGTTCCAAAAAGATTAAAATTACGAACTAAATTGCATGTCAAGTTTCTACAATTTACTACTGCTACTAATATAAATCCGAAAATAGTCTGCTTTTAGGACCCGTTGGTCTTAGAATATAAAGGTACTCTTTTAAATCATGTATTCTATTTTAAAAGATCTGTAATTTTAAAGAAACTTGAAGGAGCAAGGGGCCTAAGTTCGTTTGTGGAAGTTTTAAATTGGCGTAAAAAATAATGAGCCCGTGATGCAGTATACTTTTACAGTGTATCGTAAGTAAGTTATTTTTTGTATCCAAGACATAACGAAAACGATAAGTAGGTGTTTATTATGTCGTGTGTGGGATTCGAACCCACGCCCCTAGGAGTTTATATAACAAATAAATAAAACATAAAACTTATAATCAAACAATTGCGATATCAGCTACATCGACATCAGCTATTAAACTTTGTTTTTGTTGAAGTTAAAGGGAACCTCAATATTGTTCTACTTGATTGCGTATTACTATTCTATACAGGACTAGCCATGTTACATCATGTTTTGTCATCTCACGTGAGTTCTAGCATTTCAATGAACAGCAATGGTAATGTAAATTGTACCTCTCCATTGTCTGTATTATTCTCACGTGGGGAACATGTTTAATTAATAACGTCGACTATTATTGTAGAGCTCGTTCCAAGCTTACTTAGACACCGTCAAAATAGTGGTTTATAGTTACATCACATAAATTACAGTTCTTACATTCTTGACATCTGTTTTAAATACCTTACAATGCAAACTAGGTTGATATTAAAATACAATGTAATTCACACACTATCCATTAGAAATAGATACACTGAGTTCACATAGCGTGAGAACATAGCCATGTAATAACCATTAGTATAAATCACAGCCCTACAATATCATGGACTAATTCGAAACACAACATTACAAACCACGCCCTGGGCTTCTATGGTTGACATCCTCTAACCTCAGCAATGCCACTTTAGGTATTATAAAGGTAATTCGCTGTAACTCGAAACATAAAGAGAGAAGAGTTATGCCACGTTTTGTTTGAATGTTTAAATGAGGCTTTTACACTCGAATTAAAAGTTGTACAATGAAACACAACCCTACTCATGAAACGCTGCGTGTGTTTGTGTGTTTGGAGTTCATAATACTCTTATGAAGGGGTTTAGAACCCCACGGGAGCTGGAAACAAAACAATTGTATTGTATACAAAAGCAAATTACAACGTTGAACGAGGTTAAACAAACTTTCTCGAATTGTTTAACAAGTCTTACAAACATATTTTATCATACTATGTAGGCCAATTTAGACAAAACCTAAGAGTAATTGTTTTCGACAGGTATTTTACATTTCCTTACTACTTACTTATGCCAACTTATGCCGGCCACTCACCTCTATCAGCTATCACCACTCATCGTCTCGAATAGCCAATTTCAATAATAGAGACGTTAAGCAACAAAAATCAACTCATCAATTAACTTATGCTAACAAATTTAATATATTAGTATTGTATTTTATTATTATTATTATTATTCTTATTATTATTATTATTATTATTATTATTATTTTATATATTTAAAAAAAAATTATCTTTAACAACAGGTATTTTCCCATAAGTGTTATAGGTATAACTAAAACTAAACGATTAAAAAATATACAATTCAAAAAAATACAAATATGTTACCTATACAAATCCATTAAATATATGAACAAGTACTCCTATAAAATTAAAATTGTACAACAAATACAAACAAAAAAAATTGAATAACAAAAGAATATAATATAAAAAACGGCTAAAAGCTAGATGAAAAAAAATGAGGTTATAAAATACAAAACTGGTGAAAAGTTGATAAGGTGACAAGAGTGATTAGTCATGTTGCATGGTAAACTGGCATAAACACCTGCTTTAGATAAATGAAGTTTCACGTGGTTGATGTCAATTTCTGGATTAATGGCTAATAATTTGTTGTAGTTGTCTTGAATCCCACATTGTAGTGCTTGAACAAAATATGAGTTTTGATGCACAGTAGGACAAGTTGTATTCTGAAAAACACTACACAACTGTTCAATTACACGTTGGAAATTTACATTCAGAAAACTTGACAACGAGAAATGACAATGTCGCATGTTACACAACGATATCAAATTCTAGACTTGCATTACAAAAACTGCATTTTAAAATTGCATTTAGAAAGATTGTATTCCTATTTTATGACATGACGTGCAATAAACAATATTGCATTGTTGAAATTTACATTTAGATTAGATTAGATAAAGTTTGATTTCCATGACATGAAGCGTCCAAATGAAGCTAAAAGTTGTCTTGCGAAGATCTGCTGAAAAATGACATTGCATTCTAAATAACACATCAGTTCTTAACTCACATGATTAAAAGTTACGATTACTAATCGAACATGGTCAAAAATGTGTTGCAAAAGTTTAGTAGTTAAACGTTCTCCCGGTAAGTGGATGACCCAGGTTCAATCCCAGAACTAGATGGATTCTGTAATGTCGGGATTGTATTAACTATTAACATTATGGATGTTAATCCATTGACGACGATGAGTGCAGCCTTTTTGTTTACGACGCGATTCGTTGAGGTCAGCTATGAGCACTACTAGTTGTACCTATGTATGTAACAAGCGCGCGGATTAAAGCACGGCCTCACTACGCTAATTGCTTTTCCCGTGATTGATGGGATGCTGATATTAACAGAATAGAAATATTTTATTAATAACACGACTGCTAAAGTTAAGAATCATGTTTGGCAGAGGTACAGTAATGGATTCTACAACCTAGTGATAAATCTATTAATACATGACATTCGTTATTATTTGGCGTTGACCATAGATAATCCAGATATCGATGGTGAAGAACCAATACCTTCTATCTGCCAAAAAGCAAATTGTTCAGGAGAGCATTAAAACTGAATTAAAAAAGTAACTAGTTCGTGGTGGCAGATAGGAGATATTGATGTAAGGTAGTACTATATTATGTCTCTTTTGGTGATGTTTAAGCATTGTTAGATAGGAGCTATTAGCACCAAAAAATTCGAAATAATTTTCTGTATCCATAGACACCAACATCTCATTTTGGCAGAAAATGGCAGATAGAAGGTATTGGTTCTTCACCATCGATATTATTGTTGTTGTTTTTGTATTTTATAGCGGTGCGCGGTGGTATTAAACCCTTCCGCAGGTGTGATTTTCTAGCAAATATATTAGATTTTATTTTTTGGAGTGCATAGGACAATTACAAAATCCCGCAGCTTATGCGGGACTCGAACCCACGCACTCGTCAACCGAAGTATTAACCCGAGAAAAAGTACAGTATCATGTTTCCTCTTTTATCTGCTAGATGGTATTGCTGTTCTGTTTGAATAACATTAATTCAGGACACAGTACAACACAAAAATAATCAATTATACACAGAATAATTTATATGTAGTCCTACTACATTGACAATCAGTGGATTGTGTTACCTGGAAATACACAACTATTTGTTAACAGGTTGATACAATTAAATACAGTCGTGAAAAACAAACAAATCTATACATAATGCTAATAAAGATGCACGGGATCATAGGCACTAATATTTCACGTTCACACAAGGAAAGTGTTTCAACTTGTTTGATAACTTGGCAGTAAACGAATAAACACCGACAGTGTTGGCTCGGGCGCTAAGCGCTCGACTCTGATTCGGGAGGTCCCGGGTTCGAATCCCGTCGAGACCGGCAATCCTGACTGAAGGTTTTTTCCGAGGTTTTCCTCAGTCGTTAAGGCGAATGCAAGGGATTGAGTCCTCTTAAACAGTCCTCGGACATCCCTTCACAATTTCCTATCCGCACATACCTAGATCACCTGAAGAGGGGCTATTTGCACCCTATAAACAGGTTTCCCACGATAAAAAAAAAAAAGAATAAACAGACTTTCGTGGGAAACCTGCCAAAGGAACATGTATGCCCCTCTTCAGGAAGCAGGGGCGAATAAATAAGGATAATCGCGAGGGAAGTCAACTGAGGTCATCGCGCGCAAAAAACTTTCAGTAAGGATTGAAGGTGGCGAGTTGTTAATGAGTGACCTCCTAAATAAGAGAAGCTCACTTTAAGCTTGGAACTACCACTTCATGTTTCACAAAGAATACTTGTTGTAATCGTTTTTAACTTTTTGAAGTTCAATCGATGCTAGGTCTTTAAAGAGCAATTTCACTGTAACATCACGTTTTTTCGAACGATGAACCAGAAATGTGTTCAAAAAGAGAGATGGTGGATAAACTTAACCATGTAATAACAAATTAATGACTTTTGATGGTAGCATAAAAATAATGTAGGCATTATCATTATCAGACATTATCAGGGTTTCTAAAACGCAAACAAAGATTTATCGTGTAACAACATTAAAATTACTATTAATTTATCACGAACGCAACATTCTTTCCCGAGCTAAAAACGACACTTAAAATACCTTTCAACATTCACCAAATACCAGCAGCTACTTAGCTCAAAATAGGATGTACTATCTTGGAACTCGTTTTTACGCCAACTTATAGGTGCGACTGTACCACGCGATGTACTTTGCTATAAACGTAAGTATTTTCTAAAATATTATGGAGATTTGACGGGTGCCGGATAATTTTGAGTGTGTTTATACCTTGCTTTGTAGGACGTGAACGCCATGGATGCAGTATTCTTTAGTGCGACAGTACGTAAACGCTATTCTGTGGCGTACTCAGGAATATATTTCGTGGGGGGGCTTTGACCAACGACTCAATGGAGGGTGTAGGGGAGGATGCCCCTCACAATAGCGCCGCGGGAATAAAAAAATAAGTATCTTAAAAGTGGTTTTTATGTGTTTTAGAAGATGTCAAGGAGCTTTTCTGAACGAAAAAAGAGAAATTAATAGACGAATTAATTTTTTTGTGGATATCTAGATGATTTGCAGAATATGATATTGTTAGAAAGCTTAGAGCGTTATGAGATAAGAAGATGCAGATTATTAAATTTATGTTGCTTGTTTGGGGAACGTAGCATGACTCAGACATACATCTCCTTCAATTATTAGTACCAATAGGATCGTATCTGTTCTAGGATTGTTTAGGGGTTACACTCTTCAATGATAAATACATCTCAAACAACAGGCACTTGCTTCTTTATTAACACATTAATGAATTTTGATTACTGGCTAGCCTAAGCAATGACTATTGACGTGTGTGTAAATGGCTATAATTACTACGCATGACTCTACCCATCTTAATGAAACCTATATTCTGGACATTTTGGTCCTACCGTTTATCGAGTTACACTGGTAGAGTTCTGGTTGGCTTCCAGCTGGTCCTCCGTCTCCCGCGTCGTAGGTCCTGGGTTCGACTCCTCTTGATCCCACGTCGACAACGGGTCCCAATGCTCTCTCCTTTGCTTTCCTCCCAAGTTGGTCGTTCGGCGTCACTCTATCGACTCTCCCCTTCGCTTCGATTGCCCACCTCTTTTCAATCATTTCCAAAACAACAAGTTTCCATAGGAAATGCAATCGTTGCATTCCTAGCTGTTTTTGTATAATTTAGTTATTCAACAAATCTTCATAATAATGTTATAATTTCTTCAATAAAAACTTATTCATATATTATATTATACATTATCTAGTCCATGTTGTTAATAATTTGTCGCACTTGCAAAACATTCAAGCTACTTGCTTCTCTTGAGTATAAACTTGCCCCACATTCTCCAAGCTCCAAAACAAATAAAATATGCAGTTTAAACATTCAAAGTAAACATCAGTTTACATCATAGCAAGCCATAAACAAAGCCCGAACCGAAACCAGTATCCACATGTACTATAATTTAAATATGAAATTCACAGAAAAACCATGAAATCCAACGATTTCATGACACCCCCCCCAGTTAGCTCAAGTCGACAGACTTGTAACAGTGATCCAGCCAAGGTTCACAGCATCTTCCAAAATAATACATCTTCAATCTTGACATAACTCCAAAAATTAGAACTATCTTCTTAGTCTTCCCATCAGAATAATACATCTTCAAACTCCTTATTCACCTCTTCTCGAACGAAAAACCACCAGAGTACTATAAATCCCCCCAGCAATTTTCCGTCCTGGCAGGTACATCCTTTTTCAAAATCCATCTTCTCTCGTACATTGAAATCCCATACCAAGAACCCTACCATCTTAAAATCAAAACCTATTACCCCCCCTTGAAACAACACCACACGTCAAAAATCTATACTTAGACTTACCATAGACCAATATACAAAACTCTAAATGAAAATTATAATGACCTTCAGAAATATCAAATATAACAATACAATTTTTTTTAAACAATTGCAATCAGTCAATAAAACAATTATACAAACTTAAAACCATAATTTTCAAAACAAAATACGAAACAAACATTGAATAAATTAAACAAAATAAGGTCATAATAAATGCAAAAACTAACAGTTCTTGGTCACTGAATCCAAAATTCTGAAAATCCCAAACAGCAAGGCCCTCGTACAAAGTGAGTCGATGAGCTCTGGTACAAACTCCAGCCACCGCTCTTTCAACACGGTCATTCCCGTGTAGCACTTAGTCCATGACCTAGTTAAACTGCAACAGAAACGTATACACAACAGTAACCATTCAAGGACATCAGCCAAGCTGACAACTCAACATTATGTCATACCACTACAACATACGTCATGAAATAATATAACTTGCAAGTTCAGCTTTAAAAATTCAAGTTTAAGACCAGACAGTAAATAATACAGTAGTAACTAAAGATTGTTCACACAAAAATCATAAAATTTATAACACTGTTTCCCAAAAACATGGTAATACGAAAAAACAACAATCCCATCAGTGAATCATAATAATAATAATAAAATAAAATAAATTACATAACTCTCAATTCCAAATTTTAACAGAAAACAATAAGCTGAATCATTTAATTTAAACATCACAAAACAACCCAACGTGAACGCTTGCTCTACCAACAAACTTATCAACCATTACACCAACAACATCAACATTAAGCATAAAGCTTCCACCTCACATTCAAACCCTTTTTATCTTACATATGAAAAACATAACGTGAAATGATCAACCTTGTGAAACCCATAGTCAAAACCCAAACCTACTCAACAAGCAAACATCGGCCAAACACCCTACAGAATGTCCAAACAAAACAATTAAACTAAAAGTATAATATATAATATGCTAATCCTAAATATAATATAATATAATAAGCCTAAATAAACCTACAATAATAATACCCAGCTAAGACATTCCGAAAGAACTAAACACTCCGAACCACCACACAATCAACCATCATACCAAGGCGTGCACTCCCCAGCATAACAGACGTTCCACAAGATCGAAAATAACAAATTAAATATCCACAGAAACGATCCGAAAAAAACATTAAAACATAACTCAAACCATCATCCCGCAGCATACATAATCCAGGATAAACCCGACCGTAGCTACCACCAGAACGTAAGACACACAGTCAAACTTAAAACAACCACACACAACCGGAAACACAATTCGTGAACCACGCCCACACAACATTGTCAAACAGATGTTCAACAACAAGTAACATTCCCCTTCGTGATATACTACAGCATAAACCTATAAAGTATAGTCCACTGGCCATCACTACGGAATATAAACCAAATAACAAAAAACGCAATCTTTCAGCACAAACCACCGTGATACAGCTCAATATAAACTTCTACGTAATAGTATAGTCCATTGGCCATAAGTACGGAATATCAAAACAATAAACAAAAAGGCAACGAACTGACTCCTGGACATTCTAAGAGAACAAAAACCTAATAATGCACAAAATAAAATATACAAAATACTTAAAACTTCACAATTGCAATTATTTACAAAAACATTCAACAGCTAGTGAAATACTACAACAAGTGCATAACAGTAAACACAAAAATATAATATATACTTATATTTTATATATTACACAAAACTAGCTTCATGAGAACAATCAATATGAAAACAAACACTCAGCAGAATATACAAATTCCTATACAACAAAGAACCTAAACTAAAATAACAACAATATTTACATGAAAACATTGATCCACTAAATATTCCTGCTGTTAACCAACAATTTTGTCTGGCCTTCCCAGGCATTCACATTCGGCATAATGGGAATGCTACTTCAGAGAAAATCTCAGCCAACAAACAGAAACACAGCAAACCAATAATTTCGTACAGTAAATCATCACCATAAGATCTTCTCCACTATACTCCGACTTAGGCACGAAATTCCCGCTCCTGAATCAACCAATGAAGGAATCTCGGCCCCTCCAATCCTGACCAGTATCTTCAAGATGTCTCTAGCACGTATACTATAACATCACACATTTTGACAGCAACATTCCTGTAATAATCGTCTATAGTGACCAACATGATATTTTCAACATCACTACGCATAGACGCCATTGTAGCGACTTCCCAGGAATCAATAGGTTTATCGTCTATAACAACATTGTTTACATTACCACACTGTACTATATCAGTACATGCAAGATATTCTACCGCCGTTTCAATCAACATAGTATTATTACCGTCAACAATATGACTGACAGAAGCAAACATGCTATCAACCAAATTAGGACGCATATTTTCAAACGCAGCCTTAGATAACGATGTATAGTTTCAACAACATTGTCAACAACAAAACATGAACTTGGCACACCTGCTTCTCTACACGCAAATCTAAATTCTCTATCAAACATACCATTACTCATGGATTCCAATAAAAACCCGAAATCGAAACAAATCTAAAATTTTAAGACCACAAAAGAAAATTAGTTATTAGAACTTAAAATACATTGCAACATTCAAAACAATATAACTACTGCAGCAAAAGAAAACACATAACTGCCAACTATGCACAATCATAAGAAACTAGAACACACGTAGCTAAAAACACGACATTGCAAAAAAAAAAACGACAGTGGTATTACCACACACTTGTCCTACTAATAAACATAACGTCGGCAATTCAAACTTTGTGAAATTATTACAGCCAGTCATAACATATTTCATACAATGAAATAATGCGATAATCAAAGCAAGCCTGATTAGACCACATAAATTATTTAAATTAATAAAACAAACATTCATAAAATGAATGCTTATATGCATAACCCAGAAACAGATCCTAATAAACAGTTAGATCTTCCATGAAGATCGATAAAACCTATTTGACACGGCGCTAATCTCCACCATGTTAGAAAGCTTAGAGCGTTATGAGATAAGAAGATGCAGATTATTAAATTTATGTTGCTTGTTTGGGGAACGTAGCATGACTCAGACATACATCTCCTTCAATTATTAGTACCAATAGGATCGTATCTGTTCTAGGATTGTTTAGGGGTTACACTCTTCAATGATAAATACATCTCAAACAACAGGCACTTGCTTCTTGACTAACACATTGATGAATGTTTGATTACTGGCTAGCCTAAGCAATGACTATTGACGTGTGTGTAAATGGCTATAATTACTACGCATGACTCTACCCATCTTAATGAAACCTATATTCTGGACATTTTGGTCCTACCGTTTATCGAGTTACACTGGTAGAGTTCTGGTTGGCTTCCAGCTGGTCCTCCGTCTCCCGTGTCGTAGGTCCTGGGTTCGACCCCTCTTGATCCCACGTCGACAACGGGTCCCAATGCTCTCTCCTTTGCTTTCCTCCCAAGTTGGTCGTTCGGCGTCACTCTATCGACTCTCCCTTCGCTTCGATTGCCCACCTCTTTTCAATCATTTCCAAAACAACAAGTTTCCATAGGAAATGCAATCGTTGCATTCCTAGCTGTTTTTGTATAATTTAGTTATTCAACAAATCTTCATAATAATGTTATAATTTCTTCAATAAAAACTTATTCAGCAAAAGTCTAATAACATTATCTAGTCCATGTTGTTAATAATTTGTCGCACTTGCAAAACATTCAAGCTACTTGCTTCTCTTGAGTATAAACTTGCCCCACATTCTCCAAGCTCCAAAACAAATAAAATATGCAGTTTAAACATTCAAAGTAAACATCAGTTTACATCATAGCAAGCCATAAACAAAGCCCGAACCGAAACCAGTATCCACATGTACTATGATTTAAATATAAAACTCACAGAAAAACCATGAAATCCAACGATTTCATGACAATATGATATTAATTTGGGGTTTCGAGGGGGATACGCCACTGCGCAATGTACTTGCACCATACTTGTGTAGGAGACTGTGTGCGAATCCGATGGATGCGGTTTACTTGAGCGCGACTGTACGCGAACCCGATGGATGCGGTTTACTTGAGCGCGACTGTACGCGAACCCGATGGATGCGGTATACTTGAGCGCGACTGTACGCGAACCCGATGGATGCAGACGCGGAAGATTGGCTTCAGAGTCAATAAAACCCGTGTAAACCAACGACATGGACAAATAATGGAAGCAGCTGCGAGCGAGATGAAAAGAAGGTCGAATGAACCAAAGCTCTTAATTACAACATAGTATCGTTGTTTGCACAGCGTGACGTTTGATCGCCGGGGAAAGTGGCTCTTTCAACTAACTTGATGACGTGCCATGAAATGAAAAAAAACAGACTCTCATTACATTTACTCATACATTTTTAAATTTATCTTTTAATTATTGAACAAAAGCTGGCCGGTGCTGTAACATTATGCAAATAGTGGCAATTGTGTTTGAGCAATCTCATGTTTGACAACACACAAAAGAGAAGCACAATAAAACAGAACTGATTTGGTATGGGTGTTATGACACTAAGCTCAAATCTGACGATTTTTAATATTATCCTTCGTTATGGAACAAAAGCTGGCCGGTGCTAACACATTTTGCAAATAGTGGCAATTTTGTATGATCAGTCTCATGTTTGACTACACTCAAAAGAGAAAACACAGTTGGACGTAACTGATCGGGCATGGGATTTAAAAGACACCAAGCTGACTGATTTTAAAATGTTATCCCTCGTGATGGAAAGAGATGGTCATAAAGGGGTAACAAGTGAGGAACAATAACTGTAAATAAGCTCTCTATTTTGGGTACTCCTGTAGCCGAACTTGAATAATTCTAATTTGTATACTCCAAGATATGCTCCATCTCTCTCCATGTATAAATTTCTCCGTTTGTCGTTCCACCAGTCTAGACGATCGTGTAGTAATTCACTTGATAATTTGATGCAGGAAATACTGATAGAGGTAGCTCAAGCGTTACAAGGGTTGATAGAGGAATATAGGAGGTCAACGTTCCGATATCTGCCATCAGCAATCCCGTCTGATGGCTTTTACATGATTTTCCTCTGTCAAATGACGAATACTGTATTGAACCCTTCAAAACACCTTGGAAAACAATCTTGTACAACATTCCATCCAAACTATCAGCACACACACTACCCTATCGGAAGAAGGGTTTTCTTTACTTTGTTCATAGTATTACGTTTTTTGTGCACAGTAGACCTATCAATTTATTTTAAATATAATTTACTTTGGTATCTTTTATTTAATTAATTATTGCAATCCAGTGCCTAAATCACACTTGTAGAGCTTACTCCGTTGTTGGTAGCCTTGATAAAAGTCACCCCTTTGCAGTTTCTAAGGCAAAATAGAATAATTTATTTAATATCTTTCTCGTCTTGTCTGTACATTGTACATTGCTCACTGTATCCAAACAGATCCCATTTCACGCATCACATAGTTGATATTATCCATCTTGACTGCATATTTGAAATCTACATACAACAATCTTCACCTCCACGAACTTACCTCCTTCAGACAAACCTCGCCTCAATCTACATGCTCACGTCCACAAAAGCATCCACATTCCTAACTAAACTATCTCACTAAAAATAAAAACTTAAAAACTAGTGTCTTCTTATTTTAATTTTTATCTAGAATGCAAACAATGTAACTCGTAATTAGGAATTACGATTGAAAGTTTATGAATGTTTGCATTCAATTACCATTCCCTTGGATTCCAATTTTCGCTTGAGATTAATTTTGAAACTAGAACGCGATCATTAAATAGTTTAAAGTTTAAACCATCTCCCTGTCTGGGGTTAAACTTTGCACCGAGATAAACTCTTACGGTGTGAAGGCAGTGGTGGAACTGGCTTTACTGCAGAGTATGGAGTTCACACAGGCCTTGCTATTTAGGACTCCCCAACCAACTATTAGCAAAGAGTAGAAGACAGGAGCTTATCCCAAATTATCAGCTTATCATACAGTGGCTTTAGCGGAAAGTTCATTTACCAAATTAAAGCATAACATTTATATTTCTGAAGTTCGGTGATTACAGAAAGATTAGGGTGCTAGCAGTTTTAAGCATAGGTATATAAACTTAGATATATCAAGTTACACCAAAAAAATACATAATAAAAGTTAAAAAAGAACACTTTGTTGTAGCTAACGATAAAAGTAAGAAATAATGTCAGATTGGACGAAATTATGCTGCTAATTCCGTATACTGTTTACATACATTACATCTTACTAACACACGGCTGGATGTCAATAGCGCACCTAGATGATCCATTTTGAAGATAACCAGTAATATGAAAAACAACAATAATAAATATATCAAACGAGTTGAAACAGAATGTAAAATGTGTTACGTACATAAAACCAAAAATTTTAAAAAAGGCATCCTCTTGACTGCTCTGTTGAACCGATACCGAGATCCTTTACTACTTTTCCTTTTCCCCCTTTACTTTTCCTTTAAGATCCTTTACTTTAGAAGGAAATGCATTCCGGAGCTCTGGCTCTCTGTAGTGCACAAATGTGTGGAACTCACTTGTTCGAGGTCAACCCTTTTTTGCATCCCCGTTGCAGATCTACGACATAATAAAATTTATAACAACGTAATATATAAACAACCACATTTAAAAGTGTTTATGTATATGCTACCTTCCTCACTGAAAACTTTGTCTTATATCCCAAAAATTAAAACAGAACTAAAATCACATCTTCTGTCTGACACCTTTTTACAGTGTGTTTCTAATTTTTAACTCTTTGTTATTTTAAATGTAATTTTTTGGATCTCACAAATTAACTTTATATGTCACGCAACCATGTTATTTATACTTTTTCGTGTTTATTTTGGTTCTCTGTTCTGTTCTCTGTATTGTCACCTTCTTATATAATTAATAATTTGTTTGTTATACCCCACAGTTAAGCCATGTTCAGGTTTTTTTTTCTAAAAAAATTATATACTTTGTAGATTTATTTTTGTATGTAATATTACTTTTTGTACAATTTGATATGTTGTATGTATATATATGTTTGTGTGACAGTTAATTTGTGGAAACATCCACCATCTTATAAAGAAAACATTCCATTATCAAAAATTCGTATTCAAACAATTATAGACGGCTCCAAAAACTAAATTTCTCGGGAGCTCCGTCATTTTCGTGACGCCACTGTGAACGTGTGAGGTCGTAACTAGCGAGTCCTCCAGTGAATACCGAACTCGGGTCTCGCGATGATTACAACCAGAGAGGTCACGTTACAGACTAGAGAGGTGACAGAACGTGCACAGCCTAGCGCACTGCTGATTAAATGGCAATTTAAAAATAGCGAATGCTAATTTCACCGAGACTCGAACACTACTTGTAATTTCAGCATGCACGCTCACTGAATTTAACCAGCAGACATGTTCATAATGTCACGATCACAACTACTGAATTATAACTTTCTCGTTTGACTTATGCCAATGCTAGAGTTTTCTTGATTTATTTTTAACTCTATGCAAAGTACTGGATTTGTAGCCGACCCTTCATGTTAGATGTTATTAAAGTCCGTTTCAATTACGTTGAATTTTAACAGCAATTCTGAAAGTAATAGGCCTATGCGAGTAGGGTTGAAGTACAAGTTTCAGTACTGACTAATAGTCTAGCTGAGAGTCTATTTACTAAGTTATAACAGTCGATCGACAGCGACAAGCGACAAAAGTCGGCCGAAACGACAACTTAAGTTTCAATAGTCACGCATCTGACTGCAGCTTTACAAGCTTATAAGCTACGTAATGGCAACAATTAGAGATTTGACATTTTTAATGCCGTCTGACAATGTTACCTTCGTAACAACCAACTACACACAGAAAATGAAAGTAATTAATATTTAATTTGGAATGATGAGTATTCGAGGTGGCAGTTCTCACTTGCTCTTCTTATTAAAGTTGTCGTTTCAGTCGACTATTGTCGTTGTCACTGTCGCTGTCACTTTTAGTAAAAAGACCCCCTGGAGTAGCTTTGCACTATTGTTCTATTTAAATAAAAAATAACTTTGGCTAAGTTTAAATTTGTATTTATTAATAATGTATACCCAGGTTATGAAGTGCTGTAATTATCACAAACCTGTTTATGTTTTTCTGATCTATTTAATTGTAAGTGGAAACTACTGGATCATTTTTAATAGATAATTTCTGCTACGATTGCGTTGAATTTCAAAGCGATTGTGAAATCAACATCGTGCCTGAGGCTGAAATAAGCTTCAGACAAGACCAACAGTCAGTCAATAACATGTTGACCTTTTACTGGCTTTACAAAGCTGACGCTGAAAGGAGTTTATTTCCACTAAAACAAACATCAACCTTATACAAGTTACATCCACATTATTGACCGAGGGGGAAATATTAGCTCGCCTTGCTTTTCACTTCAACCATAAAAATATACGGGGTCGCAGAAAAGTAGTTTTGAAGTTGTATCTGAAAGAAAGTTTTTGTAAACCAGTTGAAAATCGTTCAATTATGTTGTTTGACTTTGTGATGGTTTTGTAGAGTTGAATTATAGTGGCAAGGGAATGGAAAAATTTGACTAATGCAGTTTGCTTACATATTTCCTTATTTTGATATTTTGTTTAATGTTTAAAAAACGTATTTTTTGTTAATCATGAAACTTTTAAATGATTTAAAATGCGTGAAGCATTTTTTTGGTGCGTATTCAAGCTTGGAACTATAAAATTAATGAATACACAATACCAGCCAACAATTGAGTGACATTTAAATAACGAACTCGTAACAATTCTATTTTTGACGCACGCCACGACTGTGTGTAATTAAGCTCATTGTTTGAACACGATGTAATTTGAGGGACAAAGGTACGGGGCGTATGTTATTAGCCCTGCCTGTGTGGTGCTGGTGTCGGTGTCCGAAGCCTCCGAGGGGTGAAGTTGGGGCTAACGGTGCAACGTTGGAATTCCTTTGGTCAGTGAGGGGGGGGGGGGGGACAAGAAGCCTGGCCGGGGCACTCGAACCACCGCCGTGCTCGGAATCTGTTGTCAATGTGGCTGTAATGACCACAAAGAAGGCACTTTTAATTAAACTATAGTACAATCTGTTGCGTTTGCCGTGTTTATCTAATGAATAGGTTTATATCACGCCGAGTTCGCTCGTTCATTTTAACCTTTCAATCCCGAATAAAATCAGTGTAAATTTGTTAATTTTTATCAAACCATTTGAGTTTCGGATTTTTTTCTAAGATTTTAGTATTTTTTTAACGTATTTTTTGTTATGAATTTTGAGGAATTTTGGGAAATTTTGGATTTTGAATTAAAGCTAGCCTACATTTTGAGTTAAAATGAAAATATTAGGTGCACACCTAAAACAAGATTTGTTTCTGATTTTTTTTTGCCTATTTTGGATGTTGTGTATCTCAAATACCTGCAATACTATAGATATATCAAATTTTTGGGAAAAAAACATTTTTTTGTTGTTTTTAAGCTGTTTTTTTGCAGATCTTCATTTTCAATCTTCTATAAAAAGGTACCATTCGTAGCATTGGCATGGCAAATTATTTATTTTTTACCAAAAAAAAATAAAAAATTGAGGTAAATTGAAAAGCCCTATTTGATGTCCTCGTTTAGGGACGCTGGGTCTGAGAGAGTTAATATGGAAACAGTCCTCAGGACGGTTATCTCTGGTTGCTACTAGAACGAAGAATCCTGACAAGAATTGTAAAGACACCCCTGCGGAAAACGATTTGTCTACTATACCGGTGTGGAAAAGTTGGAAAATCGACTGGTACAGTGGGTACGAGTTTGCGAGAAATATTGACGACTTCTACTATACTTAAGAACCGCGAATAATTAATTGATTTGCTTTCCAGCCCCAGAGCTCCAACCACAAAAACCTTACAAATACAAACTTTCATTTGTCTAGCGCACTTCATACTACCTCATCAATCAAACGAGTTCCCGTAATTACAGTGGCCATCTCCAAATCATCGAGAAAAATACAAACAAATAAATAAGTTAATAAGTATAAGACACAAAACTAAATAATTGTGGAGGTATTTTAATTTTTGGGGGGGCCGGGTAATAAGTTAACGCCCCGCCGGGTTTAAGAAATATTAATATTAAAACGTCATCACTACGCAAGTTAACGCCCCTGGTAATCTAAGACATGAAACTACAGTGTTCTGGTTTTGAATGAAATAATATCGTTTTTGGTGGAGGTGCCGGGTTTAAGAAATATTAATATTAAAACGTCATCACTACGCAAGTTAACGCCCCTGGTATAATCCCCTTCATCTGGTGGAACGCGTGTGCCACCACCGAGTTACCGTGGAGCGCAATCGTGGGCCTACGGCAGTGCTTCAACTGCCAGCAGTTGGGCACTCTTCACACTCTGCAACGTCGTTCCGGTGTGTTTCAAGTGCGCCGGCGATCACCCATCTAAAGACTGACCAAAGTCTCCATCCGAACCCGCCAAGTGCTTCAATTGTAAACAAGACCATCCTGCGTCCTATCGCAAATGGCCCTTCCTTTCTCCGCGCCCTGGATGCTCGTACTCCTCAAGGCATTCAATACTCTCGTCGAACCTACAAAAATGTCCACTGACCCGCAATAAACTGCCACCAGTTATTCCACTCAACCCTCAAAATTTATTTGCAGTCGTTAAGTTAATAACGTAAATCGCCTTCAAGCTGCTCGCCGCCAGGCCCAACCCAGACCTGAATCAACAGCATCAAATACACCCGAAGCCTCAATTTGGACCATAAATGACGGGTAAGTTGATGCCCTCACAGCTATGTCAACTGATCCTATTATCACTACAATAACCTCAATCATCAAAATGTTTATATCCAGAAGTCGCAATGGGGCATTGAGGCCTTGATGACCAATGAACTCCTCTCTCGTTCGTGCTCCATGCTGCGAAACCCCAATGAACGACAGCTAAGCCCTCCTCTTCCAATTCTGCCAAATTATGGCGTAAAAAGCGTTGTCTCCTCTGGAATTATGTTCATTCTTCTTTTAAGGGTAAATATATCCGGAACTGTAATAAGCAAAAGTAAATGTTACTTATTGCACTCAAACTATAAACTAAACTAAAAATCCGTTCTCCTTTTACATGACATCTCGTTGTTAGTGGAGGTGCTGGGTTTTTATATGTACAGGTTGGTGATGCTAGCCCCGCCAAAGATCTTTGGTCCCCTTAACTGACCTCCCGAGTTGTCTAAAACATTCTGTATAATCCGTATTGGAGGTCAATGAAAACGTGTGCCAATAGGAGGAGGTCATGTTCGTTTTTATCGTGAGACGAGACACACGCACAGGCAGACGGACGGACAAAAACGTAATTCTTATAGGGGAGATTCGCTCTCTAAAAATCCGCTATTTGCTGAATTTAATATTGTCGCAAATGTATGTCATATTGAATTATACGTTAAAATGATTATCTTCGATTTTTGTGTTGAACACCGAAGTTAAGAAGAATCGGGCGTGGTCATGGGTAGAGTGGGTGACCGCTCTGCCCTGAAACTCACGTATACCGCTGGTTAGAGCAGATGGAGGGTTCGAGAGCTAGTGTAACGGCTTCGTTCTCCTCGACGTCTGCTCGGAAGTCCGGGTTAGTGAAGGAACCTATATGACTGTCAAAGTTACACCATCCTTTCGGATGGGACGTTAAGCCGTTGGTCCCCTTGGTACTTTTCGAAAGGAGTATGCTACGTGCCGGTGCCGGGTTTCCCCTCCTCCCTTCTATTCATACTTTATCCTCATTTATCACCACTCATCGTCTCGATTAGCCAAAGTGCATAAATATGAGACGTTAAGCAATATCCAATCAATTCTATTTTTGTGTTTATTGAACGAGTGAGCGTAGCGAACGTAGTGATTTCCATTCGACTTAAACGGCCCTAATTGTTTTTCTGCGTGCGTGCGGGTGTGTGTGTTATTTATTTATTTATTTATTTATTAATTTATTATTTATTTATTTATTTATTATTTATTTATTTATTTATTTATTTATTTATAAAGGTACCGAGAGGGGAGAGAAAACATCTTCCAAAAGGATATATTTTCTCAAAAACGAGAAACAAAAAGAACATAAGTGTGACGGAACATCAAAATGACTTAATATATAATGAGAAACAAAAGAATATAATAAACTAGGAAGAGCCTGATGGGCTTCTTCCTTTCCGTCTAGATACTAAAAACCAAGGAGAGAAATACAATAAACAATGTTAGGGTTTGGGGGTACAAACCCTATCGGTCACTAAAGAAAATGAAGGTCTTTACAGGGTCAGTGCCTGACAGAAGAGGAGCTCCCCATCAAGGACGGAGCAGAGCGCCTCTCTATCACACCACTTTGCCTCAAAGCCGTCTATCGTCCCTCGCCCAAGGTGCCAAGCATACTCCTTGAGGAGTCGGGACTTCAGACGGGCTTTGAGGACCACTTCGTAGGGAGACGGCGCCCTGCCGTCCTTGAAGAAGCAGACTAGTAGCCTGTAGATTGGTGCTCTTGGCCAACACGAGAACAAAGTTGGCCAGATCGATTTGACCGATAGTGGAGGTGTTGTCGGGCCAGAACCCGACATACAAATCTCGGAGAGACAACCTAGGGCGTCCCAGAATGCCTTTTTATGAGGGATCGGCCAATCGCCACATGGGTACGGCCTGCCGACAGGACACCACCATGGCCACGCCGACCCTCCACCAGGCACCAAGGGCACAGGCGGGAGGCGACCAAACCCGCATGAAATAGGAAAATGGGGTCGGCCAGACGGTTCTTGTTGAAGCGCCACACCACCTCGGAATCTAGTCCCAAGGATGGCGGGCGGGCTAGGCCTTTCCAGTTGATGCGGTCATTGGACCATTGACCCTCTGCGGAACCGTCTATGCCGAGCCCCTTCACCATGATATCAAGCAGGATGGTCCGCCTGTTGGTCACGGGAATTAGAGGGACCCACATGCCAGAGAGCGGGCGACGGTAGAAGAGCGATGGTGGCCAGGGTTCAGGACCCGGAATCTCCTTGACCCCACGAAAGCGGAGGTCACAAAAAGCCCGGATCCTGTTCCCGTTGATCCTCAGGGCTTCGCGTGTACGACGAGGCAGATCGTCGAAGCCCTCTAGTGTTTCCACCTCTACCCACTCATCACCGACGAGTAGGTCCCCGAAAGTCCCACATCCCAGTGCAGACCAGGATGGAATAAACGGGGTGGTCGCTGTAGGGATCAGTGAGGTCAGCGTGAGAGGGATGTCACGCAGGCCCCAGACAGTAGAGGGGAAGTTTCTTGGCTTTGGTTGCAGGGAGAACCAAGCAACCAGAACCGTGCGGAGGAACTCGGACGTGCTCCGGGCTGCAGGCCCACCGATAAGGGGGTGAAACAAGACTTGCCACCCAAGACCCAGACGTCGGTACTTTCCGAGGAAGTGGCGGGTCATGGCGTGACAAGGATGGTCGTCCAAGTTGGTCAAAAATCGGTGAGCAAACAACACCCGGAACATGGCCACCTTGGACGGAAGGTGAACAAGTCCAAGTCCTCCCAGATGGACAGGAGCGCAGAGTTCTCGTAAACGAGTCCAGTGCCTCCTGCCCGCCCATACGAAGTTTGCCAGTTCTCCCTGCATCCGGTTGACAAGAGCCGGAGGGGGAGGTACAATCTGGAACGTGTACCACAGCCTTGGAGCTAGGAACTGGTTGGCAACCAGGACGCGACCACGAAGCGACATGGCCGACGCCCTAAAACGCCACCTGAGGATTGCAGCGCGGAACTTAACGAGCAGTTCCTCCAGGCTCCCAGCCACTACAGCTGGCGTGTTCCCCAGAACAACACCCAGGATTTTTGCACCTTCGCTCGACCAAGCGAAGTCGAGAGGGGTGTCCATACGTCCTGTCCAACTGCCCGACCACAGGCCTGTCGATTTCTCGGCATTGAGCTGCGCTCCGGACTGTGCGGCATAGACGTCGTACACTTCTCGGAGACGGACGAAGTCTCCGTCGTCGGCAATGAATGCCGAGAAGTCATCGGCGTAGCCAGAAATAACGAGCCTGCGTTCAGGTAGACCCGGGAGAACAAATCCCTGGAGACTCGACCTGCAAAGTCTGAGGAACGGTTCGGCAGCCAGAGAGAAGAGTAGCCCCGACAGCGGACAACCCTGCCTTATACCACGGCCAAAAGCAAAGGGTGCCGTGAGGCAACACCCTACCCGCACATGGCACGTGGCGCCGGCGTAGAGCGTTCGCAGGGTACTCACGAACGACTCTCCGAACCCATAGGTACGGAGAAGGTGAAAGAGATAGTCGTGGTTGACCCTGTCGAACGCTCCCTGTTGATCCAGGGACAGAATTGCCAGGGGCACTCCCTCTGCGTTGGCATATTCCAAGACGTCCCTGTGCAGGTGGAGACTATCAAAGATAGTCCTCCCGGGAATGCAGTACCCCTGGTCAGGATGGACCAGGGATCCTACTACTTCACTCAGGCGCGTTGCCAGGGCGCGGGCCAGGATCTTGTAGTCCACAGTGAGTAGGGAGATGGGACGCCAGTTCTTGATGTCCATTCTGTCTCCTGATTTCGGCAGGAGAGTCAGGACGGACTTCTGAGCCGACTTTTGGAGGCTGCCCAACTCCAGAGAGCACTCCAGCACTTCCCTGAACGGGTCCGACAGCTCACTCCAGAAGAACGAGTAGAACTCCGAAGTGAGACCGTCTATGCCGGGGGCCTTACCTTTGTTCAAGGAGCCCAGTGCTTCTGTGAGTTCTTGGTGGGAGAAAGGGCGATCGAGACTCTCACGTTGAAGACGAGAGAGTGTTGGCAAGGACTCGTACAACGGAGATTCCTCCTCGATGACGACGGGCATGGCACTGTAGACGGCATGGAAATGCCGCCTTGCAGCTGTGCAGAGAGACGGACCGTCCGACACGATTCGCCCCTCTAAGCGAAGTTGTTTCAGTGGCTGAAATGTCGGTGCCATGTCCCGCGCCAGATTTGGAGCCGCCGGACTATCTACTGCAAGTAGCTGGTCATATCGAGAGTTTGCCAACACTCTCTCGCTTCTTCGCGCGTACGCCTCGCGGACCTGCTCGTTCGCGCGAGCAAGGTCTGCCGTGGTGTTTCCCGCAAGCAGGGGATCGGACACGATTCGATCGACTCGTCGCTCCAGACGGACGAAAGTCTCGTCGCTTAGCTGTTTGCGCAGTCGAACAAATCGTATAGTCGTGGTCCCAATCTCCTGCTTGAGAGCGTCCCACCAGTGGTGGATGGAGGTGTAGAGCTGGCGACGGGCCTCAAACGAGAGAAGGAGCTCGCGCATGCAATCCCCAAAACTTGGGTCATCAAGGAGGGCGTTATCAAATCGCCAATAGGGAGAGACAAACTTCGGCGTTTTTAGAGAGAGGGTTGTGAGCAGTGCCAGGTGATCGGAAAACGAAGGTAAGACCTTCACTTCCGTCACCGTGGTCGTGACTTCGGGAGTGGCGTAGAAACGATCGATGCGTGAAGCGCTGTGATAGGGGGCATTGCCGACGAAGGTGTATCCCGGTTCGACGGGATGAAACTCCCGCCACAAATCGGAGAAGTCTGCCGCCATGACTATGTCTCTGAGCTGATTCACTACGCGTGGATACCGCTCATTGCCACCAGACCTGTCGATATTGGGATTCAACGTGCAGTTGAAATCCCCCCCGACAAGGAACTGGGCGTCGGCACCTGCAACGCCACGTACATCGCGAATGTGTCGCTCGAGGAGCCCTAACACATCGAGAGCGACTTGCTGGTCATGAGGCACATAGATGGAAATAATATGGAGCGACCGTTTTGTGGCGGGAATCTCCAAAAGAAGTTCTTGAAGATAGCCGGGGTAAAGAATGTTGTGTGCACGAAACACCATGGGGGACGACTTGCGAAGTCCGATCATGTGTGTGTGTACGTTGAAAATCAGCCGAATCGCTGAACAGATTGCGCTGAAATTTTAAACAGACATCCGGTACGAGTTTATTGAGAACTGCTAACAAAATCAGCAAGATTCATTGCGATTTAAACCTACAAGAAATGATAAACTGAAAAATAGACTTCCAATGTTTAGAAATTATTTTAACGACAATGTTTTAGATTTTGAAAATATATTTTTGTTTGTTTTTTCGCCTGGCCGTGTAATGCCGTGCCCATGCAAGGTCTGTCGAATGTTGGACGTCAAGGTACCCCCACAATTCCGCTCGTAGATTGAGTAAACCTTGCAATATTTTCACGTATTTCGTACTGGCTATGTTTACCATAGTAGGCCCTATTGCCACAGATAATGGACTACACTGCGTTGTATGCATTTCAAAACATGTTTAATTATTTTTAAATACAATCTAGAAATTACAAAATCTTTCCCGACCAGGGGATTGAACCCACGTCTCCCACATTTCGGCTACAAGGGCGCTTTAGCCAACTAGACTAGGAAACGCCAAAGTCGTAGTTGGACGAGTGAGCGAGTCATGTGGTGGGTACCCGGGAACATTTGCATTTAAGTTTGATAATTATATTCGTATAAATAATAGGGTATTGGTGGAAATCACTGTGCCGGAGGTTGCTGTTGTTGGCAGTCTTCAACTGAATATTCCGTGTGACTGCCGGGTCTTGCTTAATGGTAGATTGTTGGTCCGGGAGTTGTGTAAAAGTTTAGGCCATAGTTTAGGCCAAAATGCTCCACTGTAGCCTATGATAGGCTATAGGGAGGCCTAAGGTAAGGGGAAGAAAAGAAATGTTACCGGATACTCAACACATGGCTCACTCACTCGTCTAACAACGACTTTGGCGTTTCCCTAGTTATATTGTTCATTGAATTGCAAACACAACGCTTGCAATAACAAAATGTTGACACGCATCTAATCGGTTTAAAATGTGCATAACATGTTACACAAAGCTACAAATCTGTTAGAAATGTCTTGGCACCTCGAGCTAGCTTTAGACCGCCCGGATTTCAACACCCTTGGTATTCGCAGTTTCCTGCTTGTTGTATAGGCAGCTGTTCACACTGCGGACCCTGCAACTCCTGTGTATCCCGTGGGAATTTGAATCCCGTGGGAGACAGGCGTGAATGTCGGATGTTCGTAATTCCACTCCATTGTCTTCTATCATCCAATTAGTTTCACCGAGCAACGCCACCACTTACAAACATTCGGGAACGAAGCTCCCGTATATTCATCACTTTGCTGTCCGTCTGTGCGTGTGTCACGTCTCGCGATAACAAACCGAACATGACCTACGGTTGTCACACGTTGGTTTGTTGATGTTGCCCTTCAACGAGGATGATACAGAATGTTTTTGGTGACCCTAGGGGCAGTGGGTCGGACAAGTCACATACCCGGCACCTCCACCAAAACATTTAACCTTACAGGAATAAGTTGTAATGTATTACAAAGTAGGACTTTGCGGGTAGAGTTCTGACAGTCGGGTCGGACAGGTCACATACCCGGCACCTCCACCAAAACATTTAACCTTACAGGAATAAGTTGTAATGTATTACAAAGTAGGACTTTGCGGGTAGAGTTCTGACAGCCGGGTCGGGTTCGGGTTCGCGTACTTTACGGCTTCGGGTTTTCGGGTCACGTCGGGTAAGGAAAAAATGCGCGTTATTAAGCTGCATGGATAATTATTTTTACTTGTGAACAATATAATATTACAATTTTCTCCAAAACCCCTATTCATTTTCTATTGTCTGGATTTTCATTGAAATTCATTTTGTACAAATAATTGTCTGGACCGGCACCTCCACCAAAAACAAAATTTTTCAAAATTCTATACTGGCTATTCCCTCAACTCTCTCCCCCCCCACTCTCAAATAAATTTTTACGATACTCTGAAGTCGTGTACAGTTTTGAAATCGAGTCGGGCCCCAAATACCCGACCCGAAATTTCGGGTACCCGCATACCTGTATTACGAACATATTTTAACGGAGGCTTACGGTAAGCTAACCTCCGTACCCGAGCTTGTCTTCCAGTAAGTACCACAAACATTCCTCAGTATGATTACCATTCTATTTTCATTTAATTTTTATTTTTGTTCTATTCATTATTGTTTGGAATCCATTCGATCATTTTGTGTTTAATTAAATTATTCTCCTGACCACGTTTGCTATACCATAAAAACAACAATATGGCTACTTTCAATACAATATGGATGGGCTGCTCCAGACATAGAATTGGAAAGAACAAAAATGAAATAATACTAATACTGCCATACATTTAAAATATTTTAATGTCGATCTGTATACAAAACGTATGTGCATAAAGGTCTGTTCCACATCTCTACCAGTCCCGTATAAAAATTATCAAGAGATGTTTTACAAAACTTCTCTCGCATCTCCCGTTGTTGACAAATATGCATACCGCTGAAAGCAGTGAGGCGTGCTATGGGCTCTGCCTTACAGTTTATTTTTAATAAGTTTCCCACATTTTTCATCTTGCACGGTTCACAGCCTTAATAATTTTCAGTAAGTAGTCTCGTGTATATATCTTAACGTAGACGTCAAACTTTGCGATTTTTAATACCAGTAAAATGTTGCGACGCTTAATTTAAAGGGGAATATACTAGTGTTTAATAAATAGAATATGTTGGTATAGAAGATTTCTCGTTTTCTGTTTACAGTTAACGATAGACATCGCAGTAATTGGCAGCGGTAAATTATTGCGATATCGTGAGCAGTAAATCTCGGGAAATGGTCTACTAGGCTCAAAACTAGCTTTGTTTCATTTAAGTAGCGTACGAAATTCCTGTTAATATGTTTTATCCACGGTAATGGTTTCATGATGTGCGAAGGTATTGCTCGATACTTTCAGATCACAATGATTTTAATTTCCGTATAAGTAATTGTTTAATTTGTATTATGTCACTTAAAGTCAAACTAAATGCATTGAAGACAAAATATTATCTTCCCGTGGCCATTTATCTCTGTAAATGCTAGATTGAATTTCTGCATTCACACATCCGTTATGCCATAGACCTGTTGCCGGCCTCATAGATTAACTTTGATTGACAAATTTATTCTATAGAAGCCAAATCGCGAACGTACTAAAATTAATAATGGTTGGAAACAGAAGGCGGCAATTTTGATATGTATTCCTTGTATTTAATAATAATTCACGTACTATCGAATTTTACTTCTTAAATGCCTGCCCACTAAATTAGACTTCGATGTGCCAGAGTTTTTTCTGAAGGAAGTCAGCTTTTATCACCAATTTTTATATCGTTATTCTTGTTCAAAACCTGCAGTAAATAAACATACACAGCTTCTTGCCACTATATAAAACAATTTATTCTTGGTGTAAAGTGATATATTGTTTTGTGTTTCGAGGAGTTAATACGAAATCTGTAAGTTGTATTGATTGATTGATTGATTGACTGGGTCTATACTCGATTTACAATGATAAATACAAATACACATTACACAAGAAGATGCTAAGCAGTTTAATATTTTACACAAAAGGTGCTTTGACAACAATACAAAATAAACCTATACGAATTATATCACTACGCAATGATTATAATGTAAAATGAAAATCGAAATTTATTACAAATTTAGGCCAACGATAACAATTTCATACATATGAAGTACAATTATTCGCTTTTGCCTCGGCACCTCCATTACTTTTATATTCAACTTTGTGCTATAAATTGACATTAAACACACAACTGTGAGATAATCCAAGTTAAAGAGAGTGAGGTTGGTTGAGAGAGAGAGAGAGAGAGAGAGGGGAGAGCGACAAGCGTCAACGCAACGTCTTCCGTCCTCGACATATCTTACTTTTAATTGAGTTTACATAGCTTAGGGGTCTAAACGGCGAGAAAACAGCGGGATAAAATACACTTAGGCAGAGATTCAGAAGTCAACACTAATGTGGGTTCAGAATTCAAACTTTTCCCCGGCCCCCATCCCACTCTTTCCAATCTCTGTCTGAAAACAAAGATTAAAAGACAAGCCGGAATTATTTTGCCATTCGAAAAAGTTTATATTCAGTTCTTAAAAGCTAAACTGACTTTTGAAATAATTTCAGAGAAAACCTGTGGAACTTTAGTTTTTTAATAAATGATGGTAAAAATAAATTTTAAAAAAATGCCGTGGTCGTGGGGAGAAAGGTTAAATAAATAAAATTCATAAATTCGTATTTAGAGTGAACCCATAACTGGTTTTGTGTCAGTATGTGTCTCTCCTTTCTTAACTGTAAAGACATAAAAATATGATTGATTTGTATTCATAGTTTTCTTATATATGCATCCGCTTCCTCTACAAACAATATAGATATTATAAAGATAGATTTGTCTTTATTTTGTTGTTATCTCAAAGACATTTTATAAAATGATAGTAAAAATTCCAAACAGAGTCAATCAAATTACTGATCGCTCTTCCACCTATAACAAGTGAAACAATATGTAACTTACACATTCTCCGTCAAGAACAGAGCTTACCATGCGATGGCCTCATCTTAGTATCAGTTCATGCTGACGCTTTCCATAAACTATCCATCCATTCGGTTTCTATTTTCCCCTCGTTTTGACAAACAACGTGTCGTGGACGCTATTAAAACGCATTGTGAGGGGCAAACAACTTTGAAATAACAAATGTGATTTTATCTCACTTCTTTGGTACTTTATAATACATTCTATAATTTATAGAGAAACCCCATTATTTGTAGCCCTACTACAGATACGAGCTGAGGGTTAGATAATATAAAGTGTGTGGTTAGTCCTGGATTTTAAGTGTCATAAACCTCTTTAACGGGATGCGATAAAATGACATCACAAGAAAGTGTGGATCAGAGTAACTTCGCTTGTGTAGATAGTCGTAAAGTTGAAGCAATCACCCTAAACCAATATTCTAGACAATATCTAAAAAAAAAAAATGGTGAGATAACATTCCCTGTACCGTATTGCTGAACATATATGTAGAACTAACTGTCAGCAGCCATATATTAAATTAAGTCCGTATTTTGTTACGTAGTTGGTGAATAGTACACTTCGATTTAGTTCAATTTACATTACAATTATTGCCTTCTAGGCCCTACTAGCTTCAGTAAAATGAGGGAGGTATTCACGCCCTGTTGTATCATTGTGATTAACATGATATAGATTTCTCACCATACAACCCAGCGCATCTCACAATAACTAACAATATAATATTTCCAACACACACAAAATGTTTCTACTGTCGTAACTCATGATACACAAGTTTAGAATTTACCTCTCTACAAGGTATGATTTATGTTACGCTCTCGACGTTGCAAATTGATTTAATGCCATTATCAGGAGCATCGATGTAACATTGCATGATGTGTTATCGACATAATAAACATTCTACTCTGCGGGGCTCAAACTGTAAGTTGCCTCATGTAGGTCTATAACGGTAAGTATCTTCTAGACACCTTGATTTACATCGAATCGTGGCTGTACCTAAATACAAGACTTGAAACTATTTTCCGGATACCAGTTACTTGTTTCAGGCAGCCATTAATTATTTCTCATACAAATAATATGCAATAAACTTTAAAAAATTTTTAATTGAGATATTATTCTTACGACTGTTTACTTATTTACAATTTAACAATGACATGAGAGGAAGACACATTTCAATTTGAATCGTTTGACGTCCGGCTAGTGTATATAGGTTTATTATTACAATGCATGATTGGGAACTGGTGCAAATGTGTTTTTATGTGTTTTGTTGAGAAGAGCATTTGCAGGCAGTGGAATTCTTCATGTAATGAAAAAATAATCGAATTACTACATTGTGTTAACCGACAACTAAAATATTTTATGGGAGCCTTAATGGCTTCTGTCTTGAACTGCAAATTTCGAGCACTGTCATAAGAGGCTCTTCTCAACCCACACATAACCAAGCACGCACGCACACTTTCCCAATCCCTATACCTCAACGCCAAGCGTATGTCGTGCCTTGCTCTGAACTACACCGCAAGACTTGAGCACTAGACGTGCAAGACTGAAGAACAACACCCCCATCTATCAGAGGCCACGCAAGAACACACACGCTTCACGTGCGCTGTGTGGTCAGGAAATACAGAGATTAAATTAAACTCAACGTCGGAAATTGAATCTCCGATTGAAATTCAATTGGCATACACCACAGACATAGACCATGAATGACATTCAACATACGCGCCGGTGTATTTGATTGATCTGTGGGGTTGTGGAATTACGTAGGTCCTGTCTGTGAATATGCAGCGTTGCTCTAGAGACTATGAACAATGATATTACAATGAATGACGGAATAATGATCGATGTTAATTGAATGGGCCATTCAAACATCCTTATATACTATGTGGTATTAGAACTTACGCCATTTGGTGTTTGCGCATACTGTACGTTCTAGAGTCCCGTTTATGTATCAATTCTCTGTAATTCGTACGCCTGTTCAAATGTAACGTCTCACGACAAAAACAGAATATGACCTCCGATTGACATGTGTTTTTGTTGACAATGCCCATCGACAATAAATATACAAAATGTTTTTGTTGACCTTGTTGGTTGGGGAGGGCCTCAGAAAGTTCCAGTCCTGTCCTGTCCTCAGACAACCTGTCCTCAGGTTCAGATTCAGATTTATAAAAAATTGCATTCTCAAGAAAAATACATAAATTGACTTGATACAATAGTTTAGTTAACAACAATTATTGTTAAAACTTGTCCTCCTTTGTAAATCAGGTTTTTAACGGAATATGATGGACGTTAAATAAATAAATATAAAATAAATAACAAATAAAACAGACAGTTATAACTTAAAGAAATATAAAAAAAGATAATAAAGAAAAAGATAAATTGAAGTTACATGATTGATAGTTTTTTTCCTGAAGATTGAAACAAGCCTAACACAATAATTTGTTCTTGTACTCCTCTGTATACTATGCACCTCTACAACAGCGAGATTCAAAGGCTGGGAAGAAACTCATTATTTTATTTTTGTATTCTTCTTCGACGATCTGTCGATAAAGTACATTATTCGCTCCCTTTATTTAGACACTACTGTACCCGTGCTTATTTGTAAAAGTTTGCTTACTTTGTAATGCGATTGTGGTTTTTGTATTCTCCAGAAACAATTAGCATCGAATACTATGAACGTTAAGGCTGTTCCACCCTGTTTTTCCATTTTCTAAAATATGCAACTATGTAAAACTGTAGTGAATGAAATTGAAACCTGGCACTATTAGAACACCAAAACGATTTTTTCCCCCAATTTTCTGATCGGGCACCCTGCAAATATTGTATCTTCAAAATAGTTTCAATCTGCAATCGTATCTAGCACATTGTTCAACGTAAATTGTTGTGTTTCTGTGACATTAATGTTTGACTGTTTTTCTTTGCTTTAACAAAGAGAAAACATGGGATTTTACAATTTGGTATGTTCCACGAATTTTTTAGATAACCGTTTTTTTTTTTTTTTTTTACAATTTGTACCGGAAAACGGAAAAATTGGCAGGGGACACGGTTCCGAAAAATCCCATGTTTTCTCTTTGTTAAAGCGAAGAAAAACAGTTACACATTGATGTCACAGAAACACAACAATCTACGTTGAACGATGTGCTAGATACGATTGCAGTTTGAAACTATTTTTTGCAATATTTGCCGGGTGCCCCATCTGAAAAATTTGAAAAAAAATCGTTTTGGTGTTCTAATAGTGCCAGGTTTCGATTTCATTCACTAGAGTTTTATATAGTTGCATGTTTTAGAAAATGGAAAAACAGGGTGGAACAGCCTTAAGATCATCAAGGGCTGAGATAAACACGTGTTTGCGACTAAATTTAACATGTCAGATTTTGTTTTTAGTTTTTTTGTTGATATTGCTTTTAGTTTTCCATGAAGATTTAATGGAATGCTATCAAACATAGTTGTTGTCATTGAAAATATTACACGTTAGCCAAATTGTAAATCGAGAATTTCCTATTTACTTTCTTATCCCATAGAATAATTGTTTGCCAGGGGTACAATCGGTTTGGTCTATATTATAGTATAATACTGCTGACGAACCGCCACACGGAGATAGACGGGCATCATATGAAGCGAAATCTTTATTTCCTCGGTCGGTCGTAAAAATCTGTATTTCGCGCCATAAAACACGGCTAGGAAAACCGATCAGCATCGTGCTACACGATGGTAATCGAGTCTGCCTGCATGGGTGTATTGTGTTTTACGCCCCACTCTACCGCCTTCGTACATCGTGTTCGTACTTTATATTCTACCACTGGAAGTGGTTGGCGCGGTGACAAGATGGCGGCAACCTACATTTAAACTGTGTTTTACTGTAATGTACACCGAACTTACTCGTATTATTCTCTTCAGGAATAAATATATAGTGTACTACATATGAAACTGCTTTCAGACCAATGTTAAGGGAATTCAATATTTTGAAGACATTACTTCGTTTTGGCCATCTTCAGTGTACCCATAACTCCCTATAATATTATAGATACAGTTTACTGATTTACACCTCTCAGCGAGGAAATGCTGACAAAATAACACTAATGTTGTGGTTCTATTCTTAAATGAAGCGTTCATAAATGAAAATCTGATATTATAAGGACGTACAGACGTCCTTCATTATTATGAAGTATGCTAAGTTTGTGTAATGATTTATGGCTGCAGGACAAGGAACGCGCGCCGAACATCAAATCACGCCTACTTCCTCTCCACATCGATAGACTCTCTTTATATTTCTACCTTAAACAACATGTATAATAGTAATTAATAACCTACCTCAAATTGACGTTTTCACCTTCCTCAATGTATTAGAAAAAGTACGACAAACTCGGTTTGCAATCACTTTTGTACAATGCCATTGAGCATTGTTAGATCGCTCTATTGGCATCAATTGAATTCGATTTATGATATAATTGACAGGTTCTCATTTAAATTTTAATCTAATTATAACAAGCAGGTGGGTAAAGTTGAATGTGATGAAATATTACACATGATGAGTGACGTACCAACGTATAATATTTTGACTTCAGAAACACATTGCTATCAATATAAATCCCATTTATATAGGTATTACAAAAACATTTCGAAAGTAAATAACAATATAGCAATTTAAATTAAAACTAAACGTGCAAACACATATAGCAAGTAGTTTAACAAAGAGTTTTATTAATAAAACAATATTTTACATACTATTCATAAAGGGTTTTTCTTTAATTTATTTACATAGAAAAGATGCATATTTGATTACATAACCTAAAAGCTTTGGGTTAATAAAGTTCAAATTTTTGGGGAATTTGTAGTTGTCTGGTCATATAATCTATCTGGACAATTCTATTTAGTTTTAAATGTAAATTTTGTTTATATGAAGTTAGATTCATTATCTGAAACTATTAGAACAATTTTAAGTCGGGTGAACATTGTGCTAGTGTATGTTGACGGTCAGGGCTGTGCCCAGGTTATTGCCCGACTCCGAGACGCTAATCTAATCCTCACCCGCCTGACAAATGACCCATCCCGTTCAACATAAGCCTAGTTTGAACTTCCACGTAACAAGATGCTGCATCCCACCGAGGAACTGGCTCAAACTTGGCTCGTTTAATATTACTTACAAGCGCTTAGGAGTTAATCGCCCCACTCTGTGCGAGACTGTACCTGCTCTGCCGGTGCCGGCGAAGTGGACACCGCTGACAAGTTCTCGAGGCAAAGTAAACTTGGGGCCTGTCTATGTGAGTTGGGTGGAGTGAGGGATCATAATGTTAGAGATGGGAGTTTGGAAACATCAACAATGTAAGTCCTGTGGTGTCAGTCTTAGCCATCCACGGTGGTCTTACTTAGACATTGTTTCATACTTACTTAGTATGCATTCATCTACTAGAATTTGCTTCACTAGCCTATATTCAAACAAGATTTTGAAATTCCTATTTTCAGTATTTTGTAAACTTGTGAAGTTCTTAAGTATTAGCAAATTATTAAATTATTTGTCAATAACTGTGATTTCTTAAGTGTTGAAACGGTTTTGAAACGTAGTTATTGTATTCATTGACTAAAATTTGCTTAACTAGTCTTTATTCTAAGATTATTTTGAAATTCCTATTTTGTAAACGTGTGAGTTCGTAAGCATTTGCAAATCATTAAATTATTGTTAATAACTGTAATTATGTAAGTTTTGAAACGGTTTAAATTGTAGTTATTTTAGTATTTATCTAACGTCTATTATATTCAGTTATAAAACTTGATTTGTAATTATTTAAGTATTTATCTAACGTCTTTTATATTCGGTTATAAAACTTGATTTGTAAAGAAAGACAATAAATAAAATTTGGATTTCATAAGTGGACACACACAATAATAGACAGTAAATGAACAACTATCAAAATATAATATAACAGGATAATGCACAACTAATAAACAAATCTGATTTAACACAATACTTAAAATGTTTTTACAAATGAAAATTTTATTAATAAAAATTTATTAAATTAAATGTTAATCAACCAAATAGAAAATTCAAGCAACATTTTGTAAACCATGCAATACAATTATCAATATAGTATCAAGGTGCGCGGAAGCGCACCGGGCCAAGCCACGCGCGGCTCCGCTTCCACTAGCGCCTATTACCGCACGCCTACATTAGCACTTAACACGGTGTCGCCGACGCGAAACTGCAACTTGCTTCAATCGATGGGCTTTTACTATGAGATGACCCATTTCAAGTTTCATCCCGATCTGATGATGCGTCTAGAAGTTATTGAGACGTCAAGATCGTTCGAAATAACTTTCTTCTTAGGCTGGCTGGCTGGCTGGCTGACGAATTATGTATAGCCTAAGTTTGTTGGGCCCTCATTGGATAATGTTAAAGAAGCCAAAATTTGCACCGATGTCAGTCATCTCAATGGCCATGTGCTATACAAACGGTAGTTGGATTAGATGACCGGAAGCTTAGATAATGCAAAAAAAAAAAAAAATTATTTATAACTGCGATGCTCAAACCTTTTAACTATCAATGAGTGAGATTTTATTTTGAATCATTGTTGGATGAGCGTAGCGAGCGAAGCGAAGATTCCATTTCACTACACTGGAGAAAAAAATCCGGAATGTTTTTTTCTTTTTTTTTTATCTTTTTTCTTTTTTGTATTTTGGCGATTCCGGCTAAACCGATACTCCGATTGCGATGAAATTTTATGGAGGCCTTCGAAATATCGGAACTTAGAACTGCCACGTTTTTGAGCGCAATCGGGAAATTTTTTCTCATAAAAAACGCAACTTTACGATTTTTTTTCGATTTTTTAAAAAAAATTTCTTTGACTTAAAACACCTACATGCTTTATCCTATTGTAATGATTTTTTCACAGAAGCTTACTTTATATTCGTGTGAAATTTGAGCGTAATCGAAAAATTATTTCTCATGAAAATCGAAATTTTACGGGTTTTTTCTTTTTTTAAACAATTCTTTGACTTATAACACCTACATGCTTTATCCAATTGTTATAATTTTTTCACAGAACCTTAATTTCATGAATAAATATATTCGTGTTAAATTTGAGCGCAATCGAATAATTAATTCTTATGAAAATTGTAATTTTACGATTTTTTTCTTTTTAAAACTTACGATTAATTAAAAAAATTGTTTATTTTTTATTAAATTAAATTTAATTACAAAAAATCTTCGACTAAGTAATGATTTTTTTCACAGAACAACAGAAAATCCGCGTAACACATGGCAGCTCAATGCACCAATTACGCTCATCCAACAACGCGGCGGGACTGCGTTTCCTAGTAAATAAAGTAATTTTATGTACTTGGATGCTAACATCCATACCGTGTACGTTCTAAAAAAATTATTGATATACCATTTAAAAATGCAAAAACTTGCAAAAAAAAGGGGCCAAGCCGAAAACGAGGAAGATGCAAGTGGCTCAACTGCATAAAGTGGTGATATCTAGAAGTGTGGCCAAGCCCATTATTTTGTTTAAAATAATAAAAATTATAATAATTATAATTATAATTATATAATACATTAATAATGTATCAATATCCATATTATTATCAAACTACAATTATGAAATAAATATATTAACGAAATAACATAAACATTAAATAAATTTAGTGAAACATTTACATGTGGAAATATCAAAAGTAACAGACGCCATTCTAAATTAAAAGCTTTGTCGATGAACTTGGTTGTCGTTACTGACTGACCAAAACATAACCAATTCAAATCCATCGACCAAGCTTTAAATTTTGAATGGCGTCTGTTATTTTTGTTAATATATTTATTTCATAATTATATTTAGATAATAATATGGATATTGATATATTAATTCATTTATTATATAATTAATAAAATTGTTTATAATTTTAAACAAAATAATGGGCTTGGCCACACTTCTAGATATCACCACTTTATGCAGTTGAGCCACATGTATCTTCCTCGTTTTCAGCTTGGCCCCCTTTTTTTGCAAGTTTTTGCATTTTTGTATGGTATATAAGCACACGTTTTTAATTGACAAATTTGTCTTTGGCACACACCCGTGTTGCATTCAATCTTTATAATATAACCATCAAACCGTATGGAACGATATCCTGAACTATAAAACACGAATTTTTGGGATCCAGGATTAGATCTCTAAGTTCACCTCTTTCTGACACAGCTATTCTTGAAGGGAGATTGATTGGTTTAAAACATCATAATTGTGTTTACCAAAAAAGTTTCGTGAGGATGCCCGTTAATTAACTAAGTAACTAGGTTGTAAGAGGGTATCACTATTAGGAAGGATTAAGGCAAGCGAAGCCTTGTCTCCCCATAACAACGATGAAATACATTAAACTTTTAATTATGAATAATAATATATTATTTAAACTTAAAGTAGCAACGACGAACTTTAACATATTCATTAGTCAATCGTTGTACTAGAACACATCACTCATCATTTCCATACAGTTTTGCAATAAGCATTAAGAACGAGAGAGTGAGAAAGTTTCAAGTCCTCTCCAACCTGCAATCTATCTTAATGTTCCATCTCGCGCCTCCTATTCCCATAGACAAATGTAGCATCCAGCAAACCTTCCCTTCCCCTACCTGTAGAGCCTGCCTAAAGTTTCAACGCGGCCGCGTTTAGTTGAGGGGAAGCGCTTTGTGATAAAAGTGATTTACTCGATTCCCGTCGTTAGTCTGTTCACATGGTGATGTAAAGTAAGTGTCTTGCTTACCTCTTTCGTCCTATGTAACCTGACAATGTTGTTCGACGAACGTTTGGAGCAAAATGAGACTGAGAATCTGATATGGTTGTGCTGCTAAAGTATGCTGGGATAAAGTAAGCCCCCATCCCTTAACTATCATGTAGAAATTGCCGCTGCTGGTAACTGTGACATGACGTATACCTCCAGAGTATCAAGAGTCTGTTCTCAAACTTTATATTCTTTAAACAATTTTCAACTCACTATTCTATTTTAAAAACAAACAATACAATAAATCCGTATAATTTTAGAGTCTACCCTGCTCAGTACGGGAGAACGGGAGTGTTTCCCGACCAACCAAAGTCATATAACAGTGGGGGACTTTGCAGTGGATCATATTCAACCTTATCGGCGCCGACGCCATTGACGAGCGAACAATGGCCAAACAGAGATCGGTATATACAAATGAGAAACACCTACCAACTTGCTAAGATGGCTTTAAAGTCATCGTTCAGGCGTTTATACATCCCAATCCAAGAGTTGATGGATTTTAGTCCATATCAGATATTAAAAATCTTCTGTCTGATGTATCCATATATTTTTTAAATTTATTTATGGGTTTCTTTAAAGCATTGCAATTTTAAATATTACCATTATCAGTTTACATGTCAACTGCTTGATGCCGTTGTTGTTGTTGTTGTTGTTGTTGTTGTTGTTGTTGTTGTTGTTGTTGTTGTTGTTCCATTCAAACAGTATTCCTCCTTCACCTTGAAAACCTCTTTCAATATCTATGAGTGTAATCCTCTTGCGCTTCAGTACTCATGAGTGTACTTGGTGCCACCTTGTTCAGGTGTCTTTTACTAATCGACCAGGGTAATTCGATAGTTGAGAAGGTAAACCCAAGAGTTTTATTTAAGGACTCAATCCCAGCAGTCTCATAAAAGCAAGAAAAGCCTTGTAGAAGACTTCAGTTAGGTGTTAGTCGGTGGCTGGGGTCGAAGTGGGACGTCCAGTAGTAGATTCTCGCATGCATGTACTATCTCTATCGTAGGGGTGTTGGAGGGGGGTGGGGGGAGTCGGGGGTGTATACGTACAGGGCCGAGTGGCGAACACCCGTTAGTTCTCTATTTCTTTTTCTCGAGACAAGGGAGCAATCCAACACCCTCGAACACAAAGCACCTCCAACACTCTCGAGCTCAAAGCGCCTCCACCTTCTAACATTCGTTCTCTCGCCGAATCACGTTTCTAGGAATCTCGTTTGCACAAAAACCGAGGTTCTTATATCAAACAGTTTGAAGTGAAATGAAGAACCATTCGAGTGCTTTCTTCGCATTTCCCTGCTGTCCCAGACTAGACTTTGAACGACCGATTGCACTTATCATCTTTTCAATGTCGTTTGACTTTGTACAAACAATTTAATTTGTGCCTATGCTTTTTCCGTTTTTCGTCCGACACTATATATTTGCCATTTTAGTCGAAAATGAGTTCAATTGTGATTTTAGGTATATCTTTTTTGCCTACATCCACATAATTCAAGTGCTCAGCCAATGACAAGACTTTTAAAATAGATTTAGGAAACCATGTGCAAATAGAAGACAAACACGCATGTGCAACATTTTTAATTGTACTTAGTATATATAAAAAATAGACCATAATATAATTTATTTTATTGAATTTTACCTACCCATAGGGCCAGGAAGGCTAATGCAGGGCAAGTGTGGCCCTCTGAATAGCCTGACACAGTGATGGAAAAACTGTCATAGGCGAACAATTTGAAGATATTTTTGTTGTAAAATTGTCATTGGTTTTTGTCTTTCCTCAACGCACATGCATGATTTTGCAGTTTCTTTCCTCATAATAAGGTAAAAAGGACATTCATGATTTTACACACATCCATGAAACGAAGAATTAGTCAAAGTAGAGTGAATCATTGCTATAGAATGAATGTTTAATTCCTGGAAATATTCATGCAAATGAAATATTAAACCATTTATTAAAAAGTGGGTGATAGAAAATGGGGTTGCAAGGTTTTAATTATGCCTGCATGGACGAGGAGTAAGCACTATTTCATTTCATTACTCGGCTACTTAACCAGAAAATATAGATAAAAACGCATGGCACATTTTAAAATGATAATGGCGTTCAATTATAACTTTTGTGACCAGTTAGCAAAATTGAACATTTTATTTCTCAATTACCTAACCAGAAAATATAGATAAAACCACATGGCGCACTTTTGGTCAATAATGATGTTTAATTACTGTTTGCAACTGTTGGTTTAGCTATAGAATGCACACTCGTACAAAACATAATGAATCCGCGAGCACACCGTATGAGTAACGTATCTCGCAAGCCACGATGGGTTCATTGCAATTTGCTCGTAAAAGCAAATGATAAAATGTTACGTAACCA
The DNA here is from genome assembly GCA_024449915.1 of Sweltsa coloradensis. NCBI lineage: Eukaryota > Metazoa > Arthropoda > Insecta > Plecoptera > Chloroperlidae > Sweltsa > Sweltsa coloradensis. Next base: position 237,389 of record JAMZAV010000217.1, read on the forward strand.
TTCATAACGGACTGACTAACACGAACAGTAATATAATACATGGCTGCTTTGCATGAAATGTGTATCTGGATTTGTACTAAAGTTTCCAACTTTAAAGTTAAAGAAAATATTACGAGATAATTTCTCTCTGGAGTACTAAACATTCATGAAACTCAACTTTCTAGTTTTGATGTAATAATATAGTTTTGCCTTTGAGAATACATAGTTCTCAGATGTGCTGTCTTGGAAAGACTTGAGAAACAATGTACACTGGTGGAGAAATGGATCAAGACGAATAATTTATCTCACAACCCTTTCTTTTAACGTAATCTAAATTGCTCATATTGCGGAGTTCAATTACTCCCAGACGAGGCCGCGAGTTACATGATTTATCGTTCTAAAGAATTTATATTCCTATTCCTCGGATGGATTTCAAAGTTATATATATTTTGAAAAGCATACAAAGTAAGTGTTTTATTATTTATACAAAGGTTTCCATGGAAACGGCCAGTCAATCATCGTACCTTGATTTACCAACGGGGCAGGAGACAGATTCAATTGCCACCTGTCACTCACACGTACAGTTGCTAATTATAGGACTCGCAGCTTCTTTGATGTGAAAACTCTTGAATGCTTTAGAAGTTACTTTTGAATTCTATTTCCATATTTAACTGAAATATAAAGGTCAGAAAATATATCATGCGATAAATAAGGTACAAGCCTATACAAGGGATGCTTGTAGCAGCTGAAGTCACGCTCAAACCGTTTTGATATCATATGAACCTAATGATGGATTTTACCTTTAAAGGTCCCTATAAAAGTTCTGGGTGAATGTGAGATAAGGTGGGCAAATTAATGATGTTTCTGGTTGTATTTGAAGTTGTGTGTGGTATTAAAATAATATTTTCCGCAATGTTTTATCACGAAAAGAGCCGTGCCCCATAGGCTTTCAAGGAAAAGGTTTATAAGGCCTAACAATATAATACAGCAACGCTCCACTAAATGCAACACTTTCTTGTCCGTCAGTCTGTACGTGTGTATAGTATAGTATTTTAGGGCGCTTTAACAGCTAAGATTATTCGCGCCTCCAAGATAAAACAATTTATGTAAGTGTGAGCAAAGATTAGTCATGGTGTGAGTTACCACAATGTATACTCCTTTCCAGGGGGAGGAACGTAAGGGGCGACGCGGGGGGACAAGGGGGGGACAGGCCTGTGCTGGTCAGAACCAGCCACAAGCGTTTGCGGAGGGCAGGGGTTCCCCTCTTAGGTTCCCCCACGTCGTGGTCGTCTTCGTCTATGTCATTGTGTCACGTCTCACAATAAACATTAAACATAACCTATGATTGACACGCGTTTTTTTTTACATTGCATGAATCATCAATTGATCATCGTGTAATTTTATGTACATTATCATTATATTATTAACTATTGATTTATAGACCTAGTTATTGTTGTTAAATGTTAACTTAGTGTATGTTTACTGAAATGTTTATGTTGTACTCTTTTTATTACGATTTATGTTTTTTGTGATTTTACATTTATTAAATCCTGTAGTACTTTAATGTAAAATGGCAGCAATGCTGTATTTGAGTGAACCAATTAATATACAAGGATGATACGGAATGTTTTTGGTGACCCTCAGTGTGAGGGGTTGAAACAATGCCCCAAGAAAGTTAGATCATGTATTTACTAGGCACCTCCACTAAGAAGTGTACCGCTAGAACAAGCTTGGTATAATAACGGAAAGTTTCCCTCTCTATTTGATGTATATTCCATGTGTTCCTTGTTATAGTCGCATATAGATTACTAACTTATATTTTATATTATTTCAAACACCATCATTGTACGCCATTTGACGAAGGAAATACTTTTAGAACATCAATCAGTATTTTCGGTGGCTAGTATAGAACCGACGACTCGCATGAGCTATACATTTTCTGTTAGATGAATAATACTAAATTTATCGTAAAGTAAAAGTTTCCCCTAGACTTACTCCCATTGAAAAGATGCTGGTGTTATTCCATTTACATTTTGTTGACATTACATGGCTAGATTAAGAGTCGTCGGAAGTGTATTCTTCATTAATGTTAACTGGTATCGTAATATCTCCTCTTGTAGACCAAGGATATTTTCGTTTTTTTTCGTAACATACTTTTGGTATTGCTTTAAGTGAAGCCCGGTACTTTTAATTAACTCGCTCCACATCCCCCCCAAAATACTTAATTGAACAAATATGGGACTTTTTTTACCTGTTAGCTAAGGATTTGTTTTAAAACCGGTACCCACTTCGGTTTTTTATACAATTTTCAAACACACATTTGTTTTGAAATCAATTCAGTGACTGGTTTTAAAAATCGAGAATACGAATTTGAAGGGGATAAGGACCGAGTTAATTTATAAGTAATCCCGGGCCGCACGTAGAATTGCCACAAAGTTTGTTAGGGAAAACAATTGATTTGTCCTTGGTCTTCAAGTGGAGAATACCAGTTAACATGGCAGAATCGACTTCCGCAGACTCTTAACATTAATGTGTACATTGAATCCTTCGTCAATGTATCTCAGTGTAGTGTATCAACCCCCGTGGGTGCAACGCAGTGTGGTAGGCTTGTTTTAAGGGATGAAGCCGGCCGCCGCATACATCTCGGGCCTGAATTATTGATCCGTTACGTAGTCCCCCCACCCCCACTGCCATCCCCGACACCTTCCCATCCACCAGCCACGTACTACGTGCCCATACACGACACAATACCATACCACACTCTCCCTGTCTCTGTATATATGTAGATGAGTGCATGACCACTCTACGGCTGAAAGTACATGATTATATCAAACGTTACTGCATTACATGGCTGGGGGATTCCCTCCACCCTACGCGTTTGCGCGTTCATGCACGCATTTGTTTAAGTTAGTTGAACTATTCTGTTTGTAAGCTAATGTTACTTACGATACATGATGAGAGAGGGGGTTTTTTTAAATTTAAAAATCACCGATATTCTCACACACCAATACACTTTTAAATTAAAATAGCCATGATGTTATAGCATGGGGTTGCGAAATTGGGGTGTGCATCGATGACACATATCACTAATTACATAAACACTATGTTAGGGCATGTGTTGAGGGTTTTTTTGTGGTTGTGGGTGGAGGTAGAAAATTTATTGTTGATCTGATGCATTGAGAGTAGTTTTGAATCTTTAAAAGCGTTCTGAGGGCTACAGAGTAGTTATGTGGTTTTAAAGTAGTCACGAACAAAGATTGTGATTTGAGCCACAAAGAGTAACTCTGAGGCTTTTAAAGTAGTTTTTAGGGATATAGAGTGAATTTTGGTGCAGGTATAATCCCTTTTAAACGACGCTACGGCTTACTAGAAATGAGGGATAAGGGATAAAAAGAAGAATACATGTTTGTTACCATGATTTAAGAATTGTTGTGGAATGGTGTTTAGAAATAAATATACTCGAATTAGAGTATGTTCAGAATTGATTTTCAGTGGTAATATTAAATAAAAGAGAACGAAGTCAACTCTATCTGCACAAACACTATTGACGAACGAACAATGGCCAACCAGAGATCGTGATTTCAATTAAGAAGTAGCGACCATAAGGTTGGGCGCCAGCATGAACTTGGGTTATTCGGAACAACTTATTATTTCCCTTGTTGCTTGTATGGATAAATATGTTATTCAGTGGGTTTTAGTGATCGAAAGTTGCAGGGTGGTGTTAAGGTGATAACAACAGGTTAAGCGGTATAGAATGGTTTAATTTTTTTAATTTTTGTTGCTAAACAATATTATTTTAAAATTGCTGTAAAGCGACACTGTTGTAGAGAAGGTGATAGGGAAAACCAAAAAAAAAATCCTTATGTGGGATTCAAGCCCACGTCCTCCTGCGCCCAAATCGTGAGCCACCGGCCGACGGCGAGAGTGCATATTACTGTACGATAGAAGGAGGTTTTGAGAATGTGAGAGGGTGAGAATGTGACCTTGAGGGATATACATTAGTGGTTACGATGGTTCTGAGGCTGTACTGGCAACGATTACTCTTCCAGCTCTCTGCCAGACTACAGTAGTAATGAGAAAAATAATTGCAAGTCTCGCCCTGACGAAGACGAGATAGAATACGACGCTCTGCGCGACTAGCGACGCAGTACTAATAACAGGTGTAAGGGTGAAAAGGGCTTTCACCGACCAAAAGCTGAAAGCTTCTTAAGGATTTATTGATTTATCGGAAGCCGGAGAAGACGACTGGTTTCATTCAATGCGCGGGTGGTCGTGGGTTCGATATTCTACATTGTGAGTCAAACACACACAACTCGAGAAAGAAACTCTTATACGAAGGGATTGTGTGGTGCACAGGCGGGTATCCGCTAAGAGACGGAGAGAACTTAGAGGAGATAGACGGGATTGGATTCTTGAACGTTTTCTACGTTTTTAAAAACAAACCCCATACGTTAAAAACTTTATAATATGTTTGACGCTTTTCTTTTACATATGTGAAATTTATAGTGATAAAGTTTTAGAGGATCTTACATTAAAAGTAGGTTAAGATGTATCCAACGAAGTTACGTAAGAGCGAACATGTCGTGTTTTTCATTTAGTGCTGACGTCGTAACTTTTCATTACTTACCGTCCCGTTTCGCCGTGTTGACATAATAAACCTCGAGCGCGCGGTCTCACGCCGACACCTAGACGGTAGAGAAGACCGGGGCGCGAGGAGGAGAATAGTCGGGTTTATAGTGGGACTACGGGGTAATTGAATCACGCTGAAGGATGAGTGTTCATCATTCTTCTGAGAATGTGTTCGTAAAAGATCCTCTCCACCCTCACCAATCATGACTGGAACATACAGGAACACACAAAAGAGGGAGCGAAGCAAGTTAATCAACAGTTCCTCTGTTCCTGATTTTTGGCAAACCTCATATTCTTTCGAGTGGGATCGTCTAATAAATCAGTTTTTTCTTTTCGTTTTTCTTTTTTAACGATTTTATTTTATTTTAATTTAATTTATTTTCTCTTGTCTGTTTTCCCACCCCTTTTTATATTTTTGGATGAGCGTAGCGCGCGTAGCGAAGATTCCATTTTACTACAAATGGAGAAAAAATCCGGAATGCTTTTTTTTTTTTTTTTCTGTATTTTTGTGTGTCTGTTAACACGATTCCGGCTAAACCGATGCTCCAATTGTGATGAAATTTTCTGGAGGCCTTTGAAAACTCAGAACTTAGAACTGCCACGTTTTTGAGCGCAATCGAAAAATTATTTCTTATGGAAATCGCAATTTTACGATTTTTTTCGATTTTAAAAATTCTTCGATTTATAACACCTACATGCTTTATCCGATTTTAATGATTTTTTCACAGAACCTTAATTTTATGAATTAAGGTATTCGTGTGAAATTTGAGCGCAATCGAAAAATTATTTCTCATGAAAATCGAAATTTTACGTTTTTTTCTTTTTTTTTTAAAACATTTCTTTGACTTATAACACCTACACACTTTATCCGATTGTAATGATTTTTTTCACAGAACCTTAATTTTATTAACTAGGAAGTTTCGCAAACGCTTTTTCAGGCGCGTTGTTGGATGAGCGTAATTTAAAAAAACGAGAAAAAGCGTAAAATAGGGATTTTCGTGAGAAATAATTTTTCGATTACGCTCAAATTTCACACGAATATATAAATTTATAAAATTAAGGTTCTGTGAAAAAATCCTTTCAATCAAATGAAGCATATAGGTGTTATAAGTCAATTTTTTTTTTTTTAATCGAAAAAAATCATAAAATTGCAATTTTCACGAGGAAAAAATTTCCTATTACGCTCAAAAACGTGGCAGTTCTACGTTCAGAGATTTCAAAGGCCTCCATAAAATTTCATCGCAATCGGAGTATCGGTTTAGCCGGAATCGTGTTAACAGACAGACAGAAATACAAAAAGAAAGAATGAAAAAAAAACATTTCGGATTTTTTTCTCCAGTGTAGTGAAATGGAATCTTCGCTTCGCTCGCTACGCTCATCCAATTAATATATTCGTGTGAAATTTGAGCGCAATCGAATAATTATTTCTTATGAAAAAATTACGATTAATTAAAAAAAATTAAAATTAAAGTTAACTTTTTATTATTTTTTTTTTTTTTTTAAATCTTCAACTTAGTAATGATTTTTTTACAGAACAACAGACACGAGGCAGCTCAATGCACCAATTACGCTCATCCAACAACGCGGGGGACTTAAGCGTTTTCCTAGTTTATTAATTATTTATTAAAATTTTTATTTTATTAAAATATCCTTTTTGAATTTGTTACCAAAATTGTTGTGTTTTAATGCATTGTTGTTGTATTATTACTATTTCAAATATTTACTTAACTGTAGTTCATTGTTGTGTCTGCATCTATGTAATTAGATTTATTTAGTTGTCCTCCTTTGTAAATCAGTTTTTTAACTGAATAGGATAAACGTTAAATAAATAAATAAGAAAAATAAGTCGCCGTGCGGTCATCATTTTGGTGGCGGCGTCGGTGCCTCGTAGTATAGCGTGTACAGTATAATGGCCGGTGCCGGGTCATGATATTTCAAACTTTCTGGGGGCTAGCCCTCCCTCCTTTACCACCAGTGTCAGTGAATCACCTGAAACATTCTGTATAATCCTTGTTGCAAATCTGGACGTCATGTTCGGTTATTATCGTGCACGTAACACACACAACCGGACGTCACGGAGAGAAAAGTAATGCATATATGGGAGCTTAGCTCCCAAATTGTATACTTGATCGTGGAATTTTACGGGAACCTAAAAACTAGATCTAAGAAACTATTTCCACAATGTTGAATATCCCATGTTAATCAGGCGAATGGATGAAGCAATCAATGGAGTTAATTGTCAAAACTAATAGTGAACCAAACAATTTAAAATAACGTGATGATTCCATGTGATCTTTCAGATTTGACAGCTACACTGAAGTGTTCTGTTGGATTTATGTCATGGAAGTCAACAGTCACAATAAATAGCAGATTAGTAAATATTTGTTCTGTGGTCCCGGTAGCTCAATTGGTAGAGGTATGGCACGTTAAGCCGGAGGTTCTGGGTTTGAACCCCAGTAGGGGTAAACTTTTACGACAATTGTTATGAATTAATAACTATGTCCTTAGAGCGGGCTTATGATTAAAAACCTTATATAAATAATAATATTGATAACTACAATTACATTATCATAATACATTTTATAACTTCTCGAAAACATTATGCGTAATATATTTTACTCCTTTTTGATAATAATCACTTTATGTAGTCGGTGGATTCAGATCCCAGTCAACGACCTAACTATATACTTCCGTCGAGCGCGTGAAATTTAAAACCTTGACTTGGTCATCACGAAAAGGCTCTAATATGATTTGCGTATTGATTATACAAGCCGTGTAAATTGGTTTTGACGTTTTAGATTGAACAATAGAGCTGAAACAACACGTATTGCGGGCAACAGTTTAATTGGTTATCCCCTGGGAGATTACACGTTTATCATGGTCTAATGCTGTTATCTACATATTGTTTAATTTAATTTACATGGCTCGTGATTTTCATTTGTGACACATGGCGCAAACGTAATTTATCAACCACAAATATAGTACCTATAAAACAGAACGAATACACAAACAAAACTGTGAACTTCTTAAAACAAGAGGCAATATTCAATCAATAGAATTTAAGAAAGAAACCAATTAAGTTGGAAGTTTTCGTGATCGTCAGAACATCTGTAAATTTTTAAAAAAATTAAAGGTTTTAATTTTTTCCCCTTAAAAATCTGCAATTAACCATGGTATAATTAATTTTAATAAAGCTTTTAGTTTTGGTTCGTTACGTAACTATGATGACTACGCCATGGTCAACACAAATCTGTACTAATTGGTCAGTTGCGTGGACAAGTTGTGCCTTTTATTTTGTAATCAGGACCGTGTACGTTTTACCCTTCACCCAGGGTGATTAGAGGAAATTAACGTACGTCGATATCAAACGCTCAATTCCGACCTGTATCTTTCCATGCGCAAGATATTTAATATTCATTTATTGGCCACTTGGTGGTTAAATTATAGTTAGTCATGGAACACCCACTTCATAATGCATATCGTCAATGGTCGACGTAAACAAATCGACAGAAAACAAAGATAGGGCAGTTTTACGTTATGACAGAGAATAATAATATAATTAATGTGAAACGTTCACATCGTGTCACAAAAACAAATGGTAGAAACACGGTAACCGTTGTAATATTTTGTTGTGTCCTTTAAGACGTAATATGCACGTGCCAATTGTGCATATTAATAAAAATTGTAATTTTAATACTTATCTAGAAGATAGTTATATTTTGAACCAAACGCACCTTGTCGCATTTATCGCATTTTGTCGCATTTATCGCATTTTGTCGCATTTATCGCATTTATCGCATCATTTATCGCATTTATCGCATTTATCGCATTTATCGCATTTATCGCATCTTATCGCATTTTGTCGCATCTTATCGCATTTATCGCATTTATCGCATCTATCGCATCTATCGCATCTATCGCATTTATCGCATCTTATCGCATTCATCGCATTTTGTCGCATTTATCGCATCTTGTCGCATTTATCGCATCTTGCCGCATTTATCGCATTTATCACGTCTCGCCAAACGTTCGTCACTGAATGAATTCTATAAAATGTATAAATATGTGTAAGGGAAACAAATACAAAGCCATTGCGCGTCGCTCTTTGCTAGCTGTGGAGAGGCTCGCGTCTGAGAGGCGCTGAGTCAGTTGAAACCACGGTCCCCGTGATCTCTCTCAATTACCTCGTTGTTTACCGTGGAGCGCGACGTCACAGCTAGCGGACGCTTACATTGTTATTATCTGGCGCTTATTAATAAGCGGTGGGTAACGCGACTCGATCAACGCGTAGTATCTGCGGCTCGGGTTGTAAACGAGAGAGTCATAGCTCTGCTGAGGAGAAATATGTTGAGGGAGCTGACGGCATTGCGCATTAAGAGCGAATACCGTTTATATCATGTTGCCAGGTAGAATCGGTTTGGTGACAAACTGCCGAAGAGTGGTATCAACAAATTAAAAAATCAAGTACAGCCCTTGGTTAGCCAATACAAAATGACCGAAGCTATATTGGTATTTTTAAATGAAACCCAAAAGAGTCATTACTATAGCACGGTTCTATTTATAACTCCATCATTATAGGTTAACTGGTTTGTGAAATAATTTTAAGAACTCACCCTTACATTCTGTTTTTGTGGCTTTAAAATTAATGTGATAGTATATAGTTTATCGTATCCTATCGTATTATCATGATTTTGCATGCCTAAAACTAGAACTGCATGTGTTTCAAATGTGGTTATATGAAAACCATTGAGCACGATTGATGTTTTCGCCTACTCCATGCTTTGGTTCGGAAGTCGCACCTTCCACTTTCAGTTTTCCATAATTCCGCGTACTTCCCTCGCAATGTAAGTATGTAAATCTAATTTCTTCAAAGGATTATTTTCGAGTTTTTAAATTTTATTAATAATTTTTGTATGGTACATCCAAAATGTACTGTAAAAAGTTGTACTTAATGTAGGCCCAAGACTTAATAAATAAGATAAATGCCAAGTTTTGGCCTTAATCTCGCCTAGAGAATAAATAAGTTTATATCTAAAACCTACCTATCTATCCCTGCCTCCCCTCGCCCCAAACAGTATTCGATATAATAACTCAAAAGTTGGAAATCTCAAAGGGAAAAATATATTTAAATAGCTGGAGTTTAAAAAACTAAATTAAAAAAAAAATTTATAGGGAGACTAAGTTGACTTTGATTTTTATGATAGGGCAGGGAGAAGTGACTTTGAGTGAACTTTTTAAAAACCAATTGAGCACCACTCACCATTCCTCAAAGTACACTAGCAAAAATTCTTAAAGGTTTATTTGAGATTCTTAAGTGGTTCTGTAGCACAACTGTTAAACATATCTTTAACAAAAAATCCTATCCTATGCCGCAGCTCGTGTTAGATAGCTACAGTTACTTCTGACAAAATACTCGTATGTGACAGCTGTTGTACAATCTACAAGGGACAAGCATATCACCACGTAGCTCGCAGGGTTGTGACATGCACTCGCCTGCAGCCAGACATACGATAACATTATTACATGGATACTTGTTAAAACGTCATGTCACAAACATTGTTTGGACCGTGAATATTTCAGATGTATTTTGTGATATCCAAAAATAAACACGATTCATGAAATGCGTACATGATTAAATCGTGCTATTCATTTGCATGGTGCATACGGTATTTCGGGACAGGGGGTATAGACTGAATTTTTTGTGCGTTTCGAACGGAATGTGACCATACCTATTTAATTATTTAACTTCTACCGATAGGTTATAAAAACTATATTAATTTAATGAGAACACAGTCGACAAAATACTGTGTTTACGGCCTACTAACATGTCAGAATTTTTCGCAGTGGAAACAGAAGTAATGACTCCTAATAATATTGACCCGTTTTTAAACATTCTTGAAGTTACAGGAAAAACGATTAAGGCTTATAACTGTTAAGAAATTGGGTATGTCCTTATATAAACTGCTCATAACGGTGTATTCTGTGAATCCCGCCGGTGGATAAATCACTCTTGTCTATGTGACTAATTTGGAATATAATTCGGCCTTTTTCCCTTTCTTTTTCTTTAGCGCTGTTCTCGATTGAGCACAGCCGTTTACAGCCCGTTTAATCAACCGTAAATGTTCATTATTGCCTCATTGTGGATGTAACAACTTGCAGCTGCGATTGTCTATTATCTTTTATCCTTATCTTGCTGCTAACAATGAGTTGACGTTTACTTAGAATCGCACTAAGCGTTTACTTAACACTTTTCCCTTTCCACGTCAAATTCACATTTTAAAAGTTTCTCTTGCGACAAAGTTTGAGGTAAAATAATATTTTTCCACCACTGCTTAGTACATAAATAGAATGATATTCAAAAGAAAATAATATTGTCCTGGGGATCGAAAAAAGTGATGAGCGACAGATCGCAAATTTCCGTTTCCTCGCTAAAAACTGTAAAGACTAATCAGAATTGCTAATCACGTGGGATGTTCAGTTATCACGCTGAAAATATTTAATCATTTTCTTGCCATGAGTTTAATCACAAACGTTTTAAAATATTCAGAAGCGAGGAAGCAATTTACTGAATTATTTTCCCAGAGCTTTGAGGCTCCTCTGTTGGTAATATATCGAAAAGTTGTCGGTTTCAAAAGTTGGTAGGGGGATGAGATAGAGAGAATTCTGCTGGATCTCTATAAATGATCATAGAAGTTGAATAGAATAAGCATCGCGGATAAAAACTATGAATGTGTTTCTTACAACGGTCCTGGCGTAGATAACGAAGTTGCGGAACACCATGAGAATGGGATGAATTAAAACTGACGTATAGACAAAGAGGTAGAGGCAAATGATAAGAGATAAAACAAATAAACCCCTTTTAAAGTTAATTAAAATTTAAAAAGTTCAGTTTCCATGGTATAGATACTATTAAGTATCCAAGTTTTTTTTACATTGTTGAAATGATACGGAATAATAAATGCCTCTTACTTTATTTGATAAAGTTGATACCACTATTCTAAAGCATTACGTCATCGTTTCGCATAATCTTTTTACAACAATGTTCGTAGTCATTAGTTAGATTTTTTGTAACTATTGTAAATTTAACTGATAAAAATATGAATTTTGAACTGATCAGTACCCTGAACCCTGCGGTCATTGAATACCAATTGACCAGCCGTGCTCAAGTAGAATTGATATTTCCTTGCAACAGTAAAATACGTCAATACTTTGGACAGTTTTTCACTCTATTCAACATAAAAATTGCATTTAAATATTAAAAAATCGCGTTTTTAACACCAAACCAACATACAAACACCAATAATCAATCATTAACATTGGCGTGAGGTTTTCACTTATTTTAAAATTGTTTATGGGAATATTTAAAAAATAAATTTGACAATCCAAAGTTGACCCAGGAATCGGGGCAACTTTGGACTGTCATATTATGTAAAATGCAAATTTCTAGCTTATGGAATTGCACGGGGCAACTTTGGATGATTTTATATATGGATGTGAAGGAAAACATGAAGGTTGGCCAATAAAAGATCCATTTTAAATAAAAAAGATGATGTTTTTGCAAGAAATACCATCTTTATTGGCCAAAATAACAGCTGATATAATCCAAAGTTACCCCGGTTGACCGGTACATCGCTTTACAAAAGAATGTTTCATAACATCATGTTGAAGTATTATACGCGTTGCTATGATGAGAAGTTTGTTGAGAACTAGTAGGATCGAATCTCGCATAGTCACGACCATTTTTTATTTGCTTAAATTCACATTTTACTTCTTATCGTCACAAATAACGCGTCGGCACTGATTGTTAGGCTGTAGGAAAATATCGAAAAACGATAAGTTTAATAACGATAGTGGGACTCAACATCGAAAAATATTTGTGTAAAAGAAAATTAGACTATGAATTTATGGTATAATAGATAAGTTTAAACGCTTTTTTGCTGCAAATGCCTCAGAAAATGTGTTAACTTTGCTTGAAATGTCTTCTTATGGTGGAGGTGCCGGGTCATGACAAGCGAGTATGGAACGAAACAGTGTGATGTATTGCAAACCTCTTTGACCTCCAATTTAAAAAGTTTGTTTGCGCAATTAGTAATATTGATGTATTGATATCCAAACTTTTGCAACATATCGATAATTGAATGTTAGGTCGTCATGGGCTTGCCCTAATTAATTGAGAAGTAATGCAATAAAATGATAATACTTGACTTCTGTTTTCAACATCCTTCAGATAGCTTGTTTATAGTATATCAGTAGTCACCATCAATTATAAATCAGATATGACAGTGGCAAACCAAGTACTGATTGTAGCAATAACACCAATTCATGCAAAATAGTATTTCTTTATAATTTATCTCTTTTCTCGATCTCAATAAACACAGTCCAAACCACAAAATATTATTTTCGTATGTACATGTACAAATATGAAGAAAGTCTACGAATCTGTTATGGCTACGCTAGAAAAGGAAGAGATGGCGTGTGCTGAATCTGGATGGTGTTTTCTAAAGTAATAGACAATTGCTCTTGCACTTCAAGTCAAGAATCGCATCGCTCCTCCTAGTTGAGATGTGACAGATTCACATTCCGGATATATGACGGGGTATTTACACAACCACTACTCAATGTTTGTAAAAACTTACAGCAATGTGAATTGGCAATGGCGCGCGTCTGTGACATTGATTTATGCGTCATTACTATTTAGTCAGTTTAAAGATATGAGCACATTCTAAATAGTCTTTAATAATTTGCCCGTAAACAAAACAACTAGAATATTTATATTAAGGGCATTTGTTTGTTATGTTTGACAAAGAAAAATGTAATGTGTATTGAGCATTTATACATCACTTTTACCAAAATTTCTAATTGTCTTATTTGGTACGTGTGTTCAAAAAATTACTCTTCGCACATAATTAGTTATTTTCTTAACAATTATATTAACAATATCACCAAACAAAGTTGGCATTATACTATTCTCAAAGTATTTTTAAGAGTTACAACGAACATAAATACTTTGTTTTGCATTCGGATGAGGAACCTCTTTTTTAAATTTATATTGTGTTGATACAAATATTGTGTAGTTAGTTTTAATTAGAAATTAAAGATGAAACTAAAGAAAGTAAAGAATTATGCTAAACCAAAAGAGCCTCGGTGGATGCGCGAATTTCTTTCAGTTTCCGTTAGATTGATATCTAGACTTGCCGTTTAAATTGATTGGCAAAGAGTTATCGAAAGGATCAGCTGTGAGTGGTGGCAGCTGAATTTTAGTGGATGAATGTTGATCGTTGATCAAACACCGATGCTTATTTCAAGGTGACTCACATCAGATCTTGAAGATAAATTATATGCATGTGACGTCTTCTACATTGCTAATGGCCGTTAGGCTGTACATCAATGTCATTTTTCTCGATTGCTAAACCATATACCGCAGCGTATTGCTGTAGATTTTAAAATACTTTTTGTTAAGGATGCCCTCTGTAGGGTACCTATAAATAACTTGGACTTTTTCTCCTTTTGTGACCTTCTTAAGGTGACTAAGTACATGATTAGCGTGATAAGGTCAATTGTGTAGGGAATGTTCAAGGCCTGTTTAACAGGAATCAAACTCAGCATTCGTTCTAACGTCTGAAAAAAACTTAGATTTTTTCAGTAAGGATTGTCGGTCGTGGGTTTTTATACGGCTGACCGATCGAGTCATGAAATAAATTACTTGCGTAAGTATAAAGTAAAACCAGCCGTGACGTCACAATGTTTGTTGCCCAAATACGAATATCAAGAGTTTGTATAAAAGTATTATGTAATGGTTAATAACATTAAACATAAATGTGCCGATTTTCCGGACCCTACTGGGAGATGGTCCCTTACTCTAAAGTTTCGTGTAGTGAGTGGTACGTACGATGAAGTAAGTATTCCACGGAAGAAGATGAGCGTGTCTTCTTATCGAGATAACCAGGGAGGCTAACAACTCCAGACGAATACAATTAACAATGATAAATGTGTTGGCCTCATTGCGTGCACCGCTCACCACACTTTCACCCTTTCTTTGTTTGCGAATCATTTATAATTTAGTGCTCTAGTCTGATTAAGCCTTCGCGGGTTACTTTATGACTTTCTGCTTTGTGTGCGTAGCTAGACTTTTATCAGTGCCCTGTGGTGATTCGCCCTATTTTACCGTATACCCTTTTATTAAACTCCTATTATTCCCGAGTCCGAAAGGGGCCGGGGGTTCGGGGGTGGGAACCCTACCTGCGCATCCAATTAATTAGCACTTTATTCACTGGTTACTCTACACTTTTAATTCTGTGAGCGCTCACGGCTAAAAATATAAAACAATAATGCAGATTTATGAAACTTATTTCTAAGCGCTGACGTGAATAAAGCCACCCTTTCTCTTGGATAATAATAAGGTACCTAATTGGCTATTTTTGTTCCTATCTCGCAATTGTAAATGTTTTCTATGGCCCTTTCATTCGAATTACAAACTATTTAATTAATCTGTACCTCTTCTGTGAAGATATTATTTTTAAGTAACTTTTAATTAAATTCAATTCCGAAAATTCAAAGAAGCGATTCAATCTTGGAGGCGGAGTATTTTTCTTTTCCTCGCCTCGCAACTCGGTGGCGTCTTGCTCATCAGATACATTCAAAGACTTAATCTAATTTAATCAGTTCGTCGTAGCAGTTCGTTTAGATGTTATTTACTCTGTTTGTTCGAAGTTTGATTTATTTTTTGAGTTGAACGTGCTTGTGCTTTTATTTATGTATTTAACGTCTATCCAATTTAGTTATAAAACCTGATTTACTGATTTTTCAGACTAGATACAAGAGTGTCAATCATGTGAATTAAACATATTGAATTCAATTTCAATTTAACGGACAAGTCCAATTCTCAGTAAATTAATTATGGATAACAATACAAACCAATCATCATATTATTTTCAAACCTTAAAGAAGTAGTAGCATACACCATTCTATTTCTAAGTCTGACGTAACTAAACATTACAATAAAATATGTATTCAACACCTTTTCAAATAATTGAAGAACAAAGCTCCTGGCTTTGTTCATGCATGCTAGAATTAGCACGCTTTCACAAATACACTTGTGTTATCACAATCATTAAGACATTTGTGTTTTCTTTGCGTTCTCGTACGTAAGCGCGTGTGTATAAAAACTGCAAGAGAATTGTAATATACATAGTTATTGTATATTATCCGTATGAAGATTGAAGCACGGATAACTACTTTGTAGTTAATCTGGTAGGTACTTACACGCGGTCTGTTGAATATTGCTTACAAATAAATAGCAAAATCAAGTAATGCCAATAAAACATTGTGTTATATTATATTCACATACGTGTATTGTCTGTTATTACTAACATAAGACAAATAGTTGAAATTGTTTTAATTTAATAATGATTTTCTTAAATCACTACGCGGGAACAGATAAACTGAACTAATAAATAAAGCTTTATGTGCACTTAAAACCAAAATATCTTTTTTTTATAATTTATCAAAATAGTTTACTTTTAATATAATTAATTTAGTTTAATAAGTTGCATTTTTTATATTTATTGGCCTCTAACAACAGGTATTTACCAACAAATGTTAGGTTACTAAAAACAAACAATTCAAAACAATACAACTACGTTAAAAAAATCATTTAATACACGAACAAGTAGTATAAAATTAAAATTTTACAACAAATACAACAAGAACAACTTGAATAACAAAAGTATAAAAAATGGCTGAAAGCCCAAGATGA
Organism: Sweltsa coloradensis; assembly: GCA_024449915.1. NCBI lineage: Eukaryota > Metazoa > Arthropoda > Insecta > Plecoptera > Chloroperlidae > Sweltsa > Sweltsa coloradensis. Next base: position 253,752 of record JAMZAV010000217.1, read on the forward strand.
ACAAAGAAAAAAACTGAGGTAATAACATACAAAACTGGTGAAAAGGTTATAAGGTGACAAGATCGATAAATGAGTCATTTTTGGTAAACTAGCATAAACAGCTGCTTAAAATAATTTAAATGCTATGCTATTTTACAAAATCTTTATTAATGGCTAATAATTTGTAAATGTTTGTTGTGTGTTGAATCGAATGTTGTTGACAAAGTATAGCATAATGTGATCGATGAAAATTTTTATTATTTCGATAACAAAGCAAAGTTAAAAAATTGTATTGAATGCGTTAACTTGCTTAATTTTGGTGACGTGTTGTGGATTCCACACAACACTGTAATTTTAGTTTAAGCATACACGGTGAATTGTCTAGCTTTCCTTAGTAAATCCTACTTCATAACTTGTAATACGAATCAAGTATTAATGAACATATTATGCGCTTTAAATACTTGTATAACATTGAATTAGTTATAATATAGGTGGTTATTTCCGATTTCCCTTCACAGAATCGAGTATCGACACATATTTTATTGTTGGAATACTAGAAAATAATTTTAGTTTTGACTTCTTGGTGATCGTTAGTTTGTTTTATTGGTGTTTTTCTGTCCCATGACAGGACAGCAAGTTGGCCAATGCAGGGTATGGACATGTTTATTTATACCCTGTAAAGCATTTTGTATTCATAGGTTCATGGACTTAAATCCACGTAAGTTGCAAATTCAACTAACAGAAACTCTACGACTAACTTCTACTGTCAGTTAAGTGAATATAATTCTAGTGAAATTCAGTTCTGTTATGTTGTGAAACAAATTCCTACGTCTGTGGCTACAGGCTTGCCCGAGACAAGTTTTGTAAGGTCCACCCTATACCTACCACAATGATATGTTGTGTTTATGGAGCCACCGTCTCGAGACCGCGCAACGTGATTTCTTCTCATTTACTCTGCAACCCTCCGGCTTATGTCTAGAAGGAGAGAGTTTAGAGTTCTGCGTAGTACTCCCATCCCATCCGCTACAGTCGTACAGGGAGAAACTTACCAACCACGCCCTTTCTCCATGCCTTGTGGCATTATTTAACCCTAAGCTGACAACAGGAAACAGCTTCTATGAAGTTCGTGGAATTGTTCCCAAATTCGGACAGGAAGAGTTGAAAGTTAATGTTATTTATTACCTCAATGCAAGGTTAGCCCACTTTGGGATATTAGTAATGCTAAATTTAGATTATATATTGTCGACAAGAAACAGGGGAGAACTCACTTTGAGGGGAAAAGTGGAAAACAAAAACGTCTCTAAAAGTTTATACAAGTTACAATGGAATCTTGTTATATCTTTTTCAACCTTACCAATGTAGATTTAATTAAAATTTCCATATACATTGTGTTTTTTGAATAATTATTTTTATAAAAACAACTTATTAATGAATTTTAACTTCATAAAAATATTGCTTTGTTCTCCTCAGCTCATTCTACCTAACTTTATTAATTGACATAGAAGCAAAATTTATTGGATGAGCGTAGCGAGCGAAGCGAAGATTCCATTTCACTACACTGGAGAAAAAATCCGGAATGTTTTTTTTTTTTTTTTTTTTTTCTTTTTTGTATTTTTGTGTGTTTGTTAACACGATTCCGGCTAAACCGATACTCCGATTGAGATGAAATTTTATGGAGGCCTTCGAAATCTCTGAACTTAGAACTGCCACGTTTTTGAGCGCAATCGGGAAAATTTTCTTATAAAAAACGCAATTTTACGATTTTTTTCGATTTTTAAAAAATTCTTCGACTTATAACACTTACATGCTTTATCCGATTGTAATGATTTTTTAACAGAACCTTAATTTTATGAATTAAGATATTCGTGTGAAATTTAAGCGTAATCGAAAATTATTTCTCATGAAAATCGAAATTTACGTGTTTTTTCCTTTTTTAAACAATTCTTGACATATAACACCTACATGCTTTATACTATTGTAATGTTTTTTAGAACCTTAATTTCATGAATTAATATACTGTGTAAAATTTGAGCGCAATCGAATAATTATTTCTTATGAAAATTGCAATTTTACGATTTTTTTTCTTTTTTAAATTACGTAAAAATTACGATTTATTAAAAAATTAGTTCATTTTAATTTAATTTTAAAAAAATCTTCGACTAAGTAATGATTTTTTCACAGAACAACAGAAAATCCGCGTACACAATGCAGCTCAATGCACAATTTACGCTCATCCAACAACGCGGCAGGACTTAAGCGTTTTCCTAGTTACAACCATGTTGTAGAAATGCATTAAAATTAGGCCTACTACTCTTTAATTTAAGAATATCGTGTTACTGTATTTTTGTTATAATATTTGTAAACATCTCAGTTAGATACTTTTATGTTTGTTATTGCTGAGTAGTGGTACAGTTATCGCGGTAAAATAAAAGCCGCAAATATTAATAGAACTTGATTTATTTGAAATATAATATAATAATTTCATTGTACTTGTTCCTACATTAATGTATTGTTAACAACGGCAAACCAGGTATTTGTAAATCAACAACAACTCGGAATTTAAAATAAATCATGCACTCTACGAATCGGTTTCCAAAAAAAAGTTACTGTTTATAACTAATCATATTTATATGAACGTGCCTAGAAAAATAATAAGGATATTTATCTAAAAAGTACCTTACACCAAAGAGAACACATCAAGTGCTATTTTACAAAATCTTTACCCATGTAATGGAATGTAATGGAATATCTTTACCCCCGGTGGGACATTACTACTGTACGAGTTCGCTCGAGGCTCCTACCCTAACCCCCTAAACCTAACCGGTTTCCCCGCAAAGTGCGGGACGTAGTAATGACCGGCTATCGGTAAGAATATACTATCACACCGGTTCTAAAAAGGAATTAAAATTGATTCCATGAGTTTCAATATTTATTTATTGAATTTATTATTCACGTGTTCGTCCACTGTATCTTTATCAGCCAAAGTGTAGATTAGATTTTAATCATAGCATGTGGAAGTGATGAATTTGTTGTTAATAAACGAGTTGAGAATTAAACTGCGTATGCTCGCTCAGTTAAACAATGATGACAAAATAGAAAAAAAACTATGGTATATAGTAATGGCTAAAATACGCAGTCTGCCACACTCCTTAGAACGACTGAGCTTAGGCTACGGCAACCCGAGTGCTAGATCCGTTTCTTCAATAATGTTTTGCCCGCGAAATAAAAGGTGCTGTACTTCTGAAAACCATCTATTTTTGCTATTAACCAATTCAACAATTGGTGCCGTCCTTCGCGACCTCAATCTGTTTTCGATATATACTTTCTTATCGTTGTGGTTGTGAATCCCTTTGAAAAGTTTTCTTCCCTAGGGTCCCCCCCCCCCCCGAAGATACCTGTTGGCCCATCCAATCTCGTCTCGCTCGTCCAAATCACGATAGCCCCCCGCACATCACCGTGCGTTCTCTCTAAGGGAGGGAGACACAGCCATTCAACGGATGAACAGTAATCTGAACGTGTAGTGGCCAATACTCGAACCTTGTATCCTTTATGTTCGGCTTTTGTCGAGATTGCACGAGGGAGACCACGTGATTGTTAAATATTGTCAAGATGATGAGGACGATAAGCTAACGGTATTGTTCGGGCACAAAGACACTCGTCTATTTGATACGATAACAAAGGATGGCTGCTTTCAATAAAGCCACTGCCATTCGTCAGCATGTTGACAAGATTCTAAGAGTTCGAACATTGTAATAACGTGAAGTTGCCACGTGCCGACGCCGAGATGAGATGATAATAAGTTAGCTGTTAAGAGGAAGGGCGCGTGAAAGCTTCCTATCACAATAACCTCAAGAGGTATGGCTTTGCTAAATACTTGGCAAGTTATTTATCTCCCCCCCCTTCATGCATTCTTGCAACTTTCGCTGTTACTTCATCACCATTTCTGAAAAATTTTCGTCCCTCTCATAATATTACGAAACACTATTAAATTGCATTGAAAAATGAATATTAGCCAGATATAGCCACAATTAAAGAAAGTAACCAACGATATACAGTATCACCAAACTCTTTTGATTTTTTAAACTGATCCATATTTCATTTATTAATAAAATTAAAATCACACACATAATCCGTCAGTTTATTCAATTTTGCTTTCTATCAGACGAGAGAGCCTCTCTTACCGTTCAACATTTTCACATCACAACGCTGCAAGTAATTCTACTGTCATTCAACGACATAATATACGGAACTTAAATGATTAAAAATTATATGAGAATTGAAGTTAAGCTTGGAAACAAAAAACAGAAATATACTTGAGTTTTATTAACAAATCTAGTTGGTTTTATTTTCGACCAATGGTTACTTCTAGAATAAACAGCAAGGAGTTTCTAGGGGTTTGTGAGGCTTATGTTTACTCTGCTGGATTCTGAAATATTCGTTTTCAATTTCCAGCGGTAACCGAGTGTTCATAATGTGAGCGGTGAAGCCAGCAGCCGTGAGCACGGAGTTCGCAAAGTCGACCCGGCGCCTCCACCAAACGTCGAGATCAAGTAAGGTGAGTCGCTTCAGGAGATGTGTAAATGTACATAGAAGAACGACATTTCAGCAGGGATAGAAAAGATTTATGTAAGTCGACCCGGCACCTCCACAATTTGATTTTTTTTTTTTTATTCCATGAGAAAAGTAAACGTACTGTCACCGATATTGTCAGGTTAGCAATGGTCGATAAACGTTCTGAAAAGCAAACCCGGCACCTCCACCATTTGATTAGAAGATTTTATGATCATGTGTCAGCGGTGATGGATATAGGTGTGTGTTAAGTCAACAAACTCGAAGATGATTTCAACAAGCTCGAAGTGCGTTTAACTTAAACTTTTATTATGTTGGTATTTTAAATGTTACCAACCCAACGTCAACAGTGGTGCGTGAGATATTTCTGGATAACCAGCGCAATTGAGGTACCTTGTTTGTGTGGAGTGGTTATTAATTTATTATAATGGAGTGTTCTCGAAAACGAGATCTAGTTACTTTTTACAAATAACAGGATTTAAAACTGAATTTCCAATTTGACATTTGTAATTAAATCTTGCGTGTTTTCGACAGGTATTTGACATTTTCTATTAAGTTATTATTAAATTTTAAATGTTTTTTATTTTGTGTTTACATTATCGGATATTGGGATTATGACATCGTAACAGCGACGAATACAAGAAGACATTTATTTTATTAATTTAATGTGTATTTCATTTCAATTAAAGTAGGCATAAATAAGAAAATTTGAATTGTATTTATTGTCATTTTTTACTTATCGGGTTGTTTCGTAGCGTTTTATATTTCAAGTCCTGAAGAAGAAGACACAAATGGTATTTGAAACGTCGACAGAAAAATATCATTACCGCCGCTATACGAAACAACCCGATAAATAAAAAATGTCATCAACGGGTAGCGAGCCATTTAATAGTTTTATGTATTTATTGTGTTTCAGGGATATATTCAATGCACTTTAGAGAAATTTATTTGTGTAAGAATTAAAGCGAATAGAACAGTCAAATATAATAATAATATATATTATGTTTATGGTATCTATTCAAAAGAGATAAATATGTATGTAATGAATAAAAGCGAATAGTACACTAAAACATAACAAATGCAGCTAGGAACATTGCATACGCTTTGGAGGGTTTAACATATTATTTACACAAGATACACATTTACACGTATTTAAGTTGGTTGTGGAAATTTGATTATTTTAATGTGTCTTAGCATTTTAGTTACAAGTATTACATATTATGCTCGAAAGGATGTGTATGTTTTTGATTGACATTCTGTCTAGACTATGTTAACAGGCTTTTGAAAACATCGACGGTATCTCGAGCTCAACTTTCATAATTATATTGTAAATCTTCAAGAGGCCTAGTTAACTTCAAAATTGAATCAAAATTACACTTTCACCTCTTCTGCTCCCAAGAGGTTGCGCCGAGCTTTCAAAAGGTTTCGCATGTGAATTACATTTTAATCTCTTTTCTTGCTTTTATGAAATGAAATGGTTTCGCTCATTTTTTACTTTTATTTTCATTTCTCGCGAACAGAAAAATTCTCCACCCGCTTCAACTTTATTAACAAGGACGAGACGAGAGGATGGAATCAGATAACGGGAATTTTCAATCGCCGGTCGGCGGTATGAACGTAACAAGAGAGGAGAGAGAGAGAGAGAGAGTCTGCGCACTTTCAACGGAGCAACGCTCTTCTCTCGACCTCTCTTAAGTTTCTAGGGCTGCATTTCTTTTTTACGCTCTCCCTCACATTAACACAGCCATGGCTTGTGGATGACAGAAAAAGTTTTCGAGAACGCGCCCCGTGTAAGTTGTGTTTACTCGCCAGCCAACTAAGAACAATACACGGACTTCAAAAATAAATTAAGAGAGATAAAACTTAGGGAAATGCTTTGAGCACATTTTATTACAAGAATTCGTGGCTTCGCGGTTTCCCCTGATGTTCAAGGAAAGAAGGTCGCCGATCCTATTTTCGTTCTAGCATAGGATTTAAGTATTCTTACAAGACATGAATAGTTTAAATAATATACTTGTTTCGCATGAAAAGGCGTTTAACGAGCGTTTATAGCAACAAGGGTAGCAGTAAAAACGTATACAGCGATAAATCATGGCGGGTGCTTTAAGAATAGTCCGAATAGGTGATACAATTTAATTATTTCGTGAATTCTCTGATACGCAAAGACACAATGTCAACCAATAAAGTAAACGTGTTAGCCATCTAGACTTGTTTGTTTTATGGTTATGTCACAAACGATGTATTTAAAATGGCATATTTTGCAAAAATATAGCGTTTTTATTCTGTGATTGCACTAAAGTGTAATTGAGAATAGGCTAGGTTACTAATGCGTCTGTCAACGATGTGGTGCATTTGTGAGTATTACCCTGTGTGTAGGGTATGCCGTGCGTGGCTAGACTGGAACTCTACTGGATGACCAGCCACTACAAAGAGCCATATCAGTAATAATGAAACTTTTTTTTTTCGTTTGTTGTGCAAATAATTTAATTTAATTTGAATTTAAATAAATTTCAACAACCAATCAACAACAAAGTAAGCTCCACAAAAGGGTGATTTTTTTCATTGGGTGTTTAACAAAATGCATTAATCAAATCAAAATTATGAATACACCTATACTTATTAGGTGCAATGAAGCACATGAATACTTATAATCAATATGAAGTTAAAACAATGGTGTGCATAATGCTCCTAAAATACAAAAGCGTTAAAAATGAAAATGTTTTATGTAAAGTTCTGGATAAATGGCAGATACTGAAAAGTTACTTCCAAGGAACCAATTAAATGGCGATCACATAATAACGTCCTCTTAGTTTCTGACGAGATCTCACTTCTTGTACCCAGTTCTATAACGAGGGCTCAATTCATCATTACACTCATCCTTCAACGCGACTTTAAATCACTTTCACGAATCCCTATTTCAACTCCACTCCGCATGGAGCGTATACAGTTAAAGTGAAATCCGTGTGGTAGATCCGTGCGTTTTGTCTTCCAGTCTGTCAGTTTTGATCCTATTTCGCCTCGAAAGCAATTACCTTGATCCTGTGGATGTGGAACGCGCTAGCTCGCTGAACCGCCTAAGTGCTCAAGGATACAAACAGTCTTCTATACATCAACTTAAGTGAGAAGTGTTTGACAAACAATGCTCTTCTATATTTGCCACTTGATTGAGGGAGCTCGACACGGGTCGAGTGCGAGCGAGCTCTCATCTCATCGCCCTGTGTATAAAATTAGCAACTCACTGGTATAATAAAACGCTACACTTTTCAGCAATTTACCGTGAAACGAGAATCAGAGGGCGAAAACTCATTTCTAGAAATGTGACACTTTTTATCTTGTAAACAACCGTTGTCTAAAAACTGAGCGTGCCTAGACCACAACCAATATTGAAACCACGCGAAATTACAGTTTTTTCGTGATATCTCGAGAACGGTGCAAAATATCTAAAAACTGATTGCAGACAGCTATGTGATTTAGTTAGAACAATATAATTTAAGCAAAATTATTCAAATGTAATATTCGGTGTGGTTTGTATTTCAAATGTGCATTTAATTAATTAAATATCAAATAAAACATATTTGGATGAGCGTAGCGAGCGAAGCGAAGATTCCATTTCACTACACTGTAGAAAAAAATCCGGAATGTTTTTTTTCTTTTCTTTTTCCTTTTCTTTCTTTTTTTTTTGTATTTTTGGCTGTTTGTTAACACGATTCCGGCTAAACCGATACTCCAACTACGATGAAATTTTGTGGAGGCCTTCGAAATCTTTGAACGAAGATCTGCCACGTTTTTTAGCGCAATCAAAAAATTATTTCACCTGAAAATCGCAATTTTACGGCTTTTTTCTTTTTTTAAACAATTATTTGACTTATAACACCTAAATGCTTTATCCTATTGCAATGATTTTTTCACAACCTTTCCTTAAAAACAAATCGCAATTTTACACATTTTTTTTAAAATTACGATTAATTAAAAAAAAGTTAATTTTGTTTTTAATTTAATTAAATTAAAAAAACTCTTCATTTTAGTAATGATTTTTCCACAAAACAACAGAAAATCCGCATAACACATCGCAGCTCAATGCACCAATTACGCTCGTCCAACAACGCGCCTGAAAAAGCGTTTGCGAAGCGTCTTAGTATTAATATCACATTACAATATTTTTTCGTTCAAACTGTAGTCCTCACAATACCACATAGCTATGTGCAAACAGTTTTGCGATATTTTGCAGTGTTCTCGAGGATTTACCAATAAAGCGTCATTTCCCGTGGTTTTAGTATTAGTGGTAGTCTTTATCCGTAACGTATACGTCTTGCAGACAAAAAAATCATTACGGTATTACTTCTTTTCATCAATTTCTTCAATCAATCAAAATCAAAATCAAGTTTCTTTAAAACATTATTCATAATATCCCTGTTAGTACATCTTTCAATTCCTCAAAATAAAATAGATTATTCATCTTCTTGTTAGTGAATGAACTAGGTGTTTTCACTGTTAAGTTTATTTATTTTCTTACTTATATTTTCTTGAACTGGGCTATGATAATAAATAACTTTACTTTTTGTATACAAATGGAACGAAAGTGCAGATGTATATCAATATCACAACCAGTTTTATTTTATTTTTCTCGCCACTTGGTGAGAAGGCCATTGTAGGCCACTATTCCCTCTTTAGCCTGCATTAACGGTTACAATGGTACAACTATACATTATTGCAAACATAAGTTGCAAGAAAACAAATACACATAGAAAACAAGTTGTCATTCAGACGTAATGGAGAACATAATTTGTAAAAGATAACATATTAATGGGAATTAAATACAGTAAAACAAAATATGGTCAATTTGACAAAGGGTGGACAAAAGTTTTGTGCAAAGTGCTACAGTTATAAAGCAAGGTAAGGGAGAAATGAGAATAGTTGTGGACAAACTAGATTAAAGCTGGGACATTAATTAAGGGGAGAGTAAGATGGGAAGGGTGTATTTGAATTTGTGTTTTCTTGGTGGAGCTCTGGGAATGGAAATTAAATTAATTAGTTCCATGCGGTTATTGTGTAGCAGTCGTGAACAATAGTTTGCACATAGTCTTTCCATTCAATTGCTCAGATTTTCCACACACACCGGTAGCACAGTAAACTTGGTCGTTTTCTGTCCAAGGGTGTAACCCTGCGATTCGTCTTAAGTTTCTGCCAGTTTCGTTTCTAGCCCCTATTCGTAAATTGCCAATTCTTCACCGCTTTGTGTATAATTAGACAAGGGAGCGCAGCGACCAAGTCTTACAACGCAAGTCGAATGGGTCTTCCGCGATGATTAATGTCTGTCTGTAAAATGTTTGTTCGATACCATATGGCCGAATAGAAGAGTTTCAAAAAGGCATTTGTGGCGCAGTATCTACTAATTTTAGGCGACTAGTGGGCAATGAATGCAATTTTAATTTGGCTACGATCGGCGGATAGGAAGATAAAACGTATTTTTCAGTGTCTGGCGAGAAACCTGCAAGATGGTGAGAAGTATATACAGAAGGTGTGCCAAGTTTAAGTCGGATTCGGGCGTATCACCTACAACTTATCTTAACGCAAGTGGAAATACATACTGACTCAATTTTAGCAAAAATATAAACATGTTGAAATTGTTTTGAATTAATCCTATCCGTTTCAGGCAGATTCATCGACAGAGGCAAGAATTAATGACAAATATATATTTTTTCAAATCACAAATTTCGGTAAAAATATCATAAAATAAAACAAACTTCGCGATATAAATTGATATGTAGGCACACAAATATTAATCTGCTCTGTCACACCCCCGAGCATAATAATTATGGATTTTACCCATAATGCTTTTTAACGCCCTTTCTCCATAATGCTTTACGCGCGATGTGAAGGGCTCTTTAACGTTAAGGGCCTTTATGGGATGAAGTGATACATGTGCAGTAAGGCCTACAGTTGTTTCCAAGAAGATTTCCATCATACCCTAATTGTTGTTCCTAAGGTGCCGTGTTGTGACTAGATAATTTATAATTTATCCATAAATAAAGATAAAGATAATTCTTCAAAGTTATCTAGATAAGATAAAAGATAAAATGTAGAAAATTATCTAGATAAAAGATGAAATATAGAAATAATTATCTAGATAATTTTGTTTAGATAAAAGATAATAATTATTGAGATTGACTGTTTTTTTTAAAATTATTTTATCCCCAAAAACAGTTTTCTTGTCAATCGTAATATTTGTCAGACTTGACAAGTTGACCGAACTGATTAAGAGCTAAACTAAAATTAAGCTAATCTAAAAACTAGTAGAAGAATTTTTCATTTCAAAAAGTGATTAATAAATTTGCCTACATTATTGTTTACTAGGAAAACGCTTAAGTCCCGCCGCGTTGTTGGATGAGCGTAATTGGTGCATTGAGCTGCCATGTGTTATGTGTTTTTCTGTTGTTCTGTGGAAAAATCATTATTAAATTGATTTTTTTTAAATTAAATAAAATAAAATAAAAAATTAACTTTATTTTTTTAATTTTTTTTTAATTAATCGTAATTGTTTAAAAAAAATCGTAAAATTGAAATTTGTATAAGAAATAATTTCTCGATTGCGCTCAAATTTAACAATAATATATTAATTCATAAAATAAAGGTTCTGCGAAAAAATTATTTCAATCGGATAAAGAATGTAGGTGTTATAAGTCAAAGAATTGTTTAAAAAAAGAAAAAACCCGTAAAATTTCGATTTTTATGATAAATATTTTTTCAATTGCGCTCAAATTTCACAAGAATATCTTAATTCATAAAATAAAGGTTCTGTGCAAAAATCATTAAAATCGGATAAAGCATGTAGGTGTTATAAGTCGAAGAAATTTTTAAAAAATCGAAAAAAATCGTAAAATTGCGATTTTCATAAGAAAAAATTTTCCGATTGCGCTCAAAAACGTGGCAGTTCTAAGTTCAGAGATTTCGAAGGCCTCCATAAAATTTCATCGCAATCGGAGTATCGGTTTAGCCGGAATCGTGTGGACAAACAGACAAAAATACAAAAAAAAAAAAAAAAAAAAAAAAAAAAACATTCCGGATTTTTTTCTCCAGTGTAGTAGAATGGAATCTTCGCTTCGCTCGCTACGCTCGCTACGCTCATCCAATTATTTTATCTAAAAAATGTTATCTAAAAGTTTTAAAATCTTATATAAAATAAACTAAATTTATGTAGATAAAAGAAAACGATTACTTCTAAAAACTTAACTAGATAAGATAATAGATAACGGATTTTAACTAGAAAGATTATTTAGATAAGTCACAACACTGCTAAGGTGTACATTCAAATAATTGTATAAGAGTGTATCAAAAGTTGAACGTACCTTGCCAGAACAACATTCTTATGAAACGATCAAACACCTTTTATCCACCATATTTTTCCATGGTTGGCAGAAATAATAATATTATTGAATTATTATTTAAGAAATGTTCTGCAAAACAACCACAATACGCAGAGACGTCTGTACTGTTCTAGTTCAAGACGTATTGTGTCACATAAAACAGTGTGTTACGATGGTGACAAAGGGTTATAATGTAGCGTGCCACCTTCAGACCTATGTTTGGTCCAGCGTAAGGAAAGATGGCACGTACCACGCGAAACACGTATGTACTATTATGATTTATTCACGATTCATGATTTATTCAAATAAAATTCTACAATCAATACGCGTTTGCAAGCAAAGGGGTTGCATCAGCAGGGTGATTCTGTAAGGTGTGCGTTAAATGTGATAAATAACCCCACGATCTTAAACACACGGAACTTAAATTAAACTCTGTTTTTCGAGAATCGTCCTGCTGGTAGCGAATACTGCCAGAGTTAACGGTGATATGTGGAGTAGTGCTCTATGTGATTACTTGAAGAACACAGGTCATACCGTGTTTGCCACTCATAATATCTAAAAGTGTCGTTGCTGTCCCACTATTTTGTTAATGATAAAATAAAAGCATGGACTTGCACTAAAATTATAAAATCACTCTCAAATATTGTGAGATGAGTAAATATTGTTGTATTTAAGACCAAGTGTAACCGGGTCGAAATTGAAATCTCACTCTATGTGTTCCCAAACTTGGCCCGACAAGTTTCATAGTTCACTCACTAATTATAATGTTCATCGCTAAAATTTACTAGCTAGCCAATTAATTACGTATTTCTTTATAGGCCTTTATCATAATTACATTATATATGATTTTGCTTAAAGACTATAGTTTATTTGTACTGAACAACTGTGAGTGAGGGAGTTTGTATGCTGCTTACTGCCTCCATTAATATAAAATACCTAGCCTTCTATTCAATTCAAGAATGGTAATTGATGAGGATAAACAAATCAAATATCCATGCTAAAGCGGGATTCGAGTCTATGTCCTCAAGAATAATACTAAGAAAACGCCAAAGTCGTTGTAAAACGAGTGAGCGAGTCATGTGTTGAGTACCCGGTAACATTCCATTTCCTCCCCCTTCATGAGGCTGGATCCAGTATGAGTTTTTCCTCCCTAGCCTACCATAGGCTAGAGTGGCACATTATGGCCTTACAGTTAACGCGCCCTGAAACCAACTAACTAAACTCAAAACCCTATGATTATACCTTGTATATCAATCAACTTAAATTAAATGTTCCCGGGTACTCAACACATTACTCCCTCACTCATCTAGCAACTACTTTGGTGTTTTCTAAGTCTATAGTTGGCTAAGGCGCCTTTATACCTGGATATGGGAGACCTGGTTTCAATCCCCTATTCGGGAAAGATTTTGTAATATGTGGATGTATTTTTAAAAAAATTATAAAACATATTTTGAAATGCATATCCAGTACTATGGAAAACATAGCCGAATGAAATACGAGTTAATATTGCAAGGTTTACTCAATCTCTGAGCAGAGTTTTGGGTAACCTTGATCGTGCAAGATTCGGTACACCTTGATCACTGCGCAGTGAATTCACCGCCTGACTAAAAAATGATCCGATAAAAATTATTTCTTCAAGAACCAAAGCATTGTAGTTCAATTATATCCTACATATTTCCACACTATTTTTCAATGTATTATTTATTGTAGATTTAAATCAAACGGATTTTGCTAATTTCATTAGCAGTTCTTAGTACACTGGTTACGGATGTCCGTTTAAATTTCATCTCAATCTGTTTGGCCGTTCGGCCGTGTGGGATCGAACAAACAAACAAACAACAACAAACAACAAACAACAAACAAACAACAAACAAACAAACAAACAAAAACAAAAACAAACAAACAAACAAACAAACAAACTTATTTTACAGACAAATTAATCACGAGGTTGACCGTTCGACTGCGTTGTAAGACTCAGTCGCTGCGTTCCGCCGTCTAATTAAAATATTCTTTCATTTCTAGGAAAACGCAAATCTGTTGTTAAGCGATGAGCGAGACTTGCAATGAGTACCCGGTAACATTGATATGTGTAAGTATAAATGATAGGGGTTTGAATTTAGTTGTTATAAGGGCGCGTCAACTGTAAGGCCTAATGCGCCACAATAGCCTAATATGGTAGGAATTAAAGACTCCTAGATCCAGCCATCGGTATAGAGATGGGAAGTGAATGTTCCAGGATACTCAACACATGTGGCTCGCTCACTCGTCTAGCAACGACTTTGATGTTTTCATAATATTATTCTTTTCTTACATCGTTCAATTCCTCGATAATAACTTACATTATTCATATGGTTGTTAGGGAATTAACTAGGTGTTTTTAATGTTAAATTTTTATATTTTCTTACTTATATTTTCATCAACTGATCTATGAATATTTTACTTTTTGTAAACTAATGGCAATTAAATGCGCAAGTACAAATAGAGAGTACACAACCAAAATGTTTCCTCTGTCCAGCCCCTATAAGTAATGGCAAGAGCAATTCCTATATTATTAATAACAATACTTGCTATATTAGCTTTGAGATAGTATTTTAGCGCGTCCACGGCTCCAATATGTACGTTAATCGTTAATACGTATTAAATTGTCATCCCAACATTGATTTATTTCTACAAACTGTATCTACATCTGCGTATTTGCATTACGTCTGCCTCAGTATAAGCTTGATCTATGTGTCAGTCGCGCGCTAAGTGCTCAGACAACAAACGTATTTACCCTCACATCCACAGCGGTATGGTCCCAACGTTGACAGCTTGTTCCAATGAATAAATGGGCTCTTTGACTCCTGTTGCTTCTCCCTCTTATATTCCCGTTTCCCATGGTAACGACAAGTGATTGGATTATGCGGGGGGTTAACGCACGGAACGCCACTGCATTAGCCGCTAAACGTTCTATCAGTGACACAGTCGATAAAACCACGACTTCAGAATCCATGAATAGAAATTGAATTAACAATTTAAAACTGTTCACTTTGTTTTAAAGGATACTTTAGTGTGGTGGTTTGGGAAGGGTGCTTCCCGCTATACAGTATAATTCGATATAGTATGCGAATTTTGCGAAATGTTCAACAGTAACACAATCATTGGTCCCTCGTTCACAATGAGTGAGAAGAAATTGAATTAAACGATTACACGATGTTTTTTTTTTAAATATTTGTCATATTTTACCATTGTTAACCAGGAGTCCTGTAATAACACTATTGTAACTTGTAGCCTGTGCGTTATAAAATGCACTTAATATAACACAATGTTTCTTTCAATCTCGTCGCATACTTTCCAAAGAACTAGTAATGATTTACATCAACAATAAATTTGAATTTTTTGAGTGTGTGGCTTTTTATACTTCCTCTTTTCTAGAACACAAGATTCTTGCATGCTATCTAGAGGGTTTGTCCCCCGCGTCATCCCTTACGTCCCTCCCTTCGTCTCGATTAGCCAAGTTGCATAAATATGAGACGTTAAGCAATATCCAATCAAAATCCATTATATGTACTAGAAATAATTGCATATTTCAAATTGTATTCAAGATAGATGTCTCAAAATATATCTCTTATAAACAAAACTAGCGCCAGATATCACTGAAGTTTTCCTGGCTAATCTTGATGATGTGAATGAAAAAACAAATAATGACTTAACCCCAGTTTAAACTCGAGTTTAATGCTCGACGAAACCATACCTGATTGTAATAAACAAAACCCCCCAAAATACAAAAATTTGTAAAAAAAAAACGGCAGCCAAGCTCTCCTTCCAAAGTCTTCGGCTGTGAATGCTGTGAGATATAGAAGTTGAGCCAAGCATTTCATTCTTTCTCCCTAGTTTCGCATTGAAAAGAAGTAAGATCATTTCGCCTGTTGACGTGCGCCAAGCCAACCATTTTCGTGGTAAAAAAAGTTAAAATTTTAAACTCAAAATCATAAAAAATTACTTGGCCATTGACTTTTTAGAGTCCTTGTACCAAAATCAATAGCCAAGTAATTTTTTTTATGATTTTGAGTTTGAAATTTTAACTTTTTTTACCACGAAAATGGTTGGCTTGGCGCTCGTCAACAGGCGAAATGATCTTACTTCTTTTCAATGCGAAACTAGGGAGAAAGAATGAAATGCTTGGCTCAACTTCTATATCTCACAGCATTCACAGCCGAAGACTTTGGAAGGAGAGCTTAGCTGCCGTTTTTTTTTTTTTTTTTTTTTTTACAAATTTTTGTATTTTGGGGGGATATCACATCTTTTTGTTGTTTGTTTCATATCAAGGCTTAAAATATGTGAAATACGTGTAAAGGTGGATACAGTGCCTTTAAAACAGATTGTCTAGAAACAAAAGCTACCATATTTTTTTTGGTTTACAATCTGTAGGCCTAGTTGGCAATATTCAATGTTTTTTATTAAATTTAATATGGTAAATGTCGTCTTGGGTTTTTGTGTGAATGATTTGTTGACCGGACTATAACACATTGACGCATAATTTTAATCAGCAATTAAAATATTAAAAATTGTAATAAATACAACATAACGTTTTTCCCAAAGTAAAGAGTGGTAGGGAACAGTGGGGGTGAAATATCGCTCTGTCTCCTGGCGGATTATTATGTTTCATATTATTATGTACCACCATGCCAAATTTCATGTTGATAACTCATTCGTACCTTTATGGTGAATGCTGGAAATCAAGGTAAAAATAATATAAACTATTAGGGATGGGGGTTGAAAAAGTGTTGTTTAGGAATGAGAATAGGCTTATTGGGTTAAAACACATTAAAACATAATTTACTTATTTGAATAAAAATACAATTTTGGGTTAGAGCTATGATTATTCCAATTTTAGGGATGATTTAGGGGATGTTGGGGTGGAATATCGCTTGCAATCGCGACGAATTATTTTTCATATTAGTATGTAACATCATTCTAAATTCCATGCTGATAACTCATTAGGTGCCTTCATGGTGAATGCTGGAAATCAAGATAAAAATAATATAAACTATTAAAATGAATGTGTGTATGTATGTAATGTAAATGTAAATGTGGTTGAGGAAAAGGAGAAAAGGACGAAAGGGAAAAAAAAAAGTAAAACAGAAAATGAAAAAACACCGATTGGGTTAAAACACATTAAAACATAATTTTAATAACCACTTATTTGAATAAAACATCAATTTTAGATTAGAGCTATGAATTATTCCAATTTAAGGGGGTGTTGAGGGTGGAATATCGCTTGCCTCTCGGCGGATTATTTTTCATATTATTATGTACCATAATGACAAATTTCATGATTATAACTCATTAGATGCCTTCGTGGTGAATGCTGGAAATCAAGATAAAAATAATATAAACTATTAGGGATGGGGGTTGACAAAATGTGGTTTATATAATGAAAATATGCCGATTGGGTTAAAACATAAAACATGATTTTAGTAACTAATTTAAATAAAAATTCAATTTAAGGTTAGAGCTATGAATTATTCCAATTTAAGGGGTGTTGGGGGTGGAATATCGCTAGCCTCTCGGCAAATGATTTTTCATATTAGTATGTAGCATCATGTCAAATTTCATGCTGATAACTCATTAGGTGCCTTCATCCTTCATGGTGAATGCTGGAAATCAAGGTAAAAATAATATAAACTATTAGGGATGGGGGTTGAAAAAATGTGATAAAGGAAATGAGAAGGCCGATTGGGTTAAGCACATTTAAACATAATTAAATAACTTGAATAAAAATTCAATTTTGGTTTTGAGTTATCAATTATTCCAATTTTAGGGGATGATTTAGGGGTGTTGGGGGTGGAATATCGCTTGCCTTTCGGCGAATGATTTTTCATATTAGTATGCACCATCATGCCAAATTTCATGCTGATAAGTCATTAGGTGCCTTCATGGTGAATGCTGGTAATCAAGGGTTTAAAAAAATATAAACTATAAAGGGATGGGAGTTGAAAAAATGTGGTTTAGGAAATGATAATAGGCCGATTGGGTTAAAACACATTTAAAACATAATTTTAATAACTAATTTGAATAAAACATCAATTTTAGATTAGAGCTATTTATTATTCCAGTTTTAGGGGGGGTTGGGGTGGAATATCGCTTAACTGCCTCTCGGCGGATTATTTTTCATATTATTATGTACCATCATGTCAATTTCATTATGATAACTCATTAGGTGCCTTCGTGGGTGAATGCTGGAAATCAAGTAAAAATAAAATAAACTATTAGGGATGGGGGTCGACAAAATGTGGTTTATATAATGAGAATAGACCGTTAAGTTTAAAAAACATAAGAACATAATTTTAATTACTAATTTGACTAAAAATTCAATTTTGGGTTAGAGCTATGAATTATTTTAATTTTAGGGGATGATTTAGGGGGTGTTGGGGGTGGAATATTGCTTGTCTCTCGGCGGAAGTTTGTGAGTCTGAGGTACATCTAAGTGTGGTCCAAGTTTCATAGTTCTAAGATGTACGGTTTTCTCTGTAGGCTCTTATTCCTCTCTGGCAGAATCCACTACCCCCCCCCCCCCCAACCAACCAACCAACCAACCAACCAGCCAGCCGGACGATTATCGTCGATATTTACGCACTTTTTTAACACAGAACGAGTTATCGGATCGGGCTGATTTTTTTTTGGTATGTCATGGACCATATATCAGGTCATATACAGAGTTTCAAGATTGTAAATCTTTCGGGACGGCGTGTGCAGATAGCTGAAAACCCCCCAACTCGGGGTCTGTAAACAGGGTCGAGTTAGTCATCGCCTTCTAGCAGTCGCGTGCGCTTGGCTGCGGGCGAACGACCGTCGCCCTAGATCAGAAACCAAAACCGGCATCGACACACTATATATTTCAAGTCAAAACTCAAAATAATAGTTTTTTATTCAACTTACGAATAACTATAGATTAAAACCATTTAGTCTTGCCATTTCGTTTTTCTCCTCGATCTCAATAATATACATTCAGGAAATTATTATATGGGGCTTCAATTGCGGTTTTAAATGTCTTTACTTGTTGAACAATTTATCAAACTAGAGCAAACGATAGTCGTCGTGGTTCACGTCGTGGTCGTGGTCGTGGTCGTCATTTCAACTTTGTTATAATATTAATACTGTCATTTGAAGACATAGTAACAGTCGAGAAGGTGTGCTCCAAGTACCAATGCTTGTAAATGACGACTAGCTTTCGAGCTCTGCAGTCTTGTGGTTTTCTCGTCTCAGAATATACTGGCTCTGTAAGTTACTTAAAACTCACATAAGTAATTTAATTAAACTTACAAAGTGATAAATTTGCTTATTTGACAGCAAATATGAACATACATCTCGTCTTGACGAGAGCTAAACCAATTAGCTAGTTTGAGTTCACCATCTTCAGAAGACATATGGCAAAGTTGTAATTCAACATTTAGTTAGTTCATTACAGTCAAAGTCTTGCCGTTTATATTAATAACTTTGACTATTGTATGAATGCTTTCAAGGGGTAACTGTTGTACGCATGGAATCACATCGCGATTATTATCTCTATTTTCATAATATAAACAAGATTTTATACATATAGTGAGCAACAAGATATAAACACTGAGCAATCTTGAGACTAAACTCGTAATAAATATTCTGAGCAACGTGGATTGTTGTAACTGATTGTTCCCATACGACCTAAGATTTGAGCTGCTTTCTTTCTGCAAAAATACGAAATATAACACTATAAAATGGCAATGGAATCAAAATTAAACTCAAAATGCTAATACAAACAATTTGTTTTTTGCTTTCATATAACATCGTTCTTTCCAATTTTTAACCTCATTTTGTAAAAGTCCACAAATGTGTTTTCCTTGTTTTAAACCAACGGTAAAAAAAGCTTTCACAGACGGTATATGTATGAAATGAAAACAATTGTTACCTACTCACATGCTACCATTTTAGATGTAATTTGTACACAGATTTAGTTGTTTTTCAATGCGAGGAATGCAGTCTGAACATTGTCAGCATATTACTTCGTCAGTAGATCTCTCGTTGCTTTGGATTAAATTTATCGTCCCCATTCACATTTTGCCTCCTGCGCTTCCATTTCCTTTTTTGTAGCGCCATCACATAAATACGAGACGTAAAGCTCAATACCATACTCGATCTAATTATCTCATCCGACTTATCGACCCCTGACATCTGAGCTTTACAAAGCCTGACTCTACTAATTAGTGCTGCTACACCTGGGGAGGATTTCATGTAGTAATTCCTGAACGAATAGTTATCGACTAGATATTCACAGGGAGAAGTAATTTCACCCGCGTACACGCCCCGAGGGGAAGAATCACAGGCGGATACGCGCTCGATGCGAATCGTTATGAGAGATGGGAGGTGCGCTAATTGGAACGTAGAGTGAGATAAACGTGCCCAGTTATCGAGAAATTACGCCGTTCATGTGAGCTCAATTCATACTGGATTATTGACGAAAGTGGGAATAATTTGTTTCGCTTTTTTTATTTATAGTTCTTCGATTCTAGGTTGGTTTTCTTTGGTTTATCTTTGATTGTTCATTTTACGAATATTGTATTATTATGTTAAAAGGGTTAAAGATTTGTGTATTGTGTAGTGAAATGACGGAAATAAAGTTTTATTCTCTTCTTTGTGAGTGAAACTCACAGAAATACAGTGAAATTCGATGTGGTTACACAATAGATATCGAAAGATAGCGTGATACATTCGTTCGTTCATTTTTGTTTGCGGGTTGATCAACGAGTATCAAGTTGAAACTAAAACTCTATGTCGAAGTGTTGAGTGTTTTCGATTTTATGAAAACTCTTCACTTCGACGCTATACATCCAATTATTATCAAGTTGAAATGAGGGAAAGTTTGGTTGTGCCTTTTAGAATGCTTATTAATGTTTCATTCATATTCTATGCCTTTTTAATATTTCATAAAAGTTGTTTTTGTACGGATTCCCGTAGTAGGGCGTGACTAATTAGGTAATTAGGCTTTTAGGGTAGTTGGGAAAGGAATGTCCATTGGCTGTTTAAGAGGGCTAAATCCCTTGCTTTCGCATTAAAGACCGAGGAAAACTTTGGGAAAAAAACTTCAGTCAGGATTTCCGGTCTCGACGGGATTCGAACCCGGGATCTTCCGAATCAGATACTCGAGCCAACACTGTCGGATATGGAAACTCCATGGTCGGATGCACTTTCTATATGCCTTGCAGAGAGAGCGTACTAGAAAAGAAACGAACCTAAAGCGAATCACGTATTGGAAGCCTAGAAAAAAAAGTAAAGAAAGTTCTCTGCGTCATATTTCTCTGCGAGTGAATTCCTTATCGCCTGGAGATAGATGAAATCAACTGTGTGCACCCGTCCCTGAGATCTAGGCCAGCCCCAGCTGTCAGGGCTCATCGCATCCACCTTCGCCCTGATCCCGGTGCCATCTTCCCCGGGAGAGGATCAACGGATCACTCACCGGTGTGTGTAACCAGATCACGTTTACGACAGTCAGGTGGGTGGGGTGCACGGAGTAAACACCCAGCCACTCCGGGGTAGGCCGAGCAAAACACTTGGACGTGCTTTCATACATATTTATAAATTTATTTACAACCCATGGGTATGTACATGGTGTACTCGTGTAGGGAGTAAACTACAAATATACTAGGAAAACGCTGAAGTCCCGTCGCGTTGTTGAGCGAGCACCGGTACGTGCAACACGACCCGAGTACGACATTCCCATAATGTTACATACCAATAAGTCTTTAAGGTCTTGACCGATTTAGCTGAAAATGTGTAAAATAGGAGAGAATGGAAAAAATCCACCGCCATCTAGAGGACCTTGACATCATTTCTTTGGGAAAACTATTTCAACTCTTTGGTTGTGTTCCGCAAAGGCGACCAGAACGACCAGTCTGCGACCAATGGAATTTAAGTAAACACAATTCGCACCAATGACAGATCAGATTTGCAAGAAACGTATGCGATGCGTTGCTGTTTTCACTGTTGTGGTCGAGACCAAGAAGCCCACAGTTTTATTCCGGTCGTGGGCTGGTCTTGAAGAAAGCGCGGTTATTTCAAATTCTTTCATTGAAAATCATGGAATAATGTCAACTTCCGACAATGTTCCTGTAACTACACATGGGTAGACAATAATTCATTCATTCTTTCATTCAAATCATTCATTTATTTAGTAAATGATATGATTTATGTAACAATTTAACGAGATATCACAACTTTTCATTAAAACACGGCCTTGTAGATGCAAGCACCATTAGGAGCCAAGGCAGTACCCCAACAATCAGACGTTGAGTGAAACAATGAAAATAACAATACCCAGTCGAGCCCAGAATGGTCGACCGGTCGCCTTTACGGAACACAACCAAAGTTGATAACAAATAATACACTGCTTCCTCGATAGTATTTTGATTACTTGTAGGTGGCAGTGCATAGTGAGACTTTTCGTTGCCATGGTAACGTTACTGTTGTTAAAATGTAATTACTATCTACACTACTTAAGGTCTTGACCGATTTAGCTGAAAATTTGTAAAATAGGAGAGAATGTTGTACTTATTGACCCTGCAAAATTTCATAACGATCGGAACATTTTAATTTTTTAATTTTTTAATTTAATTTTTAATTTTTTATACCCAACGATCGGATTTTGTTCAAAAACTATACAGCAACCCGCCTAGGTGGTATGTACATGTGTGCAAAATTTCAGGTCGATCAGAGAAACGGTGCGACCTGTACCGAAGCAGTAACAGAAGAAAAAAACAGACATTCGAGCCACAAGAGTCAAGTGGAGACGCTCGCTACGCTCGCTCAAAAAGTTAAAAAGAAAAAATACAAAGTTAAAAAAAAATATGTACAAGTTAAAATTTTAAGTTACAGAATATCAATTTACAACCCATGGGTATGTACATAGTACACGTATAGGGAGTAAACTACAAATGCATAAAATACCAGTGATAATAAGAAGAACTTGTACCCTTACGGCCCCCCCCCCCCCTTATGTCTTTTCCGTTGACTAACTCACCAAAGTTTATGTTCTCTTGGTATGTGTTATGTTTACTTGAATTTGTAACTCTACGATCACTTTTATCAGACTATAGAGGGCCACAAGTGCCCTGCATAGCCTTCCTGCCCTATTGGCAGGTAAAACTCATTTAATATATGTATAACAAAATATCAGTTTCATTACAAATACATACAATTTATTTTAAAAATACTTACGTTACAAAACTCAAGTGGAGGTGTGTAGGAATTCATCAAAGGAATAAAAGGATTTCTTCAGCAAGTACTTTTTGAAGTCTTACTTAAATGTTTTGAACTTTGAATTTCTTGTGGGAGATTATTACAACTATAACAGCGCATGTAAACTGTGGACTATTTTTGTTAAATGAGTGTGAAAAGAACGGAATTAAAACGTGAGTTATACTTCTTGTGTGATGTGTGTGATTAGTCGACTATCTGGGCACCATTGTGTGACGTTCAATGGATTCTCAACAATTTGTGTCGTTTCGGTGAGTGTGCACGAGTTTGAAGAACGTTTGAAACGAACGAAATGGAAGTCGACAGAAAGAACGAATTGAGGAATAAAAAGTGAACCTAAGGAATAAACTGAAAGAATTATTCGTACGGTTGCACAGAAAGCTTTTGACATCAAGAGGTTATAGAGTTTTCTGCTCTGAATAAAAAACATTTTACAAATCTGCAACTTTCATATTTACAACACATGGTCGAGACACTCACCGAAGTATTATGTAATTTGTAAAAGTAGTAAGCATAGAATCAATAAAAAATGTAATGAAATTTAAAATTTTTACTTTTCTAAATATACATATAAACTTTATTTTGAATCCATTATATTCCTTTGGAATAATGTATAGAAAGTTGCATGTATCACATTTTTATTTGTATTTATAATTCATTTGCAGCTGTTTCTATATAACCAGATCAGTTTTAACTAATACAGCATATCTTACTTACCATCTAACAAAATATCGTCATCAAATCCAAATCCAAAAGCTAGTAACTTCAAAGAACCAACCTGTGAAGCCTTGATAATATATCATCGAGTGTATTTATACTTTTTTTTAAATAAAAATAACTGGAGTTTATCGTGCTGTCTATTACGACCTGATAATCGTGTTTCACCATAACATGCAAGGTGAACAAGTCCTTGGAGGTAAGCTTCGTTTTCACGCACGCGAGCGAATCAAAATGCTAGGACCACGTGATGACCAACGAACTAGCAAATGAACTGGGGGCTAGACCCCAGAAAGTTTGAATATGTATATTTTGGGCACCTCCACCAAAGGACATTGAACGCTGGAATAAGATTGGTATTCCTAAACGGTGAACCTCGCGCCTTATTTTCAGTATATTCCCGTACCCATTCTAGTTTTACATTATTCATATCATACCATTTATTTTCACATATTATTTTGATAGAAAATATCTCTTTAAATTATTTGCCCTGCAGGTTAAGGAATGCTTCAACGAAATTCTTGCAATATCGAAAATATATTAGGTAAGTGGTTTTCTAAAATTGATTTCAAGAGATATTTTCCAGCACAAAATGAAAAAAGTTTCCACAACATTTCCCAGAAAGTAAAAAAATACCCCACTGAAAGATACTCGGATGAAACATCATAAACCACTCTCAACTGCGTGATAAGCCCAGACCAGTGATAAAATATCTGTTGTGTGGGAACTTCTGCGCCTGCCTTCTAGAGAGTATAGTATGTAGGTTTGTTGGCTTATTGGAAAGTGTGAAGGAAAGACTGGACTCCGTATTCATATTGTATAATATATATTCTTATTTAGAGTTTCCCTCTTAGTGACGTAACTGATTTATAGTTGGTGACAAATTTAAAGCGGACAAATCCAACCTTGTCAGTGGTGACGTTATCGACGCACGACTGTCCAGCCCGAGGTCTGTATGTGAATTTAAATACATCGACCAAGACCTCGACGCCAGAACCAACAAGGCTGATTGCGAACAACTTTATACTAAGTCAGCTTCTAGCTCAACAGGGAGTCTCTACGTTGATATGCAATTTCCCATATTAATGCAGTCTATTCGTAGCAACAAAGGGCGCTCGTTACGTAGGGGACGTAAATGAATACCGAACATTATTTTAATTGTCAAAGAAACATCCACAGTCTTTCATTAAGAGGATGGGAATAAATCGCGAAATTAAAACAACGCGAATTACGTTTTTTTCTGATATCTCGAGAACGATGCCAAATATCTAAAAACGATTGCAGACAGCCTGTGGTTTTGGAGAACTATATATAGGCCTGTACGAAACTATTGTAATGTGTGATAATTAAGTTTTTTATTTGATATATTTCTATTAATTAAATGCATTATCTATACAAACCGCACCGATTATACTTTGAATATTATTCTTGCATTATATTGCTCTAACAAAACCACAGGGCTGTCTGCAATCAGTTTTTAGATATTTGCCATCGTCTCGAGTATCACGAAAAAATGTAATTTCCGTGATTTTAATTTCGCTACTATCCCTCCTATTAAGGATTATCCGTGGCTGGAATCTAAACCTCGATCTCTTGAATTACAGTGTCACACACCATAACACTGAGGAAGCTATAATGTGGCTCATTAGTTTTGGATGATGTAACCATTTGTTTTAATTTTACTACCTTTCTGGGCATTGGAAAATAATAACACTAATGAAGGTAGTAAAATGATTACTAGGAAAACGCTAAAGTCCCGTCGCGTTGTTGAGCGAGCACCGGTACGTGCAACAACGACCCGAGTACGACATTCCCATAATGTTACATACCAAAAAGTCTTTAAGGTCTTGACCGATTTAGCTGAAAATTTGTAAAATAGGAGAGAATGTTGTACTTATTGACCCTGCAAAAATTCATAACGATCGGAACATTTTTATTTTTTCATTTTTTATTTTTTTATTTTTTTATATCCAACGGTCGGATTTTGTTCAAAACCTATACAGCAACCCATCTAGGTGGTATGTACATGTGTGCAAAATTTCAGGTCGATCAGAGAAACGGTGCGACCTGTATCGAAGCAGTAACAGAAAAAAAACCAGACATTCCAGCCATAAGAGTCAAGTGGAGACGCTCGCTACGCTCCCTCAAAAATAATTAACACGAGTGTAAATATTAGTTCCCCTTCGTGTTCAAACAACCCTTCGCTCTTAATTCTGACCTGAATCCGATTCCACTCAACGCCTGGCAGCTTCACAAATACTCAGATGGGGTAGGTAGGTAGGTAGCCTACCCTCGACGTTTTTGACCCACATGTTAAAAGATGCATGAATCCCGGTGAAATTCCACCATTCGGAGTAAAACATACAGCTCGCTGTTTAACACATTCGTTCGTTCCCGCTGGAGTTAGTGCCTGGTTCCGTTGAATATTATTCACGCTAATGTTGCTTTGTGGCGGGGTGGCGTCTGAGTTTCACACCTCTCAACGTAGCGAGACCACAATTATTAAATTTCACTTGCCACTGGGTAGAACCGTACATTAGCCCTGTTGGTTCGGCCAATGGGCAAGACGCAAGATAAAAAAAACTTCATTTTTTAGACTTATTTTAACAGTCATAGAAATCCTAGCTTACTATGCCCCTCATAATTTTGACGGAATAAGCAAAACGTGGCGCCCAAATGAGATGTCGCTAATCAATCAATCAACCAATCAATCAGATCAAGGCCAATGACATAACTATCCCTATTTTACCGTTTGTAAAACATTGCATAAATAAAGAGCTTGTACTTGAATATAACTCGTTTAGAAAATTATTTTTCTAAAAGTATCATGTTTGGAATTGAATTATTCCTAGTAAATTTAATAATATTTTAAAATAATAAATTAACGTTACAATATAAACTCTTTTCAAATACAATATAATTGATTAAAAAAAATAGTTTCCATTCTTTGAAGAAACAAGTTAATGGGTTTCCTATAACACCAGACCATTATTGTATTATTTGTTAGAGTATAGTATGTGTAGTTTTTAACTGCAGGTCAAATTATTTTAAAGCTCGAAGAAAGGGAAATATTTCATACTTGCTTTTTAGAATAATAACAGAAGATGGAAACATAGATGTTCGTTTTATAAAACATGTTGGTACCGTCAACAACGACCCTGTGTATGCGCACAATCAGTGACTTTCCTCTATTCACCCCTACTCCCACGCTTCGTTTGATTCTCCTCGTCTGCCTGTGTTATTTGCTGATAACTGGGCTCTAGGGATTGGGACTATTGACAAAACGACATATGTGTTTTGAACAAAACATTGCATTTCCACTAGAACACGTTTTATTTATTTATAAATACGAATAAAAACAAGGACGGGAGTACCTAAAACAGGGAGCGAAGCTTATTTATCAACAGATCGTAGATTATTGAAACAGATTTGGTGGAGGTGCCGGGTTGCCCATTTCAATGTTGCTAGAATCGTTCTGTATCATCCTTGTTGAAGAGCACTTTTGACACAATTACTTTTTGTCAATATGAGGTCTTGTTCGGTTTTATACTCACTCATACAAGGACGGACAGAATTGATTCATATGGAGTTTTGCTCCCTAAGAAATACTCGTTGAATATACATATCATTATACAATTATCTAATGATGTGAGTCCTCTAAGTATGTGAGTGTGTATTTAGTAAACGTTAAAGTATTCTTAGCACATGCAGTGTAACACTTACGTTGGCCCTTTACACGTTTAAAGACATATTAGTATTGTTTTTATTATTGTGTCTTGCTCATACTTTGCGAATATTAAAAAGTCGTTTCAAAGTCATCTCTTCACGACAGGGTTATTAAAAAGAATTTACGTTTAATTATAATTTTACTGTACGAAGAAATAAACTTAACAACGGTGAAATTCGTAATACTCCTTTTGATGCATTTATTCTGCATAATATTGTTGGTTTGTTAAAGTCGTAGCACATAATGTAGCATTAAAGAAAGATGAATCGGTGTGCTCAACAGCTACATTCGGTAGTTACCGTAAAGTTGGTAACACTTAACTTTATTAAATGCAACACTTCTAGGTTGTTGTAGACATTTATTCACTCTTGTTGTTGTTTATGATACGGCGTTTGTTTACTCAAATAATGTTTTGGATGGTGTAAAAGAAAGAATACAGACAAAAGCTACTCCATAATAATAATATATTTGAATACATTCTCTGTCTGTATTACTGTTAAAACACAGTTTTTGTTACAGAAAATGAACCAACTGTACTTAATTAATATTCATTACAACATTGCATCCAGGTCAGTTGCTTCATTATTCATTCTCGATGTAAATTACATTCAAAGTTTTAATAATTTTCGTTATTCTCATAAATAAATAGATAAAACCTTCCATCGTGTGTGTACTACCTCGGGTCTGTGCTCGTTAGCATCTCCAAGTTCAACCTCCGGGTGGGTCTCGCTACAATAAATCCCCTAGTCTAATTGCCGGCGTACTATACCCGAATACTAATGAAATCCCCGTGCAACAGTCTAGAACAGATCGTATTCAATGCAGAGCAAACAAAAAGAAGGAATCACTTATCAGATGTTTCCCTGATTGTTCGTTTTGCAAGTATAATATCCTCGGCGGCACCCCCTCCCCTGCACCCTGGGACTCCCTGCCTCAGCGATAAGTCCTCGTCTCATCGTCTCGTCTACCTGCCACCTACTTTATTTCTTGTTACACAGTCAGTGTTGATTCCGGATTCGCCAGCTACGAGTAAAAGAGAGAGATTTATTGATTCGCCTCTTTCCTTCTGTGTCGAGACGAGGCTACGTCTTCCAATCAACTGACATTCTGTACGGAACGTTCTGATATATCGAATGGTAGTAACTAAGAATAATTGTTTGATTGACACAAACCATCAGACACAATTGACTGAAACTACCCAAGCATGATCGTTTAGAAAAGGGATGTAATAAATCAAAAGGTTTTGTTAACAGAACAAAAACATTTAAATGAAATTTGGATCTAATCTGGTTCTACAGATGTGTAAGTTTCAAAATGGCGAAGAATACGATGCCGTTTTCATGGCCGATTGAGAATCATCGAACTATCACAAGGTTTTAAGTTTTATAAATTCCAAACTTATCAAAGGGTCGAAAAACATTTCAGAATCTTAATATTAAAAACGTATTTGATACATTTTACTTAATAACATTGTTGTGAAGTTAATTCAATGTGTTATAAAATTGTGTAAAAAAAAACAAAAAAAAACAGTTGTCCGGATCATTTTCGTACAAACGTATTATAGCTATAACGTAAAATTGTGTCTGCAATGTTTTGGTTAAAATGCTAAATTCACACTCACCTATATTGATAAACTTTGAATAACATTTTTTTAAACCTGCCCTTGCAAAATTTGACTCTCCAGATGACAGTAAATAAAAAATCAATTCGTATTTTTAGAGTCAAGCTGGGGGCACTTAAATTTAATGCGAGCCTAGCCAACCCAGTCGACACCGACGCCATCGACGAGCAAACAATGACCAATCAGTAGAGATACGTGTACATAGCATTTTCAAGTGTCATTTTATAGCGTTTTATAGCATCTATTTTTTGGCCATTTTCAAAATTTTTTGTATGAAGTTTTTTCACATTTTATTTTAAAATTATGTCACCAAGGTTAAATTAACATTATCTGAACAACAATGTGTAGGCCTTTAAACAAATTATAGGTACTATGTAAAATAAAATAAAATAGGACTGGAAAACCATATTTTAATTGAAAAAATAGCGCTTTGTAGCATCTATTCACAAAACGCTATTTTCACGTATCTCTACCAATCAGATATATAATGCTTCACTTATTGATATCGAAAGACTTTGAAGCATCTTCAGTCAGGATTGCTTTCGTCAGGACCTCCCTAATTATCACCTTGTATCCTAGCGCTGAGCCATTCCAATCGGTTCCACTCAACATGCTGATCCCAGAGACAACGCTGGATCGCAACACTGTTTAAAGCTCAACAGAGATGTTTCAACCAAGTAGGAAAACACTGAACATGAAACGCGACGCCTGTTAACGAGCGGTGTTTAAACTTAAACCTAATTATCCTCTGCTGTGTTAGACTCTTCGTTGACAGCGTAGTATTAATACAAGATAAACATAGCGTGTTGACTGTGTGACTAACCGATAGAGGTAGCTCATGCGTGAGGAGCGACACTAATTCGGTTAACCTCCACCTAGCAATTATACATTAAGATTTATCCTTAAGGCTATTCGACCGCGTTTTTCTATTTTCACAAATATGCTTATGCTATGCTACCAAAACAAAAATAGTGAATGGCTTTGAAACCTGGCTCTATTAGAAAATCAAAACTTTTATTTAAAAAAATTCTGATCGGGCACACGGCAAATATCGCTTCTTCAAAATAATTTCAAACTTCAATTCGCCCAAGCACACCATTCAACGTAGGTAGTTGTGTTTTTGTGACATGAATTTTCAACTAGTTTTCTAGAGGCTGACTGGAAGATTTTTTTTTACTATTGTCTTTCCCACCGGTACAAATCGGTACAAAATACCGTCAAACGAAAAAATTCGTAGCAAAAACAATTGTTTAAAATATTTTTTCTGTCAGTCAGCCTCTAGAAAACCAGTTGAAAATTAATGTTACAAAAACACAACTACCCACGTTGAATGGTGTGCTTGGGCGAATAGAAGTTTGAAATTATTTTTAACCCTGCATTACTCGCGTGGGGTAATTACCCCAGTGCTGTTAAATCTAATGATTCTCAGTAATTTTCAAACTTACCGCTCTCTCCTTCTATGTATTCTCAAGTTATTCTATCTTTTATGTTTTTCTGCAAATCAATGATAAGCGGGGTTTTTAGTTTTAGCAGGTTACATGATTGAACTTCGTTGGGGTTTCTATGATCCCACGCGATGACTGGCGCTAGCTTCAGACGGTAGGCGGGAACATTGTTGTTGATTGTCAAGTCTGTTGTTTCTCCAGTGAAAAGTGTTTTGAAGGCTATTTGGTATGTAATATCTATCAAAATTATATGTTGTATTAATATCTCTTTCACCTGTGACCGTATCAGCAAATTGCGTTTACACTCAAAATAAGCTATTATCTAAAAACTTAAATTTCTAGGTTATGTTGGGTAGGGGTAGGGGGGACTGTAATTTTAGTGGAAATATTGCAAATGCAATTCTTAATGCAACAAAGGCAATGCAACCATGCATTTGGAAATTTTAAAAAATTGTAGTATTTTTTTTTTTTTTAGGTTTGGATTTGAAAAAAGATAAAATATTAAATGGCAAATTTTTACAGTATATAAGTACAAGATAAGTCAACAAAAAAAAAATGAAAAAAAAATCCAAATATATTATCCTTCAATTAAAATTTGGTGTTTAAAGATGTTACTGCCATTTCAAAGTGAAATACGTTATGTTTACATAAAATAAAAATTTCAGTCATTTAAATTCCTTAACTGATGTTGTTATCTAAAAATAGTAGTCAATAACATTCCAATGAACTAAAATATGTGAACCCTGCACCCAAACTCCATTCCAACTCCAAATTACAGGTAATTCAATTTGGGGTTATATATACCCCACGCGAGTACTGGCGTTAAAAAAACACGCGCGAGTAATGCAGGGTTAAGAGGCGATATTTGCCGGGTGCCCAATCAGAAAAATAAAAAATAGATTTTTTTAAAGAGCCAGGTTTCAAAACCATTCACTATATTTTGACTTGTTAGCATATCTGATAAAATAGAAAAACGCGGTCAAATAGCCTTCGCGAGTGCTGGGATAACCTGCTTTATTTAATCACAAATGAACTCGCACATTCTAGAAGTTAGACGTACACAATATAAATGTCATTGGCCATACCTTACTACTTACTAAGTTCTTGCAAAAACAACACTGTTTCATTGAAATTATAGTTATGCGTTCATTGCTTATTCAGATCAAGTCTTTATATATCTTTTGTCACCGTCTATAACATTGCCCATTAGTGAAATATTTAAATTGTTCTAGCAGTATAATTATTTGAAGTGTTATCCGTCAAGTCAATAATCAACTATATTTGAGTTAAAAGGATACTCTTATACACTTCATTTGGGCAGGTTATGATCGACAAGAAACAGTGCAATAAATACTCAGTATATAATTATAATCGTAAACCTGCCTAATTTTTTCTAACCTGTGCTAGGTCGTCACGATAGGCGTACACTTCCGTAGACCAAAGCCGTGCATATTAGAACATAATTGGCCCAGAGCATAGCTCAACTAATCGAAAGGCGAGGAAGAGACGAAGTCCATCTCTCAAACATCAGCTGGTAAGTATAGAAAAGTAAATAAATACCATTTTGTCATCTTTTCAAGACTTCAATTCAAATATGATATAAAGTTTATGAATTTACTCTTGTTTCTTTTTCTTTTCTTTCTAATATTAATATTAAAGCTTTTTGATTGGTTAACCTAAATAAGCTTCCTAAATTCACCGTCAAACTGTCATTTACTAGACAACTTTCCTATTTCGTAGTCTTCCACCCCAGACTTGCTCCTCTTGAACCATCACTATCTCTTGGACTGGGTCTATGTTATCTTCCCCAATTGGACTTCTTTAAACTGTATTGTTTCTAATTTAGTGACAGACTTTAGAACAGGATCCCGTGCTTGGCTGAGGACAAAACAGTGATCCCTGTTGAAGTTGTTGGGATGTTTTTAAATTTCTATTGACTTCCTAGCTACTCGTGGCATTGCTGAATCTAGACAGACGTTTGATCAATTTGAATTTTATGTTCCAATTCAAAAGCGTGATCAGCTACAGCAGACTGGTGTTGATGTCAAATGCAAATCTTTTACTCTCTATCATCTCGAATTGCCTTAGCTGCTAAACCCAGTCGTATGTTTCGTCCATGCTCCTTTAATCTGGTTGATATTTTTCTCCTTGTCTCTCCAATGTATAGGTGGAACCAGTTAAGGTGGCGGTCGCCGAGGGATCGCAGCACTGTCGCCCACGCACTATGGGCACAGGATCGGCAAAAAGTAAATAAAATAACGGTCTCTAAAACTGCTTTCGAAGGAAAACACGATTTTTAAATCATTATTTCGATAAAATACTGACTCTGTGGGATGAACTACTTTATTCACATCTTGTAAAATGTTGATATATGTGATACCATATAACGATAACATGACCAAATACGGTAGGCCCTACCTAATGTCAGTTGTGTGTAAATTGTCAACGTTGACGTGCGTGCTCTCGCTTGACCTTGACGACCGCCATCTTATCTGGTTCCACCTTATAGACATCTCCACGTTCACACACATCAATCGTTCAATACCACCGCTACAAAACAACACGATGAACAAAAGTTTCTTTAATATGTTCAAGTTATCTGATAGGCGAATATTTTGCTTTAATTAAATCTTTCCAAAACATTTCTCGCGTTCTCGAATACCATCTGGTTGCGGTTAAACATTGGAATTAAATTTCCCGCTTGTACAGTTCGTAACAATAGACGCTATTGACGTACGTCTACCTTATTAAGAGGTTCCATTTCTTAGAAGCCTTCCTCACAGAGATGGAATTAATTAAGTTTATAATATTTCGTTTGGGAGTTGTCGCTGGAGCGTAGCCGCGTTTGAACACAAGCGTTGCCGCCCGTGTAATTCACTTTGAGAAAGTTTTCTCTGTGACTGGGAACCCGATTCAATATGAAACCCGTGCAACGTTGAATGTTAACAATCTATTTAATTGGGCCGGGACTAGGAACGATCAGGGTCGCAAAGGCAAACGAAAGGTCGACTGCCTGTCTGTCAGTCTGTCGGTGGCGGGTTGGAAACTGTAATGAATAGCGGAGCGATGCCTTTTCTAAGTGCTTTGCGCTGGCAAAGAGCTTTGTTTAGTGCACAATTTATCAAAAAGTAACAGTAAAAAAGGACAATCGTAAAAAGGTTTCATAGAGCCCGTATTAACAGTGTACTTTGTGGATTACTATGTAATTAGATTTGGAGGAGTTTGCTCTTAGCAGGGGTCGCAGTTAACATTAATTACTTAATTCCATGAAGGATAGTGATATGGATAAACTAAATTTTAAAATTGAATAAAAAACTTTTAAAAACCGTCAATAGCCTTGTAACTTTTCTATCCATCCATCCTTTCCCCCCTCCCTATACCCAGTTGACCTTAGTCACGTTTTATACGAAACAGATAAAATTAGGAAGCGTCTCTTTTCTGTTCGTCCGTCTGTTTGTGACTGTGTCACAACTCACGATAAAACCAAACATTCCTTCTGATTGACATGCGGTTTTATTTGTTGACATTTCCATTAAAATATATATGATAAAGAATGTTTTAGGTGGTCCCAGAGGTCGGGGGCGGAGCTAGGCTCACTGAAAGGGTATACTGTATTGGACCCGGCACCTGCACCAAATCTAGCTCAAAGCTAGAACAATCGTTGCGTCTACGTGTTTTGGGTACTGCTTGTTTGTTTATAATTATAGAGCTAATTGAAATATTTTATATTCTATTGCAGGGTCTCATCAGTGGTCGTCTGTCTAACTAGTTGGCTAATTAACAACAAATTTGACGACTAGTTATATTGATTTTTTACTGTTGATTAACAAGCCTGTTCTTCTTTTCTTGAAATGTTTTCCATCAATTTTATATTTCATCATGTTTGCATACCATCATATACGTCATATTTTATTTATGTACCTATCATTGTCTATATTTGTTATTTATACCGTGTATGAATCGAAAAAGGTGTTTTAAATAAAATATAAGATCAACAATGAAGGTGACTTCACAATTAGGTGGTAGTTGAGCTGTGATTGGTTGGCTGTCGACTAATATTTAGTCCGTACTTGGAGCTTGTGGAGATCAAGGTGCGCGGAAGCGCACTGGGCCAAGCCACGCGCGGCTCCGCTTCCACTAGCGCCTATTACCGCACGCCTACATTAGCACTTAACACGGTGTCGCCGACGCGAAACTGCAACTTGCTTCAATCGATGGGCTTTTACTATGAGATGATCCATTTCAAGTTTCATCCCGATCTGATGATGCGTCTAGAAGTTATTGAGACGTCAAGATCGTTCGAAATAATTTTCTTCTTGGGCTGGCTGGCTGGCTGGCTGGCTGACGAATTATGTATCAGTTTGTGGGCCCTCAATGGATAATGTTAGAGAAGCCAAAATTTGCACCGATGTCAGTCATCTCAGTGGCCATGTGCTATAAAAACGGTAATTGGATTAGATCACCGGAAGTTTAGATAATGCAAAAAAAAAATTATAACTGCGATGCTCAAACCTTTTAATGATCAATGAGTGAGATTTTATTTTGAATCATTGTAAATAAAGTAATTTTCTCTACTTGGATGCTAACATCCATACCGTGTACGTTCTAAAAAAAATATTGATATACCATACAAAAATGCAAAAACTTGCAAAAAAGGGGCCAAGCCGAAAACGAGGAAGATACAAGTGGCTCAACTGCATAAAGTGGTGAGATCTAGAAGTGTGGCCAAGCCCATTATTTTGTTTAAAATAATAAATATATCTATTAATTATATAATAAATTAATAATTTATCAATATCCATATTACTATCTAACTATTATGAAATAAATATATTAACAAAAATAACATAAACATTAAATAAATTTATTGAAACATTTACATGTGGAAATATCAAAATTAACAGACGCCATTCAAAATTAAAAGCTTGGTCGATGGATTTGGATTGGTTATGTTTTGGTTAGTCAGTAACGACAACCAAGTTAAAAATTCATCGACCAAGCTTTTAATTTTGAATGGCGTCTGTTAATTTTGATATTTCCACATGTAAATATTTCAATAAATTTATTTAATGTTTATGTTATTTTTGATAATATATTTATTTCATAATTATAGTTAGATAGTAATATGGATATTGATATATTATTAATTTATTATATAATTAATAGATATATTTATTATTTTAAACAAAATAATGGGCTTGGCCACACTTCTAGATCTCATCACTTTATACAGTTGAGCCACTTGTATCTTCCTCGTTTTCGGCTTGGCCCCCTTTTTTTTTTGCAAGTTTTTGCATTTTTGTATGGTATAAAGTATACCCTGAGTAAAGCCTACTTTGACCTTGACCCGACGTCTCTACTGGGTTATACAAGAAGCCGAGGTGAGGGTGATAAAAGGAAAACCACCCCGCTACCACAGCTCATTCTCAATATATGTAGCGTTTTAAAAAGCACTGAATGTTTTATTTGACCCGAAAGTGAAATAAAAAAATGCATCCGGGAGGTGATTTGAATAAAAGTACGGCGCTTGGTTGGAATGTGTTCAATAATTCATCGCCGCGGTGATGCGTCAGTGTTTGAGGGCGTCCCTTGGGTCCCGAGCCAGCCCGGGTACCCGGGCTCATTTGTAGAACTCGGCCACTCGGCCGCCTGTCATCTATACCGGGCCTTGATTAGAGGGCGCACTACGTGTCTGTCTTTGTGACTAGTCTAGCCGTAGTTTAAAACTACGCCTTTGAACTCTATTTCTAGTCGTGTGATGTTCTCATTATAAAGAAAATGTTTTTCAGCAGTTAGGATACAGGTCAGCTCGACTCGCGATAGGTGTTGTACTCTTTGTCCCCCTTTTGCCCGGACAGAGCAGTGCAAGAATGGTTTCTTCTGCCGCGCTGTCACCTTGTACAATGCTCGTGCTCCGTCAATCAGACAAGCGATATTTTTAGCCCAGTCTCGTAGTTATTTAAACCTTAAACTCATAACAGGTAGGCTCGTAAACTTCCAGAGAGACAGTTATGAGTAATAGCGCGAAAGTATTGACCTTTTTCTCAATACACGGTGGATCAACTGAAGCTAGGCCTTCAGAATAAGTAAGTGTTTCTATCCCCAAGTCTCTCTTTTATTTATTTCTCTTGTTATTTAAAGCTAAACATATAAAATAATTAAACAAGTGACTTTCAGTATTGGGAAAGTATTCATTGTTAGTCCCTAAAAATAAATAAATATGTGTTCGTACCCACTTAAATGACAACTTATTTTCAATGGGGTCAATGCGAGTTGACTCTGTCCACCCAGATATCACTGTCAAGCGAATAATGACCAACCAGCTGTCGGTATTTGAAATTATAAATAACGGCAAACTGGTTGGGCACGATTCAACCGCGTGCAAGTCAGAATCAACTGTATGCTAATTCGGAACATCTTTATTCAATTTATTATATGCTTCGTTGCTAGGACGGCTCCAAAGTCACCGTTTACACATACCCAACCCAAAGTATTGATAGACTTAAATCCAGACCAACAATTCAATAATATTCTGCCTGAAGCGGAATCCAAACCCAGAATGTTCTGCATTTTCAGCAGGGAGGAATACAAATTAAATTGAAATCACGCTAACTTTAAGGAAATATTAACGTTAAAACCTACGATCGCTCTTCGGAAAGTTGACATGTTTTGTTGCAACTTGAGTAGCCAGAAGATTTTTCTGAATACATGTGCATGAGCACACTTTATATTATGAAAACCTACCGTCATCCGACACTATTCATTTAAAAATACCTTTGTTTCAATGCAGATTTTGTTACATCCCAACTTTGGTCTGTAAAGCGTTGTGTGAAATATTGCTTGTTTTTTGTCGAGAATATTCCTAGTTTAATAAATCATCAGAAATTAAAATTTGTGTTAACCTGGAACAATATTTTACCGTAGTACGTGTATTAGCTAAGCTACCATGCAATAAATACATTCAGTATTCTCTGGCGTTACGCTATTGTTTATTAAATCAACCACTCGCAGTTTTCCCTTGAAAAATATATTTTTAAACCAACAAACTAGCATTTCTATTGTGCATATAGTTGAGTAATGAATGTATTTCATATTATATACCGTGATAGGAACCAACAGAAAAGGTCGTATTTTACAAGCTCTGTGTAAAATTATCTAGCATTGTTTTGCCTTATTATCAAAGGTACAAAATACACTCATTCTAACTAGATAGATCTAGAGGAAACCTAGTTTTTTTTGTGTAGATAGCTGTTTGTTATCGGTTAAATAGTTTTAATTATAAGAAAATATTTATGTTGTCTCTGTCTACCACAAAACAATAACAATTCATAAAGGTATATCTTAAGTAGTATACTATCGCAAATGAAACGTTGTCATTCCAGTTTTGATATAATTTCTCATCTGTTTGATGTTTGTGTGCCTCTATTCAAAATCTATTTGTATATCTGCCATCTCAACTGGAGTTGTTACACATTATTCTCTATAAATTGCGTACATTTAAGGTGTTTGTACAAACATTCACTAGTGTAAAATTTAAACTGGTGTTTAAGAGGTTTCCATGCATAATAAACACAGAAACAACGTGCACAGGTTGAAAATTAGTTTTGCTTTAAAAGTTGCTTTAGAACTTGATAAAATATTCATTGCGTTTGCGATGTATAAATAAGAATATTTAAAATGTAATCGATTTCGTTCAAATTCAGAAAACTATTTTGAACTTCTCTCTGTAGTTTTTGTAAATAGCCTGCCACGGATAATTGTGCCGCCTGCATTTATGATTTAAAGATATATTCGAGACACCGCCAAATAAAGACAGTAATTAATCAATCAATCAATTTTCACAATAATTACTTGACGTGTTCCTAAGTTTCTGCGACGTATTGTTTGATCGTTACGGGGTATCTAGGTGCCCGTTAGGGCGCCGCAGCCAAGCCGCGGTGCGCTACACATTTAAGCACCTTATACACCAAGCAGAGTTGGGGTGATTTCGAGGTGTTACCCAGCCGTCATGTAACGTGATGTGAACTTGAAAACTATCACAATCGAGGGGATTTAGGTACCTGACAACACATGCCAAATTTTATTGGGGTACGATTATTCCTTCTTGGTGAAAAAATGGCTTGAAACATGCTCAAAATCACTTTAAGGATGTTAGCTACTGCTACTACTGCTACTACTGCTACTGCTAACATCTAATACGTCGGCCCGCGATTCTGACCAGACGGGTGGGACTACAATGTTCATATTTTACATGGACATTAAGGTTATAGAAATATAGTCTCTTTTGAAAAAAAAAGTTGAAAAAGTTTGTTGGAAGGCTTCCAAATAAAGGTTTTAAAATAAGCCTTAAACACTTGGCATACAATCAACAAGTAACCATAGTTACTTGACCCTTGTTGACGGTATAAGCAGAGTTAGGCGGGAAAGTGCGATACGTAAACAAATAGCGGACATTTAAAATTTTTCTTCTTTGTGTGGAACGAGAAAAGGTGTCATTATACTCTCATAAAACAAATCAGAAACCGTCCCTGGCCTAGGCCCAGATGTGGAAAATTATTTATAATGCAAAAGTGTAGGTCTAAAGTTCCATTTGGCTATAGGACTAGTAAAATTCATACTTACATTACATGTTTGACAAGCCTAGCCAACCCTATGCCAGCACAACATTGTTCTGATATGAACTTGCTCAACTGTTGTTTACATAATTGCAACAATCAAATCATTTCATACAACTTGTCTTTCGATTGGCCCGCGTTTATGAAGGCACTGCCATCTAGAATAAATATAGAACTTTTTCGAGCTCTTTGCTATACGCAAATCTTTTTAAAGTGTTTGGATTTCGTGATACTCTTGCTACGCAAAGCTTATATTACGTCATTGTGATACTCTTTCAACCATAGACATCCTATATAATTGGCTAGACCAGCAGTCGGTGGTCCACTTCCGGTACAATTAGAAGCCATCTTAAAATGACAGTTTACATGTTAATCAAATGGGAGCGATTTGTGGCCAAATAGTTCTCAAGATTGCCGCCAGGTTGACAGGTAAGCATACTAGCCTTTAACACCAAATGATTACTAAATTCCCTTATGCAATCACTTCGTATTGTTTCTTTTGTTTAATACCATGCTGCACAAGCTAAAACCATATCAAACAATCCAGTAAAATACTTTATGCATTAAAAAAGCATAAATTAAAACACCAAATCGCCATCTTGAAATGGGCCGGTTGAGTCTTCAATTTGCTACGCTCGCGCCTGTGCGGAGGTATAGGAGACTGCTAATCTAGCCTACTATAGGGGTTTAATATCAATGCTTTCAACTCACAACCCATGACGTTTTCCACGATACCGTTCAAGAATACCAATTCCTTCGAAAACGAAAACGACTTCGTTTTCAAATTGCGTTTTCAACTCATCTCCCACGAACTCAAGAATTGGGGTCCAGTCCTTATACCGTCGTTATACCATGGTTATACCACCTATACCCAGGATGTACATGAATCCGGGTCTAGATATTTTACATCCTATATTGTTACTGCTAATACCATAGAATTTAAATCAACTTTGATAAAAATATTATATTTTAGCAAATAATTTTGTAATGGAACTTGAAAAAGTAATGAGATCACACACATAACAAAAACTTGTAGAAATACAGCCAAACCTTACACACTCAAAGGAATGAGATCTAAAAAAAGGGCCAAGCTCATCTACCCTTCCACATAAACGTACAGTGTCCCATAACAGCATCCTCGAAAAGCTTGGCAAAATAGAATTTGCATGTTATTACGCTTTAATTAATTAGAAAAAAAGAACTTGGATAAACTATTACGTTAAATTAATAATCGCAAATTCTATTTTGCCAAGTTTTCGAGGATGCTGTTATGGGACACTGTACGTTTATGTGGAAGGGTAGATGAGCTTGGCCCTTTTTTTAGATCTCATTCCTTTTGAGTGTGAAAGGGTTTGGCTGTATTTCTACAAGTTTTTGTTATGTGTGTGTATAATTTACCAGTAAAGTGTAAAGTACTTCAGATACGACAAGGGTATAGATCACTTTGGTGTTGAGCGAATGAATTTCCTGTGGCCTGAACAACATAACAGCACAGTTCACAACATTATTCATACGCTGAACTTCCGTTTAGTACCCCAACTTATATTCGCTCCGACAAAGTTCCCAACAAACTTGAAACATTAAACTAATGTGAAACTAATATCGAAAATAGCCGTCTTTATTTCCTTGAGGTCGACAAAGATTCTACAAACCTTGGAAAACAAAGTAACTTACTTAGTAGCAATATTCCTACTTTCTATTAGAGGCTGTGTTCTACCTTCTTGATGCTCGGAAGCTGTTTGTTGTCATGAATAATTAAGTTTACCGGACGACGATGCCACTTATTCGCTAATAATTACGTTGGTGGTGACAGATGCCACTTCGCGTCGCTACGTGAGGCCTGACAGCTAGGCCACCACCCCGTGCACTCCATCTGCTGTTTGCAAACTCTAAAGAGAA
This sequence comes from Sweltsa coloradensis, assembly GCA_024449915.1. NCBI lineage: Eukaryota > Metazoa > Arthropoda > Insecta > Plecoptera > Chloroperlidae > Sweltsa > Sweltsa coloradensis. The sequence continues at coordinate 294,956 of JAMZAV010000217.1, forward strand.
CAAAATGGTGACTCGTGATGTGATCGTACACAAACTCTTGGGCCTGGAACGGTTCTGGAAACAGACACGAAACTGGATTTTACTGCTTAACACGTGCACAATTGTTTAATGATCTCTTTCTGTATCAGAAGTTAATCCAAGATCATCTTAGAGACAAAGGAAGAGACTCAACCATTGTAGAGAGCGATGTATGCGTGTGTCACGCATTACGATAACAGCCGGCACGACCTCCGATTTATGTGGTTTTTGGTGAATTTGAATTAAATGAAAATGATTGTTCAAAACTTAAAAAAAAAACAAAAAACGGCTGCTAGGGGACTGACCCCATTTAAAATGAGACTTTCGGTAACCCGGCACCTCCACCAAAAATATTAATGAGATAAAACGTTGTATTATGGTAAGTCTCGCTGCCTTTTTTGGGTTCTCTTGTACTCGTGCTTGTTGATGACTGTCAAAAAATGACTGCCAAAGATTGTGCAAACTGATACTACACAGTAACATACATTTTTTTTCTCGTTTTTCTTTTTTTTACTTCTTTCTTATTTCCTTTTTCTTTTCTTTTTTCTTTTTTTTCCTTTTCTTTTCCTACTCTTTTTGTATTTGATTATTAATTAATTTCATTAAATAACTAATTTGAATTAGTTACCGAAATTGCATTGATGTTGTAATATTATTATATTTCAACTTTACTTAATGTTCTTGATTGTGTCTGCATTTAGGTAGGCCTAAGTAGATTTATTTAGTTGTCCTCCTTTGTAAATCAGTAAAAATAAAATTTAACTGAATACGATAGACGTTAAATAAATAACTAAACATAAAACATAATAGTCACCATTATATATCTAATATGCACTGAAACATTAAAAATACATTTTCATATATTTGCATATGGAGATGCATATATGCACAAATGCTCAATTGCATAAAAATTGGTAGGAGATCAGAACTAATAAGATAATAAAGTAACCTATATTCAATAATGATTTTCCTGTTTTAATCGTGTCAATAAATGAAAAATCTACCTTATACACTTACAGTACGGCTTTGCTGCGTTATTATTGACGCACATTTCTCGTATTTTATTAGCCCAACAACCAGACAAAAATTGAATACAAAATCCAAACCTAGTAAATTAACCAGGGCTTTGAGTTTAAAAAGTTCAATTATCTATCGTTGACGTTCTCGGCTGTGTTGCGAGTGGATTTCCATGTTCTGATTTGCTAGGATCCCATGGGGTGAGGCTGGAGGGTGGGGGTGGGGGGGGGGGGTGCTAGACGGCGAAATAGAATGCAGGAAATTGCGAGGGATAAACTTGTCACCATTTCCGAATACCTTCCTATTTAATACGTATTGTGTAGCTCGGCTATGGAGGTAGAGCATACTGCGTTGTTATTAAATGGTCTTGTTTGAATCCATTCGTTCCCGTGTTTGTGTATATGTTCACTGGCGAACAACGAACGTGTTCACTTCGCCAATTAAAATTGATTAATTACTGATAAATGCTACGGGCAAAAGCACGTTTCACTAAAATAAAAAAATGTGATTTATCTGTGAATGTTGAAAATTAATTTACACACTTTTTTGTACGAATGAAAATGTTTATTCGGACAAATTTTGTTTGATAAATTGTAATGCTTTTATCTGTACGTTCCTCGTTAGGTATCTTATCGTCTTTTGTGTAAGCTTCCCATTCAAATAAAGTTACTAATGGGAATTTACTTTGTCTTGAACAATCGGCAACTTGAATCAATCGATAGCTCTAAGACAGTTTGCGCACTTTGCTAAAGACTATGCCTAGAAGTTGGACTTAAGGAAATGAGTCGACTCATGAAACTTGCATTATTGACAAGGATAACGAATACAACTTCTCTAAGTATCCCTTCTAGACTTAGTAATTGGTTCAACGAATCAGAAGATAGGGTATCACTGAGGGGGAATGTGAGAACCAATCAGATGCACGGGATTCTAGTTATTAGATCTAAGAACATCCTCAGTCACGTTTTGTTATCGTAAGTTTAGTGTGAGCTCGAGTAACAGTTTGCAAACAAGTATTACTGACACCTGTGCACTGGTTGGCTACACCAAGCACGCGTTGCAAGGCTATACGTGGGGAATTATGTATCGTAGAGTCCCATGATATATGTTCTGGTCCTGATTTAACACTGAATGAATCAGGAGTTTCCAATATCTTACCATATTGTGTAATATATTCGCAGAGCAATACTTATGAAGATGGCATTGAAAGATACACAATAATTTAAAGCAACGTTGCTGACTGTAAATATTTATTATGGAGCAAAGCTCCTGTATATGCATCAATTTTCTGTCTGTGCGGCCGTATGTGCCACGATAGAATCCGAACACGCATGCAAGCGGGATTTTTGTTTGCATTGTCCGGAAAGTTTCAAATTTTTGACCCGGCGCCTCCACCATTTTGAATTATTAAAAAAGATGTGAACTTTTTAATTATAAGCCCACCCGGCACCGCCACCAAAAAGATCAACGCAAGACAAATTATTTTACTCTTGTATTCTCCTTCGACGATCAGTTGCTTTAGTATCTTCGCTCCCTGTTTCAGATACTCCCGAACCCGTGCTTGTTTTCCTAGTATAATGAAATGCTGTGTAGTACAGTCTTTTACAAAATGTTTGTAAACACGTGTATCTAATCGGATTAAAACCGGTAAATTTAATATTTGCGTGTTGTTTTGAAATTAAAACTACACCAAACACGACTCTTAATTCCAACCCTCCGAAGCTAAGCTTCTTATTCTAGAAATATACCAGTATAATGTATGATATTATTTATTATAATACCTTTAACTAGATAACATCGGAAATGTAGTACTTAAGCCGGTTTTATTTAGCAACTTTACTGGTTTAAGACTTTCAGTGGAGCGGTTAATTATATTGTAGCTAATCCAGCAAAGTACTGGTGTTATCGTGTTCTATTTATAAGACATTGCCCGTCCGTCTTGATATTGAAGGTATACATAATTACCCCGCTTCCTGTGTAATAGGCTGCCTAAATATTGCAATAAAGTAATACGAAATGTTAATTAAAGGTTCACTTGACGTACGTTTTTTTTGTACAATGTTCCTTAAGTCTTTGATCGCAATCCCTTAACGTAAATCACATGGTTTGCTTCCGTCGTGTGGAATGTGGAGCACACGCAATGCGTGTCGCACGCCACGTCGCACACCTGTCACACACTTGTGGAAGGGAACTTGTCTGCGTGCGTGCGTGCGTGATGGCCGGTGACGACGTTTGGAACGTTTGTCGTTCAACATGGCGCTGGAAAAGTCTTAATTTTAATTAATTTCATTTTTGCTAACGAAAACAACTAGATTGCGTAACAATTATTTCTGGGATGAGGCGTCCCCTGTTAATTTTGTTATTCAACATGTTGATTAGTCACTTTTAATTAATTTGTTTTTGTTTTTATTTAACAAGTATATTGCGTAACAATTTAGCATGTAGAGGGGTAGATAGTGCGTGTTATTTCTGGGATGAGAAGTCAGCTAATATATTTTATTATTCAAGATAATGATTAAAGTCCCTTTTAATTAATTTGTTTTTGTTTTTATTTAAGGAGTATAGTGCGTAACAAGTTAGCACACAGGGGTGGATTGTGAGTGTTAGCCTAGGCGCCATACTTTGTAGTATTTGTAATTTATCATGTCCCTGGGAAAACACCTAAGAAGTTATTCATTTGTGTTTATAATTTTGGTGTAACGAATACATTGCGAGCTCTGTTGAACAACTTTGAGGTACTGCGTTTGCGTTTGGGTAAGCTTTAATTTGAATAACGTTATAACTATTTGTAGCATGGAGCCATTTATTCATACTAATAACCATAATATGTTTAGTGCAGAAAGGAGCAAAAAAAAATATCAAAGGCATGCATGGATATATGTGAACGTCATGTCACTTCATTAAAAATAAAAAATCCCCTTGTTATTAATAAAAAGCTGAAAAATGTACAATCTTCCCTAGGGTCCTAGAATAGTTTAAAATGACTTGAAATGGGTATTAAGAGCAAATCCTCTTTGATTAGAATGACGTCAGAGTTGAACAAACACTGAAACTATTGGCTTTCAGCTCGCAGCCTGTGTCAAATTGGAAAAAAAGTAATTTTGGTTTGGTTGTTTGACTTGTTTCCGCCATCCAGGGATTCCGTAAATCCTTCCCAGAAGACACAGAATGAAAACCTCGGCTGAGATAAATCTCTCGCACCTGGTTCAGCTTTGCAACTCTCTCCGAGGATTTGGCTAAAAAGCACATTTCAACATTAACAGCTTTGTCTACGACTGGACGTAGATCAAAATCACTTCCAAATTAGCACGAGAACTACATACTTCTCTCGATATGGTTAGGCGGCAAACATTCCCGTAGGTGGAATTGTTATTATTTAATACAATTCAGCAGTTAAAAAATCCATCCCGATCGGTGTTATAGCCATTATATATTATTATCATATCCAATCAGATCTATAATGTAACTACAATTCAGAAGTTAAATAGTTACCGTCTCGGTGGTCTAGTTGGCTAAGGCGCCTACCTGGAATGTGGGAGACTCGGGTTCGAACCCCGATCGGGATGGATTTTTAACTTCTGAATTGTATTAAATATTAACATAATATCCAGCCAAAATATGCGCTCGTATTTTAAAATTACTTAATCATTTTTTTTTAAAAACAAAGATGAATTTTCGTGCATATTACTCAGAAAGGTGATGCCAATCCACGTACACGATTTATTTATTGGATGAGCGTAGCGAGCAAGCGAAGATTCATTTCATAACTGGACGAAAAAATCCAGAATGTTTTTTGTTTTTTCAGATATTTTTGTGGTCGGTTTGACGATTGGCTTACATATCCGTTGCAAATTGAATAGGGTTTCGAATCTTCTGACAAGGCTTCCACTCTTGAGAGACACGAAGAAAACCTGCTGAGATAAATCTCGCATGTTCAGCTTTTCAATTTCTCGAGATTTTGGACTAAAACCACATCTTTTCAAATTCACAGCCTTATTTATGAATGGACGTGGGAATCCGAATCACACAAATTAACTCAAGAAATCAATACTTTTCTTGAACATCTTTGCTCAAACATTTTATCCGATTGTAATGATTTTTTTAATAGAATTTACATTTATAATTCAATAATTCTATAATGTGACACCTCTAAATTCAGAAATTAAATATTTACGATTTTTTTATTGTAAGCGCGATTTTACTGAAATGTGGTGATTGGTTAACCATTGAGATTATTTTTAAATCTTCATGTAATGATTATATTTCACAAAACCAGCAAAATATGCGCTCATTAAAACTTAGCATAATCACATTTTAAACGAACGAGATTTTCTTCTGCTAATTACTCAGAAAGGTTGATTGCTCATCCAACAACGCGGCGACTTAAATTTCTATAAAACATTTGGTTGCGATTGGCCATAGGAAAGATGTAAACATGGACACAAAATATTACAATTGTTATGTTCTTCGTGCCAAAAATGAAAATTTTACATAGACTTCAAGGACTAACAGTAGAAGACTATCTCTTATATAAAAGGACTTTGCACGAGAAATAAGAATAAAGTTATTTACCGGCGCGTGAAAACCGAACCAAAAGTGTTGATTTTCCTGCACGAAGGCTTTATTCGAAAGTTATGAGAATACTGCTCTTGAGAGGCTGTGTGCACATCCGAGCCCCTAGATAATTATAATTTTAATATTATATCTTTAGTTTGATTGGTACCAACCATTGACGAAACAAGCCACCATGTTTAAGCTAATAAGAATCCCTCAAGGGCAAGAATTTAGAAAACTAGTGGTTTTGTCGTTTTTGTAATATTTTATATTACTCGCATTTACTTGATATTGTTCCGATTAATTGTAAAAATAACCATAACAACGGAATAACAGCACTTCACCTTTGCACACTTACACTTTTGAAATATACCTAGACGTAAATCAACATAATTAATGTTTGTCAATCAAAGCCCATTGTACGGTTCAGTGTATTATTATGTTTTGAGATTAGAATAATCATTATACATTAGTTGAAAATATTTCGTACTACTCTTTCTTTCAATTAGTACTTTTAAGATTGTCATCTATAAAACAGAATAATACTTTTGACTTAGATTATCTTCGGGTGTCATTTGGAATATTTAAGAGTTGCAATGCAGAAAAACACAATACCTGTCCTTTGAGAGCAACAATTTGGGACGTACGATACAAGATAAATAACGTTTCTCGACGCAAGAGACGCGGAACGGTGCGAACTACGATGAATGCCAACACCGACCCGGCGCCTCCACCAACACCATTCATCTCGCATCAGTCGTGTGAAGTAAGCGTCGCGGACCGCATGGCTGCGTTCAACTGTTAATAACTTGCGATCTGCAGGTTTGATTAAATCCCACACAATTAAAATAAATTTAATTGGATATGTATGATTGCTTAAATACAACACTTAAACTACTCGCATATAAATCGTTAATACAACGTTAATTTTGAAATTGTTTGTTTCAATAGTGAGTTTCGAAGGATTTGCACAGTATAATGAGCTACTAGTCTCTTGGTGAAACTCAAAGCACGCATGGAGACGAAGAATCACGTTCTTTCATTGTTCCTTGATAATTCATGATATGCAGAGATTTGGCGTGAACAGCGAGTGTTGCACTGTCATCACTAATGTATTTTCCTATTAAAAAAAGTGATCTTGGGACGCTCGTCGTCGATTGCTCAGGCGTAAGGTTGGCTGTCGCTGATTGACGTGCCCACAAAAATCAGTTATTTACGATGGGCTAGACTTTAATAAAACAATTGTATTATTATTTATTTTATCAATACAGCTGGTAGCTCAGGTTTCTTAGGTAATCATTCTTCCCACCACGAAACGGAAGACACTTCTATATGCAGACAGCTAAAGTCTCAAATGTGCCCACCGTGATTACCCGCCCATCCAATGAGCTGTTATGTTGCAATGCTTCACATACACGTTCATATTATATTACTGTGGCTAAGTTAACCTATGAAATACCTCTTTTCTCAAACACGCCACAGAATTACAATTACCCACTTTGAAAAATTGGATCCAGGTAATATTTCCCCCAAAAAACTTTTTTAATAAAATAAACCGTAATTTTTTATGACAGCCTTGATGTTTAACGACTCAAACCGTACGAAGTATCTGTGTATTAAAACACCTGTCAAGGGGTCGTTTATTACCTTGAGTGACGTGGAAGCGGGGAGGGGGTGGGGGGAGGTGGGGGGGGGGGTGTTGTCCGCCCTTTAACTTTATAGCTAGTCGGTCTCAATTTGAACTCCGCACATTAGAGGGCCGTACCCGAGTATCCCCAGAGATGAACAAAGTTTTACCAACGATACGCGATTAATAATGAATTATGATAATTTTCAAGCGAAATTAAGGTTGGGGGTTTTGGTAACGGGAAAGTTTTCTGTCCTAAATAGGTTTAAAGTTAGATTGGCTTCGTAATGGTAGGAAGATGAACACGCAAAGTGCATACATAACACGATAAACTGTAATTATCTAGATTGCTCTTATCTAATATGTTCGTGTTTGTATTTTTGCAATATGGTAATAAGCACAAACCTTTTAGAGTCAAATATTACCTACTTTCGGTTATATAACCGGAATTGTACTTCAATAGTGTTTGAATACTCGAGTTAGTATTCAATTCATTGCATCGAAATGTATTGGTTTCAATACATTTTAGTATTGAATAATTGTATTTATGGTTGATATTTGAGTGCACTTGGATTTTAAATTAATAACATTTTAGCTGTAGTGCAAAGTTAGTTCGATATATATGTATACATTTCGTGCTTGCGTTGGTTGACATCTTATGTGTGTAAATTTTTGGTGTAATCTACAAGTTAATTAAGTGTTAATGTCATTTGTAATTAATGAAATTTGCTTGTCGCTGTGTTTAAAATACATATTTTGTAGACATATAACACTGTTTTAAATTGCCTCCTAGTATAGAAATTAAAATAGTTATTAGCCTCTTGCATAACTAGTCTTAGCGTTATATTTTCAGGAAATTAATTCAATTTAAAAAAAGGTTAATGTCAAGAAGTTAATAATCAAGTTCACACACTGTTCTTATTTCAACGTTGTCGGAATGACGAATAGAGATAAATATCAAGAAGCTTAAATGAACCGGTGGAGGTCATATTCTAGAACATAGTGTATATCAGACTGTATAAAGAGTTCATATTCTTTTTGTGAGTGAATATTAAATTTCACGCCAACCTTTAAATCTGAATCGTACACAAATAAAAATAATACAAACACGTATAAATCCGCACGAAAAGCAATTTGTCGTTCGTTTTCTGAAAAGTATTTTCAATTCGCTACGACTTCTGTAAAGTGTTTATTCTCGAGATCCATTGTGCAGAATCCGAGCCACGACAATATTTCTTTCTATTAGAAAATATGAACGAGAGAAGAAAGTTAAGATTCTTCCCCGGGGAGAAGAAGGAAGCAGACGAAGATTAAATTGAGGAAGGCGGTGATGCGCATGATTTATACGTAGGCTGTCCCTCTCCAGTCGAGCGAAGACACCAACCTAATCCGGCCATGAGAGAGGAACCTCTAATTGGGCCGAGAAGGGGATAATTGCTTTCTTTCAAACACGGAGATACATATCGTCGTCGCTAGGCAGCGCCACTTAACATCCAACACATCTCGAGTAATAATTGGAAAATGAAAAACAATCACGCCAAGAAAAGCAGTTTTTGGATCTATTTCGAGAGTCCAAAAGATGATTCGCACTCGATTCGAGAAATCCCATCTAAAATTTTCCTTAGAATGTGCCCAAGGGAAACGAAAGTCTTGGAATAAGGAAACTTTTTGAATAAATACGAAATGTAAGTTGTTGTTTTATAAATTGCCGTCTGACTTTCTACCAACTTCCACAACGTTGCTGACTCGATCAAGTCGTAAAAGTTGGAGAAAATAAAAACAAACAAATTATTGAAAATATGGCGTATTGTGTGTTTATATCTACATCCCATTACATTAAAAATTAAAGTAATAAAATAAAACATCGACAGTTTATATATTGAATTAAAATTAAACCATCGAATCGAATTGAAATCCTCATGAATTTAATATAGTATTGTTTTAGTTTTGTTCGTTTAAATTCATGCAACAATATGAGTAATGTCCAAAAATCATAATCATATAATATCATACAAAATATAATTAATTATCACAAATCGTGCATATTTGTTCATGAACTAAGCCAATATCTGCGTTGATAATAGTTGATTTACATAACTGTAAAATTGCGTGTGCTTTTTATTAGACTAATATCAGATGTTCCTTATAAAAAGTTTAATAAAACTAACGTTATTCCCTTGTATAGGTTGTGGATAAATTATAGCCAGTCTTGTTTCATTATTTATAGATTGCGTCTTGGATTCAATGAGTTATTCAAGGGCAATAATAACAATGAATAGTTGGATCAAGTGGATTCGGCTTTACACACATTACAATAGAAAAGCAAAAGTTTATTAACATTGATCCTTTTCCATTTCTATCGTTTTAGAATTGTTTCGGAATCTATTTTTATTGACATAGAAAGTTTCTTGAATCATAATATGTTGGGGTCTAAAACGCCTTCTGGTCACGAAAGAATAACATCAAACACAGATAAAATAAACAAGTTTGTATTTTTAGTCTTCCCAACTCAGTTAGAAGAACTCAGTAACAAACTTCCAACCGATTGTAAAAATATGAAATTTCCCATTAAGTAAACTTTTAATATCGTACTAGCACGTAAGCACAAAGCGTTGGAACAGGTGCACAGAACATAGTGCTATAAATAAATATTGGTCCACAGGTGATCTGAGAGAATGGGGACATTATCATGGCGCAGCAGGTTCTTGGTTAAGTGTGATAATACACCGTATAAATATTATTGAACAAATAACCATCATTCACTCATTTTAGTTAGTTATTTATACATCCATCATTCAGTTATAAAAACTTACGTTAATGCAGACAAAGAAACAAACATTTCGCGTTCGGTGGTTTCTTCCGCGAAAGTTTGATTATACTCCTGATTTGCTGTTCCTGATTTTTGGCAAACCTCATATTCGTTTGAGTGGGATCGTCTAATAAATCAGTTTTTTTCTTTTCGTTTTTCTTTTTTAATGTTTTTTTTTTTTTCTTTTTTCTTTTTTTTTTTCTTTCTTTTTTTCTTTCTTTTTTTTCTTTTCTTTTCTTTTCTTTTCTTTTCTTTTCTTTTCTTTTCTTTTCTTTCTCCACCCTTTTGTTTATATTTGATTCATTCATTGAATGCATATAATATCATTCAATTTGTTACCAAAATTCTTGTGTTAAATGCATTGTTGTTGTAATGCTACTATTTCAAATATTTACGAAAATGTAATTTATTGTTGTTTCTGCATCTATGTAATTAGATTTATTTAGTTGTCCTCCTTTGTAAATTCAGTTTTTAAAACTGAATAGGATAGACGTTAAATAAATAAATAAAATAAAATAAATAAATTAAATGATATTCCAACAATAATGTACCTTACATTAAAACCTATCTATGTTAACAAAAGCGAAATGTAAATTTTAAAATTCATAATTTAATTAATCCAACTTGTATTAACTAAACGAAATAAAATCAAATTGTAATAAATTGACAAATCTAGTTAAAACCATGCTATTAAAAGATAAGAATCCCACCTTTCTTTTACACAGCACACACAATTGTTCAGTGCAATGTATTATGTGAGGTAATATCCAAGTACTATAATGTAGGAACACCTTTCAACAAATATTTGTAACGATTGTCATTGGCTGGTATACAATTTTCTACATCCTAAATTAAACCCGGTTTCACCAAACTTTTGCTAGCTAAAGTGAAGTGGGTGTGTATTGTTTTGTTAGGTTAAGTGAAGTAATAAAGTACACTTAAAACTCAAGTTTAGAGTTTGTTGAAACTTGATTTTATTAGAGTATTTCGTATTACGAAGATATTTCTAAGCGTGTCATGTTTTGCGAAATTAATTCGTGTCTGGCATAATTAAAGTGGTTGTATCTAGTTCTTGCAATTAATTCGCCCGAATAAAACATCCAATACAACTGGTTACGTTATACCCCTACTATACAAGCATTTATGTGTGTTAATACATTTATTGTACTAAGTTGATCATTTTAGGTTAAAAAATCTTAGAAAATAATAAATACGCTCAAAATTCGATTAGACCCGGCACCTCCACCAAACCCAATTTTTTAATTTTTACGAATGCATGTCGTTCATATTAATAACTAGTATTGCACTACGTGTTGTTTGCTGAAATTAGACTTTTGAAGTACGTCTTAAAACTATATCCACACATAGAAAATTGTTGAAACTTTATTACCATAATTTTTATTATTACTAAGAAAAGAACTTGTAGTTTTTAAGTAACGTTTTCATTATAACCTTCATCTTCTCGTTTGTAGACTAACAAGTAGATTAATTACGTGAGGTAATATGAGGTTTCGCAATCCATTACTTCACCTACCCCCAACACCTGTTTTCCAACCTTCTTCATTTGCCCATATTAATGTGTGTTGTTATACTGAGTAACTAGAATGTCGCTTAGTACGCGCTAGTAATGATACGAGATTACAGGTAATTATTGTGTAATTGGTATAATTAATTACATGTTAAATTAGTTTCATTAGCGTGAAGAGGGCCGCAGGCTTGCACGCTAGATAGCGGCTTGAGCAAGTAGATGGGAAGCACGTATCGGTTAAGGGGACAAAACAAAGACATGTAATGTGTTCATTTCCTAAAGAGATTAGCGAAAACTACATTACATTAATTTTATCTTTGGGGACAATTATTTCACTGTTTGTGCTTCATTAATTCTACGTAAAGGTTGAACGGTACACTAGTCATTTATAATAAAATGTGTATTTTCATTAAAAATCCTTTTTTGAAAGAAACAATTTTTTTACATTCGAGTATAAATCATACCCTAAAAACCCTCACATTTATTCATAAACGTTTCTACTGTTCCATATTTCTTAGCTTTTATTTTGTTACTATTATTTATTTTAATAAAATACATATATTCATAAACGCACGCATTTAATTTGTTTGGTTTAGGTTGCTATCTTTAATTAGATTATAGAAAGTTATAAATAATTTGTTTTCAACACAAACATTATGTAGAAATGTAGTTGTAACAGCTCACGAATCATACAAAAAGGCTCATCACGGGTTTTTGGGGAACGTACAGGCTATGATAAAAAATGTAATATAACTCCTAGAGTTTTGGCTAACAAATTTGAACGAATCTTCAACTATTGTTTTTCAGTATAATTATATTTCTCTTTCAAGATTAAAACCATCTTCCACAATAACTAGTAAGGACAACAAGACGCAGCCTCGACTTGAAGGAGAATTCTTTACCACTTGCTCCTTATGTTGGTTCTCAATCTCGGGACTTAGCATCTCTGTAATTACATATCCTCTTGCAACCCAGCTCGTCTGTGTGGGAGGGTTTCTTTCGCCAAGCCTGAAATACAATTATTACTCACGGTGTGGCTTCGTTATTTATTCATCCGACCTCCATTTAAGTTCAAACCTCGAGGGAGACCTTTAAATTGGGGTTGAGTTGGCCTGAAGTTCTAAGCCTGTGTTGGCCTCGCGGTTTACGGGAGTCTTCGGGTGACCTCGTGGAGTGACGTCACTGAAGGTCGGATCCTGGGGTTGAGTTGGCCTGAAGTTCTAAGCCTGTGTTGGCCTCGTCGGTTTACGAAGGTCTTCGGGTGACCTCGTGGAGTGACGTCACTGAAGGTCGGATTATTAAGGGTTGTTTGAGCCAACATTCCACAATACTATATCATTTAGATTATTATAAATAAATAAATTCGTATGAAGAGTCTACTTACTCAGTGATTTAAACTGATTTTCAGTGGGAGACAGTAAAGTAAACCATAGCGACCTAGCCAACCCTGTAGACCCCGACGCAATTGACGAGTGAGCGATAACCAACCAAATATCGATATTTTTTAATGAGAAATATAGCAATTAGTGGTATGGACAGTACGAACACCCGCGGATCAACGCCAGAATCAACAAGGCCAATTCAGAACAACTTTAAATTTATTATTTTCTTATGTGCCTCATTGCTAGGACGGCTCCTAAGTCACCGTTTACAAAACCCTAAGACAAGAACTGATTGATTATTGGGTGCGTGGTCTTGTTCGACGGTGCCACTACTACACTACCACACACTGCGCAACTATCTAACCTGCAAGTGTGCTTTGATACACGGAGACAATACACAAGGAGGTTTGGTTTGGAGAATAATAGTTAAAAAATTGATTTGTTAAATTGACACACGATTTTGTATATTTATACATAATGTACAATTAATGACTAACAAGTACTAAACACACGATGCAGGAACATTTTGCCAAGTTTAAAATTATTCTTTGGCTTATATTTGTATTATATAGTTATTTATCTAATATTATGATAAAATAAATATAAGTAATACATTTATTACAACGACAACCCAATAATGGATGTCCCCAAGACTATCATCGTGGTTAATATAAAAACTCCTGCCAAAGAGCAACTTCCTCCTCTTCAACGACTAATTACTAGAGGGCGTAAGGATATTTCGGGTGCAATGTCTTAAGCTTTTTTGTAGTTCGCAATCATCCGAGCAACGATCTTTTGACTGAGAAACTCATTGAAAATTAACTTTCAGTCGGAATTGTTGGTAACTGGTCTAGAACCAACGATTTCCCGAATGAGAGTGTTGAGTGTAACGCGATAGTTATGCATCCTGCTCGAAACTAGTATATCACACATAGTTCCAGGTAAATCCTACCTGTGTTTGTATTCAGGCAACGATGATAATATCCCCGGTTATTTCCGGTGCTTTGAACTGACCAACCATAGTCATAGCGTAGAGCAGGCTCTAGCTAGAGACACGTTTATCCATATAATCTATGTAGACTATTACAACATTCACCCTCTGAGAGAGAATGGGGGAGAGAGACAGAGAGATATTGATTGATTGATTGATTGATTGTTTGATTGATTGATTGATTGATAATCGGCTGTATTTGGCGGGATTAATGACAACGAATGTTTATCTTACATCCAACCATTATATTAATACAATGATAGAAAAATAGTATAACATTAAGATACTTATGCGATTAAATTAAATTATACGTAAAAGTAGAAAGAGAGAGAAATTGTGTGTGAACGAGTGGGAGAGAGGGAGATATTTGGCAACCCTGTTTACCACATTACAGATGTGAATAGAACACATAGTACAATAACTTAGTATTAAAGCACTTAAATACAAGCGCTAAGTGTAATGTGGTTAAGTGAATGACGCGAAATGACAAAACAGTGAACCTGAAGTAGAGACTGTTCACAGCAACGTCTTAGCGCTGCGTAGATCCTCAAGATTATACAACGCATCATTCGAGAACAAAGGAAACTCACAAACTCTATTGTTGAAACAGCTGTAGCTCTTGTGAGATGGAAACTTAACAAGATCTTAGTTTTGATGGCATTGGAGTGAGATTAATTTTATTACGAAACAACGTATAAGTTTTAATGTAATTTTTTCTTAGTCTTACTGTGAATATAAAATAATACAAATATATTCAACACTGGTTTTCAACTGATGATATCGATGAAACATAAAATACATAACAAGGGAATGAATATCGGGATTTTGTTTGGTTTGTTGATTGTGACTAATGAACAATAACAAAAATACGTAGTACAATTTACAATCAACGCCAATAATTTTGTTTATTAATTTAATTCATAGTGGGGGTGAGATTTTTTCGCACCATACGAATCAAGACCAATATTCACTTCGTTACTCCTAAATTGTTTTAACATTGAAATACCCGGCACCTCCACCATCAACTAGATTTTATGCACTAAAAAGAACGTATTTTTATTTTTGTATCTCTCTTTATACTCGGCACCGCCTACAACAACGAGATGGTAACGGAATTAATAATATTATTTAATTTTGCTGCTGTTCATCGTGACGATCTGTTGATTTGGTAGCTATACACTCTCTCCTTTGGCTTTGAGTACCCCCGTACCAGTCAGTGCTTGTATGTATAGACTCAACTGTGTGAATGATTCTCTCTACATTGTACAGTACTCTAAGGTTGCACAAGAGTCCCTATAATATTGACGCCATGATGTCTTCTTGCATTTCAGCAGGAACTCAGCCACTCTATTGTCATATATGCACATAAAAAAAAAAAAAAAACTAAACTTAGGATAAAATTGTCTATGACTTGTGTGATGTAGTTATACGAAAACGTATGAACTTGTTTTTATAATAAATAACATATTTTATACATATACTAAATATGTACCTTCAGCTTCAAATTTTATATAAAAAAAAACAATGTAAAAAGTATGTTGTACAAGTCCTAGAACAAATATTTATCTAGAAAATAAAAAAGTGAACAAATTTGTGTTAGTAATTACTCGTTTTCAGCTGAAATACGAATTCATGTTTTGCAATTATTTCCTAACATAAACAATGTAAAACATACTTTTGTAACACGACGACGAACGCACTTCATTTTAAATAACATAGCACTCAACAGTGTAGACTTCCGCGTAACTATAACGGTAACTCTCACCCTAGATTTCAAACATTCAGCACAAACTACTTTAGAACTCCCCCTTTAACCGCTTCCTTAAAGCACAAACTATAAGTTTTCAACTTAATTACCTGTGACGAACACTTAAGGAGTCACTTAGGGGTATTTTTCCACGGTGTGCGTGTGTTTCCCATCACAGTTCGAGCCGCAAAAACTTTCCGAAAGTTTTGTTTTGAACTCTCGAATTGCATTAAACCTCCCGTCGTAACTGTCCTAGGGAAGAGCTGAAAGTTTTAATAACCGAAGTAAGAGTTTGTTGGCAAGAAGAAAATTGAGTGTAATTTCTCCTAAGTACACACTTGAATACGGTTTAACCGTGGATTTGGTTAGTTTAGGCTGAGTGGCTGGCTCTAACTTACTGCAGCGCCACACGCACGCGCGGCCACGCGAGGAACTTACCGAAAGAAAGGCTCACTCTTTGTGTTTTATGAATGGAACTTTTCAAAATGTCATGCTATTTTAAACACAAACTGTCGTCACTGATTGTTTTCTTTGTTTCGCCGTAGGTTTGCGAGAGTTGTTCCGATTAATAGACGTGTTTCATTTGAGGTTTCACGATAAGGAATAAGGACATCTTGATTATTCTCAAATCTTTGAATATCGCAAATTTCGCTTTTGGAAATTTATAAAGTATTGTTGCTTGGTATTGTTATTAGTTTGGTGGATTTAATAAGTAAAAAAATATAATAATGGTTGTTAGCGTATAAGAAATACGCTTACTCATGAAAGGGCGTTGATGGCATTAAAAGGTTCAACTTCAAATAACATGAACCACCTTGGACAAAACGTACAGATTTGTTAGTCTCAATTGTTTGCATTTGAAACACACATTTCATTTTCTTATTCTCTTTCATCGTATTTTAATAATGCAACTTTCATTTTGGCACAAAGTTTTACGTTTTATCTATCCATCAATTTTATTGAGAAACAAGTCATAGCGCACCATAATTGAGTACACATTGCAGTGAATACACTCACTTGGTTGTTCATGAAGCCTTAACAAACGATGAATATTATATCTTTGCCATTTTTTATTACATGATTATTGATAAAATTGTATTAATAAAATAACACACAAAATGTTGGCTTCATATATTAAATAATGATTAATATAAATTATTAATTTAAAAAATAATGAGCTCAAATATGATTGGATGTACAAATGAGATAATCTACAAAAACGCATTATTTTATTTCTTTTCACTGGAAACAATTAATTGGTAGACTAAGTTATGATGCCTTGACACGTTTTTAATCTAATGTTATATTTAAAAATAGCTAGTTGAAGATAATAAACATATTGTTTTCTTCAGGACGAGGTAGTCAGTTAAGTAGAATAATAAATAGATAGTGTAACATTCCCTACTGTGGATGTAAGAAAGAAGTTTGTATTAAAGATCAAAGTTTTCTCTTACGGTTAACAATCTACTGAAATACCCTTCATTTTTATTGCCGTACTTAAACAAATTTGAAACACAATTGATGTTTTTCTAAAAGAATTGAAAACTCGAGTGTAAAGCTTTAGAAGTTGTAAAGTCTTAACATGCTTATATAGTGTTAGCAACGTTAAACCAGTAAATTGCTGTAAATCCTCGTAATAATATGATTCTGTGAAGTGGCGTATGATGTCATTTCGAACTGGCTGAAGTGTCACTTGACAAAGAGTAACATCAGCCATTACCCAACAGAACATGAAACACATATTTGAACGAATTAGGTATCTAATGACTTATAATATCAAATGCCAGAACGAACTTACAACATAACAAAATAGTTATTTTGTATGTTAAGCAAATCTTGAACAGCAGAGGTCCCGGTTCAATTCCGGTGAACCCGGGCTTTAAATTGGTCTGAAGTTCCGTATATGGGTCTATATATTTGTATGTTATTCCAAAAGATTTATTTATTTATTTATTTAGAAATATAAAACGTTTTTAAATAACGAAGAACCCAAAAACAAAGAAAAACATTTTTGAAATACGGTAAAACTTTGTTTTTAAACCCAATTTTTTAAATTTTTTCCTTCCACACAGAATATTTTTGTTCTGTTTCCTCACGTAGGTTTTCATGCATATTTTTCAAAGAATAAATACTAAGGTTGGGAAAAAATGGAAAAAAAGGGGAAAAAAACTAAAAATTTCATTAGTGATTGTTTGGGTCTTTCCCTTTAATATTTTTGTTTTTTTTTTCAATTGATAAATTGTTAAAGCTCGGATTGAAGAAAATACCTGTACATATTTGTATAATTTAATAATTTTTAAATCTATATACACATCACCATAGGACCAAAGGTTAACACAAGTAGGGGATAAAACAGCGTAACTTTACAACAGGTGAGATAACTAATGTTACATTTACCATTAGATTAGGAAAAACCTTTAATTTACATAGTATAATTTTCTTTTTCCCTCATCACAGCACGATTAACGGCATGTGAATTAACTGTGTCATTTCCGTCTCAAATTACCACACTTTCCTCATTCAATGCAGATCAATATTTGAACAATAGAATTTTTAATATTTTTTTATAACCGCTTTATATGGCCAAACGTGACAGCACATTTAAAATTTTTCCTTTGTAATGTCTCCATCAAGCGAATGGGGGAATTAAAAATTTAGGTTCAATTTCCGTTTATTTCCGGGTTGTGGGTTAGGTGTTTGTCGTTATTTCCCGAGTGTTTTGGGTTTTCCCTTTTGGTTTCTTTGACTCCGCTTTGTAAAGGTTTTTTAAAACCCCAAAGGGGTGATTTCCTTTGACGGAAAAAGCGGAGTTGGGATATTTCGTGAACACTTGGGGGATAATTTAAATTTACTGCCGTTTTTACACTCGATGAGTAAAGTCGGCTCGTTAACTGTAAAAAAAGGGGAGTTTTTTTGGGGGGAAAACGACGGCAAAACCCCTGCTGAAACCCCTTGAAATATAAGGGGGTAAGGAGCGCCAATGTTCCCGTTCAAAGGGTGGGATATTATTGTGTATTTGTAATGGCATAATGTTCAAAACGGATTATCCCAAACGTTTCATGTACAATTTATTTTAAAAAAATAAACAAAAAAAATCATGATTGTTTAAAAAAATTTCAATCTTTGTTGATAATTGCTTCTGTTACAATTATTTTTGTAATGAAAAATAAAAAAAAAGTCGGTGATGGAAAAAATTATGTTTTAAACTGTCGTTATTTTTAGTTGTTCGCGCGGTTATATTGCCGCATCCCTGTGGACGTTCTATAGAGATACTTATTTTTACCCTCGATAAAAGTACCAAATGCGCACAAATTTGCAAAGTTTTCGCTTTGTGCATCCATCTGGGCATTTTGTTAAATTTATCGTTTAAATTAAAAATAGCGGATTTTAGAAAGTTTTCCGGCTGTTTTTGTTTTCCTCTCTGTTGGATCTATTTAACCCCCCTTTGGGCGAGGGAATTTTAAAACACAACCCCCCATGAGATATTATACTCGTTCCGGCGATCTCTCCCTTTTTTTGCGGGGATGACCCTGTCCTCCCGTATTAAAAACCCCCCCCCAACTCATGTTTGTCGGCGCTGCGATGAAGATTGCAACTTAGAGCGCTCTTTTTTTTTTTTTTTTTTTTTCTTGGCAAGCAACCAAATTAAATTTCTTTTAACTTTAGGTGTATGTGCGTTTTTCGTTATATTCCATTAAAAAAAGTAGAGTTCCGTGGGTTTTTGTCAAATTTTTGTACGCAAAAAAAAATAAACCTAAGGGGTTGTATTAGAAGTCTGCTTCGAGCGAACGCCTCTACCCAAGAATTTCACACAGTCGCGTTTTCCCCTTTTCTTTTTTTTCCAAAGCAAACATGTGACCTTTTTGTATCTCTCATTACTTCACGTTTTTCTTTACTTTTTCATACACTGCTCTTTTCTATTTTGAATTAATCATTGAGCGAATGGAAAGTTTTTCTAATAACTCCAATACAATTTAATATTATATTGATTATCGTTTTTTAACGTAATAATTCGATACAATTTTTGACAATTTTATTAGGATTTTTTTAAAAGTCTTATTTATACTTTTTATCGAATATGCCTGTAGTGTTATACAATCGTATCATTAAGATTTTTAATCGTTCGTTTTTTTTTAATAGTTCGTAGTCCCCATTATTTTAAAATTTTTTTTCAATAATTCTGATTTAAATTTGAGATTGATAATCTGGATTAAAAATCGAGTGTTTTAAACTAGACACCGTCACTGCAACCTCATCGATTATTCACAAACTCTCAAGGACGCGCCCTTGCGCTTGACATGAAAATTCTCTTGCTATCACCGTACTCTCTATAAAGGATTACGGTTTTGAGCTCGTTGCATGATAGCGGACGTTGTAAAAAAACAGCAAAATAACTAATTTTTCATCACCCATCGGAAAGTCGTTTTCTGCCGCTGGTAGCGAATTTCATAAGAATCGATGTAACATTGACTCAATCTAGAATATCGCAAATTCGCTTTTGGAAATTTATAAAGTATTGTTGCTTGGTATTGTTATTAGTTTGGTGGATTTAATAAGTAAAAAAATATAATAATGGTTGTTAGCGTATAAGAAATACGCTTACTCATAAGGGGCGTTCATGGCATTAAAAGGTTCAACTTCAAATAACATGAACCACCTTGGACAAAACGTACAGATTTGTTAGTCTCAATTGTTTGCATTTGAAACACACACATTTCATTTTCTTATTCTCCTTCATCGTATTTTAATAATGCAACTTTCATTTTGGCACAAAGTTTTACGTTTTATCTATCCATCAATTTTATTGAGAAACAAGTCATAGCGCACCATAATTGAGTACACATTGCAGTGAATACACTCACTTGGTTGTTCATGAAGCCTTAACAAACGATGAATATTATATCTTTGCCATTTTTTATTACATGATTATTGATAAAATTGTATTAATAAAATAACACACAAAATGTTGGCTTCATATATTAAATAATGATTAATATAAATTATTAATTTAAAAAATAATGAGCTCAAATATGATTGGATGTACAAATGAGATAATCTACAAAAACGCATTATTTTATTTCTTTTCACTGGAAACAATTAATTGGAAGACTAAGTTATGATGCCTTGACACGTTTTTAATCTAATGTTATATTTAAAAATAGCTAGTTGAAGATAATAAACATATTGTTTTCTTCAGGACGAGGTAGTAGTCCAAGAAACGAACCATTTGACCCTGAACAAATTGGTACAGAATTTTTGTACACAAAATATTATTTGTTAAGGTTATCTTTATATGAAAAAGAAACTTTACCGCTACACAAATTGATTTAAAAAAAAAAATCATTATTTTTAAGATTGTACCTCAAATACTTCTCAGATGATAAATTCAACATATTTAGAAAATATAAAAAATATAAAAAAATACTTTTTTGGGTTTAATCATTTTAATTAATTGTTTATAATTATCCTAGCATTTTTGATTAGAGGCCTCCCGTATCGAATTGCAAATAACGATTATTGTTTTGATGGTTGTACATTCAAGATCAGCAACATGGACAACCTGTGTAGAAACTTTACCGCTGTCCGACCGCCCTAATTAGCTTAATTAATTAATATGTGAAAATTCATAAAAATTCATATTTCGAATATTTTCACGGATTTTTATAAGAAAAAAAACACTTTTCAGTGGAGAATCCAACCTACTACAAAAAAATATATTTAAAACATGTAATTTTGGTTTGAAGTACCATAATTAATTGCTTATAATCATGATAGAATTTTTGATTAGATGCCTCCCGTATCGAATAACAAATAACGATTTTTGTTCTGATGGTTGTACATTCAAGACCGTCAACTTTGGCAACCTGTGTAGAAACTTTACCACTGTCCGACCGCCCTAATTAGTCTAATTAATTAAAGCGACAAACTAATTAAAATTCATATTTTGGCTATTTTCACCGATTTTGATAAAAAATACTTCTCAATGTCTAACGAAACTAAAAACAAAAAATGTGGTTCTGGTTTAAATCATCATAATTAAATTGCTTATAGTTATCATAGCATTTTTGATAAGATGCCTCCAGCTAAGAATTAAAAACAATGATTATTGTTTTGATGGTTGACCATTCAAAACCGATAGCTTGGACTACCTGTGTAGAAACTTCACAGATGTGCGATCGCCTTAATAAGCCTTATTAATTAATTTTAAACTGATGACAAATTAATTTCCACCTTTTTTCACAACCTTCTAAATATTGGATACAAATTATTAACATAATGATATTTATTTTTGTGATAAATGCGTTTCAAACAGAGCTTAACTAGACGTCATCCACGCCAACTGCATTGATGTCCTGATCACTGTCGTAGGAAGCATCCAAATAAATTGTTATCGAATTTGCACAATTTATACAAGGCAAGTCACTGGCAAGTCGCTGTTATCTCCAATAAGTGTGGTGTACTCAATGATGGCGTACTCTACTGCCGATATTGCAATTAAAACATCTGCGTCAGCTTTTGCTGGAAGTACTGTGATGTTATTTGATTGAAATCTCGATGCCAAAAGTTGAAAGAATCTTGATTTGTTCGTTGGGTGAGACAGAAACGTATCTCTTATCTACCATGATTGGCTCAAACTTAATTGTATTACATTTGCTCCCACCGGTTAATTCGCTTAAAATGTGTAGTGAATTTCGTCGATACTCCATTGTCATTACCAAAAAATACGACAGTGGCATGGGTATATTGCTTTTAATGTGATCTACGTAGTTCTTGCATGGGTGTACTGTCTCTAGACCAAGGTATATCCTATGAAGTAAATGCCCCCCATCGATCACAAACAATAGTTTTGCATTGGTTAATTTTCACTCGAGTTTCTAGATGTGTTATATTTTTAAAAAAAAGCGTACCCCCAATGGCAAACTTCTGAGGTTGCCAAGGAATACCGGAGAGTCAAATAATGCTGGTGGCGCTGCGCTTCATTCAAAAGCTAATGCATCTGCTAAATCATTCTCTGAAGAACGTTATGAAACACACATGTTGGCCTACACATTTATGGTGTTGGGTGAAATGCATTTAAAAACGCAATCCCGTGTTGGAATTCCAACTTTTGACATCGCTAAGTAAAGGAATGGCCAATATTGTAGATTATTGTAGATTTGAATACGATTTTATCTTTTCTGTTTAACGTATAGTTTGCTCTACATCTTCAAACTTTGTTGAATGATCGTATAATCATAATAAGGATAACATAATAATCAATGGAGGTACATAAATAGAGAGAAAATATACAAAAAATATACGTCATTAATACAAGTTAGTACAATCAAGGATACGAAATGAGAAAATTATGTAAACAATGTTGTTAACCAAATCTGTGAACTCAATATTATGTGGTTTGCGAAGACAAAACAAGTTTCGAGGAAAAAAAGTCATTATTGCATTCTGTTTTCACATTTTATTAAACTTTTGATAATAATTTAATTTGAAAAAAATCTGTGATAAGGTAAATCGACTCTTTATATGACGAAAAAAACATTAATAAATACTAATTGATATCTGACTGCAGTGTAGATATTGCATGATGGGTATGTTTGAAGGCGCTTAGAACATGTTGAGCTTGTGACTTCAATCCTCCCCCCCCCCCCCCCCTTTACTGCAATTTCAATTACAGATGATTTTACCTTCCTGAATAATATTTATATAAAAACCTACGGATCTGTATCTTTCATTTGATACCCATATCGATGTTGTTCAAATTACTTGAAACTTTTCCTAATGCATAATTATGTCAGATTTTTTAATTATGCAAATTTATCATGTTTATGTGTTTTCAAATGCGGTAAAGTTTATACACAGCTTACCTATTATACTCCTCTAATAAATACAACCGTCGCAACAATTATCAATGTTATCAACTAGACACAGGAGTCATCTGATTAAAAATGCTGTCATAAATATAAATTATTAATTAAGGGTGATGGAACCATGAATGTTTTAATTATATTTTTTTCCAGATTCAAAATTGTTTGGTTAATCTTGTTCGATACACATTTGCATAAAAAATTTCAAATTCAGAGAATATTGAATTTAATTAGATTTGACTAATTAATTAATTATGCAAATTAGGGGGGTCGGACAGCGGTAAAGTTTCTCTGGCATGTGTAGGTATACATAACCAACAACTTATGATAAGCAAAAATTCTGTACCAATTAGTTCCGGGTCAAGCCTATTTGGAAGCTTCGTTTCTTGGAGAAGTAGAATAATAAATAGATAGTGTAACATTCCCTACTGTGGATGTAAGAAAGAAGTTTGTATTAAAGATCAAAGTTTTCTCTTACGGCTAACAATCTCCTGAAATACCCTTCATTTTTATTGCCGTACTTAAACAAATTTGAAACACAATTGATGTTTTTCTAAAAGAATTGAAAACTCGAGTGTAAAGCTTTAGAAGTTGTAAAGTCTTAACATGCTTATATAGTGTTAGCAACGTTAAACCAGTAAATTGCTGTAAATCCTTGTAATAATATGATTCTGTGAAGTGGCGTATGATGTCATTTCGAACTGGCTGAAGTGTCACTTGACAAAGAGTAACATCAGCCATTACCCAACAGAACATGAAACACATAAGGTATCTAATGAGGTATCTAATGACTTATAATATCAAATGCCAGAACGAACTTACAACATAACAAAATAGTTATTTTGTATGTTAAGCAAATGCTTGAACAGCAGAGGTCCCGGGTTCAATTCCCGGTGAACCCGGGCTTTAAATTGGTCTGAAGTTCCGTATATGGGTCTATATATTTGTATGTTATTCCAAAAGATTTATTTATTTATTTATTTATTTATTTAGAAATATAAAACGTTTTAATAACGAAGAACCAAACGAAGAAAAACGTGTTGAAATACCGGTAAAACATTGTTTTAAATCTAAAATTTTAAATATTTTCCTTCCAACACAGTCATATTTTTGTTCTGATTCCTCACGTATGGTTCATGCATATATTTCAAAGAAAGTAAATACTAAGGTTCGGGAAGAAATAGGATAAAAGTATGGAAAACAAACTACAAATTTCTATTAGTGATTGATTGGTCAATTGCCTTATTATTTATTGTTTGATTTTTTCAATTGATATAATTGTTACAAGCTCAGGATTGAAGAAAATACCTGATACATATTTGTATAATATAATATATTATTAAGATTCTATATACACATACACCAATAGGACCAAGGTTAACACTAAAGTATGGGATGAATACAGCGCTAACTTTACGTAGACTAGGTGAGATAACTAATGTTACATTCATACCACTTAGATTAGGTAACACATTAATTACATAGTATAATTGTCTCTTTTTTCCCTCATCACAGCACGATTATACGTGCATGTGAATTACACTGTGTCATTTCCGTCTCAAAATTAGCCACACTTTACCTCATTCAATGCAAGATCAATAATTGAACAATAGATTTTTAATAGTTTTCTATAGACCAGCTTATATATGTGCCAAACGTGACAGCACATTTATAATTCTTCCTTTGTAATGTCTCTCACTCAATGGGAATGTGGGAATTACAAATTAAGGTGTCTAACTTTTCGTTTACTTCCGGTTGTGCGTTAGGTGTTTGTCGTTACTTCCGAGTGCTTTGGTTTGTCCTCTTGGTTCTTTGACATCCGCTTTGTAAAGGCTTTGTTAAATATGCAAGGAGGTGATTTCCTTTGACGGAAACGCGTGAGTTGGGATATTATCGTGAACACTTGGGGGATGATATTAATTCACTGCCTGTTTGACACTCGATGAGTGAAAGTCGGCTCGTTAACTGTAAAACGGGCAGTTTTGTGGGGGGAATACGACGGGCAAAACCCCCTGCTAGAACTCCCTTGAACTATAAGGGGGTAAGGAGCGCCAATGTTCCCGTTTAAAGGGTGGGATATTATTGATGTATTTGTAATGGCATAATGTTCAAAACGGATTCATCCACATCGTTCATGTACAATTATTTAAAATGACTAAACAAAACAAAATCATGATTGTTTAAATGAAAACTAATCAATACATTTATGTTGATAAGTTTGCGTTCTGTTACAATTATGTTTTTGTAATGAACGATAAAAAAAACGTCGGTGTATGAAAAAAGTTAAGTTGAAACGTGTGCGCTATTTTTTCAGTTGTTCGCGCTGGTTATATTGCCGCATCCATGTGGACGTTCTATAGAGATACATTATTTATACCCTCGATAAAAGTACCAACTGTCGCACAATTTGCAAAGTTTTCCCTTTGTGTACGATCCATGCTGGTCATCGTTGTTAAGTTTATCGTTTAAATTAAAAATAGCGTGATTTCTAGAAAGTTTTCCGCGCTGTTTTTGTTGCCTCTCTGTTGCGCATCTATTTAACCCCTTGGACGAGGCAATTTGAAAACACAACCCCCGATGAGATATTATACCTCGTTCCGGCGACTCATCTCCATTTTGATTTGCGGGCGATGACGCCATGTCCTCCCCGTGATTAATAGACACGCAACTCATGTGTTGTCGGCGCTGCGATGAAAGATTGCAACTCTAGAGCGCTCTTGTTTTTTTTTGTTTTTTTTTTCATTGGCGAGAGCTGAACAATTAATTGCTTTGTAGCACTTCAGGTCGTATGTGCGTTTTTCGCCTATATTCCATTAAAGAAAGTAGAGTTACCGTGTCGGTATTTCTGTGCAATTTATGTACGCAATGACAAATACCCATTAAGGGTTTGTGGATTAGAATGTCTGCTTCGAGCGAACGCCTCTACCTAAGAACTTACACACAGTCATGTCGTTTTCAATTTTTCTTTTTATTCCACAAGCAAACATGTGATCCTTTATCGTATCTCATCATTACTTTACGTTTACTTTACTTTTTAATCATCACTGCTCTTACTCTATTTTGAATTAACTCATTGAACGAATGGAATGTTATTTCTAATAACTCCAATACAAGTTTAATATTATATTGATTATCGTTTTATCGTAATAATTCGATACAATTTTGACAATTATATTAGGATTTTTTATATGTCTTAATTTATACTTTTTATCGAATATGCCTGTAGTGTTATACAATGCTGTATCATTAACGAATTTATTATATCGATTCAGTTTTGTTTTTTTAAATAGTTCGTAGTCAACCAATTATTTTTAAAATTATTTTTCAATAATTCTGATAAAATTTGAGATTATATGCTGGTATTAAACTCGAGTGTTTTAGCTAGACACCGTCACTGCAACCGTCATCGATTTGTTCACAATCTTCTCACAGGACGCGCCCTTGCGCTTGACATGAACTTCTCTTGCTATCACCGTACTCTCTAATAATTGGATTACGGTTTTAGAGCTCTGTTGCATGATAGCAGGACGTTGTAATAGATCAGCAAAGTAACTTCTATTTTACATCACCGATCGGAATGTCGTTGCTGCCGCTGGTAGCGAATATTCTTCGGAATGTCGTGGATTCTTGGAATGTCCACCACCAACTCTTTCAACGACATTCCAACCGATGAAATAATATATGAGTTTCTTTAACTGTTCTAGAGGTCAGAATAGAGGTCATGTCAATGGCTTGATACTTACTACAGTAATAGCTGGAAAATATATAAGTGATACTTATAGGACTCGAAAGTAAACGCTCAAAATATTCACAGCGTAGTGTACACAAGCAGTTGAACGTTATCAAAGACGGTTGCAGCTCGTTGCTTAAAAACTTGTAATTTATATGACATTTGAACTGTTGTATTCTATGTTATTTTAATGGATTTTGATATTGTCGCCTAACTAGGCATATACCACAGTTTTTTTTTTAAATTTGATTTTAGTTGGTTGTAAGTAATATTGTTAGTAAACGACGTTATATGGGTTATGTTGTTATTATTTTATCAATCGCTGTGTGCTACAGATAAGCGTAAATGATTAATGGGGGTGTATCAAAACGGAAATTACAAACCCTTGTGCCAACAGTTCAACGAGAGGTTGATAAACTGCGCATAAGAAAGAGTCTGACGTTTTGTATTTAGAACTCATTCTCCCATACTTCTATATCGGAGATTGGAATCAACGTCACGTGGGACCCTTTAGTGCCGACGGCGCTGTTTGCGGCAAGAGTAGGCGACAAAAACGCTCGTTTCTCTCTGGCTGATGATGAAAAACAGTCAAACGGACGAACTGCTGTCAAAGCCAACATAAAAACATCCGTTAATCGCACCACATATCGGCAACTACGAAAAAAAACGCACACAAAAACAAGTATGATTTATTGTTTACTGTTGCGTGGCGTTCCAACCGATATGATTACTGACAACGTACGACGTTTTAAAGGCGAATACATTTAAGTACTGTGTTGTACTTATCGCCTTTAATACCTCACTTGGATTAATCAATTGGAACTACCAGCCCGACAGCTGCCAACAAAACAAAACAAAAAGCAAACAATTCCAATGTAGACACGTACGACGTAATGTTTGAGCAACATGGCTTTTACGTGATTGCTATTGGGGTGAGGGGTAGAGTGAGGGGGTGAACAGCCACCAAATATCTCGGCAGTGGTCTTGTTCTCTTCGTCTCTCATTAGTCAATGGATTCCGATTGTGTTCTCCTTTGCGCCGTTATGCCATTACATCGTGTACTGTATGTGTGACGCGATGTTTATAGTATTCTCACAGTGTGGTTAACCACAGTCTCCGTCGTACCTCGCCGCGACACCGAAAGGTAGCTTACATACCTTAGTGCCGTACTTCCTGTTTGAAGTTGCCTTGATCACCGCCAGGACGCGCGCAATTCAATTACGTCAGCGGGGAGTCCCCAAGAGAACCAACACTCGAAGTCGAGCTCGCACGAGCTTTCGATATATTCTCATTCGATTAAAAAGTCTACCGTCATTATGACCTCGCGCGTTTCTCTTTACTTGCAGCCGCCCTGCATGATTAGTTTAATATAAAGAAACAATTCGAGATTTATCTCTTTAGATCTTGGTTACGCTTCGTTTTTATATCTCGTAGATATATAAACTGATATTAGATAATGTGCTTAGTTTATATTTATCATTATAATAATATCAAATCATCTCAGTTACAACAAACTCACTATTGTTTGTTAATATTAATATATTTCCCTTTAGTTTCATCATTATATATTATGTGTTTAATTTAATTTAATTGCCAATTTAACCTAAACCTTTTCGAGTTGATTAAGTACAAAACTCGATCAAAAATGGCCCATTGGTCCACCAGTGACTGAATCTGTAATCTAAACGGATTTCGACGCAACGTTCTTTCAAATCATCTAGCTATACTCGCAAAACTTTCCATCATCATTGCAAACCATTCAATCATTCCGCTCTTTTTCCATTCTTCCTATCTAATAAACATCGAGTCATTATAATATCATCGTTTCAATACATCGAAAACATCTCTAAACCTACACGATCTCCTAATATCTACTACACATAATTCAGCGTTGACACTACTTGCTTTAATATTCGTTCACTACACGACAATATGATTTAAATGCATAATGGTTTGACATAGTTCAAAGCACAAAATCACCACTAATAGAAAATAGAAATAGACAGAACATGTCTACAAGTTACATGTTGTTGCTGCCATCAATATATTATGTGGTTAGTTGGTCGTTTTTTTCTTACGAGATTTGAATGGGGTACATCAATATAGGTGAGTATTGTTTACTAGACAGCAAAGTTGAGACTACAGTTGATAGATGAGACATCGAGAAGAACACACACTATATTGTTACAAATAGTCGAAGTGTTCGGGCCTGGTGTAATGCTTAAGAATGAGATCAATTTTGCATTTGATTTTGTTTCGAATATCTAGTTTTCTCATTTATTAGACCCGTATGAATTGGAGTAATCAAATTCGATTTGTGTAGTCAAATATCGATTCGAATGCTTTGCCTTATTTTCAATAACTCCAATGTACAAGGTAGGTTGCTACCGGTTGTTACAAAAGAGTTGCCAACTTAGATCCGTATCATTTCTGGAAATTTCGATTGAGCAAACACACAAACCAAATTTACTCCATTTTGACACTTTTCTTCGTTAAGAGTGAGTGGGGTGGGGGAAGATCACCCATTTACTCGATCCTCCTTATTTTTAGTTTTTATCGTTAAATTTTGATTCGTATATATTCTCATTCTACAACATTCGAACCGAGCCCGATAATGGATTGTTTTTTTGCTTGACAAAAAATCACCAATGTCACTGCTGAAGTTTCTGCTCGCTCGATTTGTACCCTGTTTCCGACGACGGCGTTTATTTGTCGCTCTTTACATAAGCGCAGGTCTCAAGCGTACCGCGTTCGGTACGCCACAAAAGCATGTACATTGCATTAAGTACTATAGGTAACTCAGTGATTTTGTGTCGTGGTTGCGGTTTTTATTCTCTGTGACGATTGATCGTTTTTTGCAAAGGAAATCTTCTTACTGTACGATATGCAATAAAGACAATCAAGTATCTTATCATTAAAGTTTCAATTTGAGTTATGTTTTGATACACGGAGTTAGAACATATTATCAATATGAAATTCCATATCGAAAGACATAATATTTCAAGGTAATATCAATATGGTTCTGGGAGAAATACTCTACGTGTTCTAAACCATCTCTATCAATATACAAACCTTTATCCATGCAAAGTCCACATATTTTGCGGCTATACTTTCAACGTATAGCCGCCATCACATTTTTCACTTTTCACCCACTCTTCACTTTTCCAAAGACTTCTTCCCGGAAGATCCACTTAACCACTGTCTCGGTTCGTCATTGGCACAAATCTAAAAGCTTCACTAACAGGTTTCTTTTATTTAAATTTAAAGATGTTACGGTAGATACTTGAAGCGGAAGAGTTGGTGTTCCTAAGCGTTATCTTCATTTTGGACCATCGTTAATTTTTTTCAAATCTTGTCGTCGTCTACTCGCGCACGAATACAAACTCGTTGTAATGATTCCAACGGTTTTCCTCGGCGTCCACTCCTGGCTTTAAATCGTCTTTGTTCCCGCCTGCCGTGCCCGAGCCGCAGCTCCCGGCCATCTTGAAGCCCTGCTCCTGCAGCATGTCGAACGCCTGCTCGATGAACGAGTGCTTGAGAAAGAAGCGCGAAGTGTAGCGATCTGAGAGGCCGTGGTCCGGGTCGCGGCTCTCGTTCAGAGTTTCGCCGAAGACGTCGCGACAAAGAGCCACGCGGCCGCACACTAGGATGCGGGTGATCTTACGGAACTTGACGTCGGCGAGGCCGTCGCGACCGAAAGCGAAGCTGCCACGGTAGCCTATGGTGATGTAGCCTGGGGCTCGGGCTGTAGTCAGCCCACCCTCCATATTGGTCAGCTCGGACACGTTCAGCCTGAAGCAGAGAGGAGGGTCACGTCATTAATATTTTTTAATAATTCTACAAAAGTTTAGGGAGGAGTCACCAAACCGTTGCTGCATACATATTCCTGGAACCCATCCCCCGACGGGACTAAGATAGAACGCTAGTGCCGAGAAAGATACCAGTCCAACACCTCGAACGCCTGCCTGCCAGCGTCACACTTGAAGAAAATATGCCCGAAGACTCCTTAACTTCCCCGACGTAATATCCATACAATTGTCCAGCGACACTACCCCTAAGAGTCAGCGCCTTGCAGAGGGCACCATAAGGTACACTGCTTGCATGGCGGTGATCCCCTCTACCTCAGTACTCACGTCAGTGTCACGTTGGACGAGACATCGTCGAGGAGCTCAACGAGTGTTCTCTACCTACCACACATCATGTTACACCATAAGTATATAGAACAGTGACGACACAGGTCTCAGGGGGTTCTAGAGTGTCGTCGGTGACACGTGGACATTGACCTTGAAAAAAAGATTCTAGCTCCCAAGGAAGGAATTGGAAAGTTTTCAAATCCACCATGATAAATTCCAATTAAAATCAAAATTGCTTGAAACCCTGCCATATGGTAATACAATACAGAAATGAAAAAAAAATCATTTGATCAGGCATTGGACCCGGGTTTCACGGATTGGTCGCCTTAACCACTCGAAAACCGAGGCGGTTACTTTATAACATTTGCTTTATGAGTGCATTATTTTATATTTAGATGAACAAGGTTCATTCAATTTCCTGGCGGTGTTTCTGTCTGGAGATTTAGCAGCCCTTGTCATCCGGGAAGGATATAGGCTTTGACTTCTTGAAACCCAACGGGTCACAGTGTGACTTAAAGACGTCATGAGAGTTGAGTGACGAGGGTCACATATAACACGGTTAGCCCGGCGTCTTGGGCAAGCCTAGCCCACATTGAATTACCAACTTAGCCTGTCCCCGTCGACTCTCTTGCCTAACTCCATTACCGCAGGACGCTGTCTCCTTCTCGGGCATGAACGGATTACACCCATAACTATAGATATCAAAGGTAGTGTTGACATCGTTCGTCTGTTTGAGCAGAGAAAACAAACTGAACAAACAAACACGCTAGAGCACGCAGAATCGTCGCCTCAGATGACACTAGTGGCCTGTCCTGGTTAATAACTAATTGCAACTGGAAACCGCGAGGAAGGATTGTGTTGACTCAAAGGCATAAACCCTTAATCAAGACGGTCTCGGGTTTATCTAATTTGATCATGTCTGAAAGGAGTCTAGGAGTTCTTTCTTGGATAAGTACGTGTTATTTAACTGGGTTGACTTTATGAATAAGAAATACACTCTCTTTATTCATTTTCTTTCTTTCTTTCTTTCTTTCTTTCTTTCTTTCTTTCTTTCTTTCTTTCTTTCTTTCTTTCTTTCTTTCTTTCTTTCTTTCTTTCCTCCTTCATTTTTTCGTTCTTTATTTTTTCGAGAAAGCGAATTTTATATTTACAATTTAGAGCTAACTGAAATAGTCTAATAACTAATTGTTAATAATACATAATTAAATGCATACTTTAATGTTACTAAGTAGAATATGTGGTACAATAAGGAAATTT
The DNA here is from genome assembly GCA_024449915.1 of Sweltsa coloradensis. Lineage (NCBI taxonomy): Eukaryota > Metazoa > Arthropoda > Insecta > Plecoptera > Chloroperlidae > Sweltsa > Sweltsa coloradensis. The sequence goes on from JAMZAV010000217.1 coordinate 327,611, forward strand.
AAAAATTCAACTTCACCGGGGACGGATCTCTTGTTTTTTTCTCTCTTGGGCAGACGCCCTCAACACTTGGCTAGACTAAGATTGTTGGCCCTTAGTTGTGAATTTTGCAGTTAAGCTATAAAAAACATAGTTATGAAATGTCGTTCAACATGAACATCACATGTCTTCTTATTTTCAGACAATAGTATGATGACTGTACATTTTTAAATATGAGTCAAATCTGAGCTTACACTAACTTTAAGGTTATTCCATAGAAACGAAAGGTTTAATAATTTAAAGAAAATAATGTTGAGTAATTATTCTTTCTCCCCTAAGAAAAGCCTTGAATTAATCATTGTGGTTCCTGTGAGATTCTTCACGTAAGGCTGACTGCAATCTCGTCTTTGGAATTAACGACCTATTCAAGAAGAAACTGAAGAGTCGCAAACTTTCTTTTTCTTGACATTTGAACCTCTGTCGAACGACTGCACTTTAGACGTTATTTAAGCCCTGACGATTCAAAAGTTTGGAAACTCAAAGAAAACTTAAACCGGCGGAAGGAATCAATCAGAGTGAGCCTTGAACCGAGTATTTACGATCATTACCGAATGTTATCGAAAAGGATTCTACCTAACTGGGCGACATGTCCTGAATGTAAAAAAGAAAGTGATGTTTTGTTGTGTTTTTATTCAACATTGAAGATACATCCAGGCTTGATATTACATGGAGATGAAATCTGCCACTCTATAATTAAAAATCTGTTTTAAATATGAAAATGAAAAACCAAGGTCACATTCATAAATGATTGCAAATTTTGTATTTACATTTCCTGTCTTAAAGACATTTTGCGAACTAAAAACTTGGTAATGTTAAATGTGGCCAACTTTTCAGCCATCTTTCTATGACAAACTATTGGTGAGAGGATGATACAATAGCCATATTTAGACCTAGATGCGACAACACGTCAGTATATACAATAGTCAACGTGTATACGACCAGTTCAATAACCAATATTCAGTTTTATTACCCACACTAAAATCCCTGCCTTACACGTTATTCGACCAACCGCTACAACAATCTCTGTTTGGGAGCCTCAAGCCATTAAACAAAACAAAACCCGTCTAGAATCATACAGCTTTAAGATAATCACGACGCGTTGTACGGTTTTTCAATTACCAGTGAACAAAGCCGGTTCATTAGAGACTTAATCGTGGATGGGGCCGAATTGTTCGCTAACTTCTATGAAGATAGTTTCCTGTGGATGGCGGGAATGCTAATGTCGCTGGAGAATCCGGAGCTATGCAAATCTCGATGTGTTGTTTTGCTTGTGTTATTACGTTGCTTGCTTCGGCGGCCTGTCGCTCGTCTCTTATCATTATGTTCCCTCAGACGCTTATCATAAACATGGCCACCATTGCTTTAGTTGCGTAGAGATAAGCGGGGCAAAATATCTGCATACTAGCATTTGAATCTCATTAGACAGTAACCTAAGAGACGTAACTGCTGCCCAGTTTTTAAAAAAGTTAGTTTAAGTCAATTAGTAATAACAAGAAATAATGATAAAAGAGTCTTTATTTTCGACTTGACGAAGCTTAAGGCCATAAGGCCATTTATTCTGCTTTACCAAGAATACAGATAAAAAGTATATCTACAGAATTTAATTTTGACTTTCATTACGATAAAAATAAGATTTCGTGATAAAATAAACGTGCCCGGGCAAAGCTTGCCCATTTTTAAAAAGCGAATACCCTTGTACTTATATATTGTCAGGATAGTTGCTAGAAAATTTCACATATCTATATTATAGAGTTTAATCCCAGATATCATATTTTGACCGGAAATCTCCTGAAAACCACTAATTCAGTCAAGATTTTTGGTGCCCGGATTTGATTAGTCTACCTACAAAATTAGATTTCCACATGTATTAAACAGTGGGCAGGACTACGATAGAAGCATAAAAAATGTGATATAAATTTATATGTATCGAAATTTCATAATTTATTTCTCGATTTGGATAGTTGGGAAACACTCCCGTAGGTGGAATTGTAAATATGTTTAATACAATTCAGAAATTAAAAATATTAATAGTATATGTTATGAAAAATTGTAATTGCAAATTTCATTTACACAAATAGATTTGTGTATGCTATTTTGTAATATGTAGCCAAGACATGTTTGTTACGTTTACCAAAATGCATAAAATGTTTTTGTTTTTGAACTCGCGTTTGTGGACCAACATGGTACCCTTTGTAAACGGCCTTGCCGACTGTTACAATATTAAACACTCTTACCCGGCACCTCCACCATTTCATGACCAAATTTTACCCAGAAAACAATTCTTCTTCGGAATTTGTGGCAAAAAGGGGAGTCAAACGTATGTACAATATATAAATATGATGTTCAAACCTTTGTGTAATAGAAGCGACTTATACGCTGATATGATGGTATTATAGTCAGAAATTACAAAAACTGCCTCCACCAGGGCACCGGACCTAACTGTCTATAATACCGTCATAAATAAATGTTTATACGTTTAGCTCCTTTCTGTCGCAAATTCAGAAGAAAATATTGTTCCTACGTCAAATTTAGTCGAGAAATGGTGGAGGTGCCGGGTAAGAGTGTTGCTTATTGTTTTATCATTGAATATTCATACAAAGGTTTTAATTTGTAAATAAAAGTGTTGTTAAAAATAAAAAAAATCTACACACAGTCAAAATATTGGTAGCAAAATTTATTCCCACCTTTCGACAGGGTGTGAAAGTAACGTTATCTTTAAACAAAATTAATAAATAGAAAAATAACAAGAGGTCGCTGGCGCGACCTCTTGCAGTGCCTTCCCGCGCCGGTACTTTCCGCCGCATGTTCTTTACTGGTAAAATAATTACTAATCCAAAGAAAGCGGAGTAATTAAACTTAATTTTTCTCAAATGAATTTGAACAAAATAAGAATGAAAAAAAACACTGTACCCCCTCAAAATATCAGTGCGGTAAAATATAAGAACTTTAATTGTCAGGAACACTTTATGAAAACAAAAATATAATGCGAGCTGATACGATTACCCAAAAAACATAATGTGAATTTATTTCATAACACTATTAATACATCCTTGGGTTAAGATTTTTCTCTGTAAATGGCCTCCTGCCGTTTACTGTAGGGCGCGATCAATTACAAAGGCATACATATTATAATGAACTTGGAACTTCAACCGACAATAAACATTAACTTTTTCAGTACGATAAAAAACTTTGTGAAAATCAAAATATTGAAAAACAAATAAAAGTAATCACATACAAAAAAAAACTGTAGAACTAACTCTAGTGTCTCTGCAGGCGTAGTCTCTTAGAAGCAATATGGATTGTTAATGCATACCACGTCTCTGGTTATCGCGTGATTATTTCGTATTGTCCTTATTATTTAGAAACGTGTTGAAAAGGCCACATCTAGCAAGTGCTTCCAAAATAAATTATAAGTTTTAGCTTTCTTTCTGGTGGTGAACGGTGCGAGCGTAGGATATTCTTATGGGGTAAACACTTCGCCGTCAACAAGTATACTCCTTAGAGCGTTGCGAGAATTCGCTACCAGAGCTCATACAAAGAACTTGGAGCATACTATCGTAATGAACTTAGAACTTATATCGACATTAAACATGTTGTAAACATGTGTATTCGGTACTAATGAAAAAAATGACTGGCGAAAATAATTGGTTTTTATACTCATATAAGACATAATGAAAGCAACAACAAAAATTGCTAATTTGTATTGTGACTGCTAGATCACCAGGCTTAATATTATGTGAGTAGAAGTTATAAAACGTAATTTTTAGTAAATCTCCCCTGTAACTTGAGAAAGATATAAACATCTTATATACATTCGGTTTTAAAATCTATTTAAAAACGCTTTGAGGTTTGAAAACATTATGTATACGCTTCGAAACTAGGTTTGAATCGGTTCAAGTCAAAAACATTCTTCGCGGGTTTGACTTCAAAACTGTTTTCAAAACCGTCATGTATACACCCACTACACTGCCACCCATTTAAAAGTAGGCCTAACAACTAAATCCAGTTTTGAAAACGTTTTGAGATCATTTGTAAACCAGTTCATCTCTAGTGAAAATTACTTTGTCTTCGGTTTGCCCTGGGTTTCTATTAGCGCACGAAACAGTAAAATAATAAAGTATGCCTTCACAATTTTGCCAAATCTCGACTTTATATGAAAAACGAATCATTTATTCAATTCCAATGGTAAACCTCGCACAACGCACTACCGGCGAAACCACCGGCGAATTATACTTCAAACTGAAAGGAGCCCGCAGCCTTGCAATCACTATATGAAACCGACTCCAAATTATATTTCTTCATAACTTGTGGCCGGTAACCCGTACATCGAACTCGCAACCTCCAGGAGGCTCTTTTGCGTTGCGTCACTGTTGCCGAGATAAAAGGCAGGGAACTCACTGTTAGTGTTGTGTAAGGAATTTTGTAAAGAACCGAGCCCACACTAATGTGTCGCGTGTGATGCCGTCAATTCGGCTGTCATGGTGTGTTGCGTAAGACGCTAGCGGATTGTTGTCAAATGTTTAGATATGTTAGTAATTATCACTGAGAAATATAAGGTCAAGATTCCTGGCTATATTTTTTTATGCACATGTAGTTACACAGGGAGCACCCAAATAAAAACTCGTATTCGAATGTTTACTCGAGACAACCCCTCGAACGCCAGACATGTGGAGTAACCACTCAGGAAACAAAAAGTAAACAAACTTCCACGCTAGACCATGCGGCCAACCCATGATCTGTTCAAAATATTTAAATGTCTCAATACCATTGATTAGATTAATAATTAGATGATGAAATGAAGAATATAAATAGTTTTATGCAATTTTTAGTTTTATGCAATTTTTTAATCAAATGATCAAGGTATGAATTTTTGTAAGTAACATTGTGATCACGCAAAATTGGTAACATACCATGAAGGTAATCACTGCCATACGGTCAAATCTATGGCACGTAGCCTACTCACAGCGTCTTCTAACGTCGAAATATATTTAAAAAATCACGTATGTTTGTATATTTTAGGTGAATATTTTAATCTCATACATGAATAAACATCAATACATAAATCAAAGGTGTTGATCTTTATTTAACCAGTGTAATAAGATTTAAATTCTCAGTAAAACGTATACTAGGAGTGCCGTCGCGTATATTTTTATTTTTATTGTTACATCCATATTTTGAATTACATAAAAGTAAGGTATGATAATGTTTTGCATGAACGTGTTATAAGCTATCAATATTTATCAACGCTCAGTTGGACGCGTTGATAAGCGAGCACGTGCTATAGCTATACCCACATTGCACATTTTTTATTATAAAATTTGCGCCGTTCGCTGTCCACGGGGCCAAGTTTCCAATATTAAATATAACTTTTTAACTTTTTAAACGATTTTGCCTCAAAACTAATGGCATTCAATCGAGAACGAAGCTTGCGGATGTCCAAATTTCAACTCGATCCGAGCCTCCGTTCGAACGTTACGGTGAGACATACAAACAAACAAAACAAAACAAAACAAAACCAGTGACCATTTTTTCCGGCAGAGTCAAATGGAAACGCTCGCTTTGCTCGCTTGATTATGATTCTGTATAAATTTTGGGCTAGAATAAATGTATTTCCAAATTAGCAATATTATTTTCAGTGGCCTAAATTACTATTTTTGTCGATTTGACTTGAAAATGAATGTTGAAATTAAATTCGTTTTGAAGTGGAAACCTGGTCAACGTTATATTAACAGGAGGGAATAGCCACAGGCCATTTGATGACTCTCATACCCATCATTTTTCTTGATCACGACCCAAGAAAACTACGGGTACAACCTTTCGTATGGATAGCAGCTGGTATCGAAGTGGCAACCTCGCGAATGAGGATATTGCTTCTGACGCGTTAGGTGAAGCAGTCCCAATACCAATGAAGATAAAAAATGAATGCTTTTTGTCATCTGAACATCTGATGACGCGATATGAATATGACTTCACGTATCTTAACATGATCATCAGTCCTACATCTTTTGCTTATAGTGTAATTCAAACATTTCAATTTAACTTATACTGATTTCATATGAGACAAGACATAACAACACTATACATTTATACTCAAAACATTCACACTATACATTTATACTCAAATTATTCTTTGTCGTCGTCGGGGAACCCCTTCCCTTTGACTACCTCCCCGACGGCGACGACAAAGACAACATGGACGGATGATGACACAGACGGAGACGACCACGACGTGGGGGAACCCCTGCCCTCCCCATATGCTTGTGGCTGGTTCTGACCAGCACAGGCCTGTCCACCCCTTGTCCCCCCGCGTCATCCCTTACGTCCCTCCCTTCGTCTCGATTAGCCAAGTTGCATAATTATGAGACGTAAAGCAATATCCAACCCAATCCAATCCAAAACATTATTTAGCTATTTTAACTAAACGCATCTCAATTGACGACTAGTGATTTACCCGCCCCCTGACGTCACGAAGCAACGTGGCGGAATGATGTGGGATAGATCCTCATTCAGCAAGATGACGCCTGCTGAACGGCGCAACACTTATCACGCTCTAACTTTTATTCTATTCATAATTTGGAAAAAACCTTTGGAATAATACGTAGTAAACATATAATTCCTTCTAAAAGTGATGATCTCGAATTTTTAGACACAGCCGTAAACTTGTTATATCGATGTACGTATTATACATGGAAAAAAATATTAAAAATTATAAGTTTTGTCAACTTCTATTTGACAAATAACTTTCAATCGGATTTCAACAAGACCTCATTCAAAGTATGCATCTGACTCTTAAGACAAGAAATAAATTAACTTTCTAGATAGAAAGTGCACTGAACGAAAATTCACAGCATAGACTTATATGCAAGGTGTGTGTTTTCATAACAAATACGCACTTTTGACGTGCGGGTGAGCCGTGAAAAACTACACTCTGCATATTACTCTATGCTGTAAATTTTCGTTCAGTGCACTTTCTATCTAGAAAGTGATTTATTTTTTGTGAATAGTCTGATGCATATTTAAAAAGATATCATGAAATCCTAACAGTAGTTTTTTGTCAATTGAAGATGAGAAAAGTTATAATCTTTGATATTTTTTTCATGTATAATACGTACATCGATATACCAAATTTACGGATGTGTCTAAAAATTCGAGATAATCACTATGAGAAGAAATGATATGTTTTCTACATATTATTCTAAAGGTTTTGTCCAAATGTCGAATGGAAACAAAGTTAGAGCGTGATAAGTGTTGCGCCGTTCAGCAGGCGTCAACTTGCGAAATGAGGATTTATCCCACCTTCTCGTCACGTGACTTAGCGCTCCGCCCATCACCAGTCGTCAATTCTCTCCAGATATGGTCAGTCAGTTCTATTCCAGACACGTCCCTTCCCCCCTTCCACTGCTGCGAGATGACACTGAACAGATGGCCAGAACACACTTAGGCAATGCACCCAGCGCTCGCTCGAGGCCAAGATTGCCTTGCGTAACCACCGATAACCGATATACGATGGAATCGCCACACACGCCACCCACACCACAAAAATCACGCTCCAAATATTTTTATTAAAATTCGTATTGTCCCAAATACAAACATCAGGTGAATTAGTGTAATGCCAATTTATAGTCAAAGGATGAAGGTAGAAATGTTTTTAAGTAACATTGTGCTAACGCAAAATTGCTAGCAAACAATGACTTATTAACTATTGGGGCGAACAGATTATGATACATTACGATTATCTTAATCAACATTTTGGCCTTTCTTATGATCCGATTTCATTGCAAATTTACATACCAATACTTTACAATAGTAAAAACCACCATGCAAAAGGACGTTAACGTATGTTTCAATCTTCTTCATATAAATAAATAAAAAAATCTCTACAAGATAAAAACGTGCTACAAAACATAATTTGATTGGACACTCTTGATAAACTATTGAATGAAACTAACTGTTTTTTGGCACTATACACAACTGTTTGGACATGACTAATCGCATTCGCCCTGCATTTTGGAATAATTTGGCAATATCATCGTAAAGTTTGGCAAAACGTATGCACAAATATTTTGATTTCGTAATCTGAATATTTTCTGTAACACGTGGCTTCGCAACTAATAACGCCAGGAAAATTTATTTGGTAGTATTCTATTACCAAACTAGCGAGGCGATGCGAGTTTGAGTTTCGTTGTGATAACGCAAAATTGATAACGGACTTTTGATGATAAACTATCGCAATGTGTAAAATGTAAAATTTTACGGCTGACTAAACTTGCATTTAGGAACACTTACGCCCCTCAAAACAGTATGAAATTTCAAGGAGTGATGCTGTGTGCTTTTGGAATCATAATTGTAAAGTTTCGTTGATATTGGTTAATATCTTCTACCTCAAATAAATGCATAGGTCTTGACGCGCTCCAAATGTACACACATACATAATGTATAAACTTTTGCAAACCTATAAGGCCGCTCCCGAGAGTCGCGCCCTAAAAATGAATTCGTATTAAGAGGGAATGGGACACATTTGGCTGTTAGCAAATAGCTATTCGCTCGGCCAAGATGCATCCGACGTATATGAAACTTTGCAAAGTTGTCAATAAAGCATACATAGACAGCCCTGTGGTCATAGATTTTCCAAATTTTGACTTAATCAGTCAGAAAAAAATCACGAATATGGTCAATTTTAGAGTTTTTAGCAAAATCAAAATTCGTGAAAACTTATTTAATTTTTATAAATTATTTTAAAACAAAATTTACAAATGTGTTACTGTAGAGCCCTATAATTCCACATTTGTGACATATGTTCAAAATTTCAGACACCTGTGGTGTCAGTTGGCCGAGCGAACAGCAATTTGCCTAAAACGCATGTCCTATACTCTCTTAAGAGTACCCACTCAGTCACAGAACTGATTTTCAGTGGGGTCCATTAAATTAAGGGCCAACCAAGCCTACCCTGTAGACGCCGACACCATCGACGAACGAACAATGAGCAACTGGAGACCGGAATAACTAAGTAGGTAACACAGATCAAGCAGGAAATGATTCCACCCGCCGACAGCACCAGAATCAACATGTCTGATTCGGAATATCCTTAGAATTTATTATGTGCCTCGTTGCTGGGACGGCTCCAAATTCACCGTTTACAAATTCCTAAGCCAAGTCCACGTCCAATTTAGAAGTTAAATAACTTCTGCCTATAGCGGGAATCGAACCCAGGAACTTCTGAATTGGAAGCAGAGACGCTAATCACAAGACCAACGAACCACACAATATTTTTGCAGCTCCAAGAATTGCAACAAAAACTATGCTTAGCAAGGCAAGAGTGAAATAAAACGTGTAATAAGAATTAAGAATTTACCTGCAGTGTTTGCCAACAAAACAAAATCATTCTGCTACAGTGTTTTTGTTTCTTCTGAATTTACACAACTTTTTACTCTGAATACTAAGAGTTTTCTCGTTTTACTAGAACAGGGAAATTTAAAACAACAACGTTAGAGGTAAATCTGGCACTCCGGACAAAACGTATTACGGATATAACACGGACTAAACACAGAAATTGGAGTTTCTCTAACAATAATTCTCACACCAAACAGCTATGTTAGCCACATTTAGAAGGGAAGGTAGCATAGTGGAACTTTTCTGTGATAAATGCGTGTATCACAAAATAATAATGGTGCACATTTCATGCACGGGTGCAGGAGCATATTGAAAGTGGATTCACAAGCTCCTACAACTCCTACAATTTTCATAAACGTATCTTTGAGCGTTATATTCTTCTTGATGGAGTTACCGGGTTCATATATATTTGGCTGACACTAGCTCTGCAGCTTCATCCTCAGGGTCTTCAAAACCATTCTGTATCACTCCTGTTTGAAGGGCATTTTCAAAACGAAAAAAAATACGAAAGTCAATCTGATGTCATGTTATTTTTTAACGTTCGATATGACATACGCATCGTCTTACAGAAAACTGCCACATATAGAGGTGTTCTGCTCCTTTGTCTTATAAACCCTCTTTCAGAAATATATAAACAATTAAATATTTTACTTCCATATTTTATTTATTATTAGCATTATATTTCAAGAACTTTGCATTTAATGGTTTGGAGAGCACTGAATATCTTAAAATATCAAAGAGTTTTAATAAAATATAAAATAACGGTGGTTAAATGTTATGTAGTTTATAATTTTCATGTATTTTCTGTTATTTAGTATATAATTTAGTTATACGCTCGTACATGAGTGACTGTGTGTGACCTCAAGCACCCCCTCGCTTTGAGGTCGACTACAAGGTAGCGAGCGGTAGGGTCGCCGCGGGCTCACTTCAAGCCTGGCTTTGATCTACATCTCAACGTCAATAACTCGGAAGAAGGGTCGAACTCGACCACGACTTGTAACTTGCTCAGCAGGAAACTTGATGATGACGTCACCCGATTCATCTTCGTGTCACCTATTTGACAGGATAATTATGTTCGGCTTGACAAGTAATCCTATAAACCACAAGTTCGGAGTAGATTGGGAAACTTACTTGGGGCTACACAATACGGTCTGATTAAGCACCTGGGGTTTTGCGTAGCCATTCAAGGGGAATCCCTAGACCTAAATATATTTCGAAAAAATGCAGTGAAGATTTCTGAAACGTTAGTAGAATGTAAGAGGGACGTAATAAAAGAGCAGAATATATTTTTGATTTTTTTTTGACGGGACACAACCTCAGAATCAACAATTATATTCAAATTGTCCGAATCAATCCAGCAAGTTCAAAATTAATTTTGAGCAGCGGTTTTTTGTATATTGTTTCTACACTCCTTTATCTACAACCTAAATATAAGGGAAACTGGTTGTCTGTAGTTTCTGGCGTTGCGCGATTTTTCACGATAATACAAAATTCGAAATTGTACCGGCAGCTGAAAAAAGTCGTGCAACGCAAGAAACTACAGAAAATCATTTCCCTTACATTTAGGTCTAGGGATTCCCCTTAAAAACATTCCATTTTAAATCTGAATTAGTTGTTAAATGCAAGTATTCGTCGTAAGTCGTAACAAATGTTATAGATAGAGAAAATAATGATTAAAAAATGTGAAAGTATGGAATTGTTTTCCAGAAGAATACAGTTAATTTTTATAAGATAACTAAATAGATCTTGAAATAGTACGCGTTCAATAAAATATAAAATAACAGTGTTTATAAGTTTAATTTGTTGTTTTAAATATATTTCTAACTCGTTGCGAACGTGAATGATATATACGTGGTTTTACCCGGCACCTCCACCATTTCCTGACAAAATTTGACGTAAAAACAATTTTGTTTGGAAATGGCGGCAAGTAGTGGACACAAAAGTATGTATCCTTAGATATTCATATAAAAGTTTTTTATTTGTGGGTCAATACAAATGTTGTTAAAAATAAAATTCGAAATATTGGTAGCAGTAAGATATTTCCACATTAGGACATGGTGTGTTTTCTTAACAATATTATAATTTAATAACTTTTCGAGTGAACGTCTCTCCGTTTCCCCCTTGATAAGTGCTACGAACATTTTCGGATAAATACAAATGTTTTTGAGAGTACTTAGCATTTTCCTCACCGAGAATAGCAACTGAGCGGGGCACAGAATATAGCGCGTCCTCTACACGCGCAGTACGCGAGTCGCGAACGAAACTTCTTGGAGCAGGGTTTCTTTTATTTACCTCCGAAATATTACAAGAACCTGTTCCAAGAGATTCCTTTCAGTGCAAATTCTGTCCAATGCAAGTTCAGATTATAATCATTTAATAACTCGATATTCGGGATCCCGCCAACAGCTATCTACTAGAATGGTAATTCAAATAAGAATTTGAACAGTTAATAATGAGCAGCTATGGTTAGTCGTGACACAATCCCGTATGTAGAATTGATTATACACATGTGAGTGTCTTACGATTAACAAAATCGAGAAACAAACCCTCCCTCATACCTGCGTTAGATAATTGTAATACTATTTGTTGGGTTAGTTACAAATATGTTGCAGTACCGGTAACGTTCCATCCATACTGCATTAACCATACAGAAGTAAACTAAGTTACCGTCATAGTTAATTAAAACCAAGTCAAGGTTGATATTTTCGTTTAATGGATAATCATGATTTTTCATCAACACAATTTTTTTTCAATTATATGTTTGTGAGCTAACATGTATAATATGGAATAACAATGTCAGATGTGCTATCAATGTGATCAAGATGGTACAACAAGACGTGGCCTAAGAGATTACAGCCTGATTTAAGATTTATGGTATGTCTGGTATATCATAGGTTATAATACGAGATTATGTTTAACTTTACATTATTATAGCAGCTCTAATTAGAATGACAGCCTTTGTATTGCCTATGACATTTACTGGAACATGCACATAGTTTACCGTCTTTCGGTTGGCATTTTCCCTGTGCTCGTATACTCACTCATAGATCGTAGGGTGTTCTTAATACACCCATTTTACATTCTAGTTATTGACAACCACTGACATTATCTCATAGTCGTTGCTTCAAAATATCCATTCGCAGAATTTTCATCTGGATATTTGCGAGGGGCTGGTTTAGAAATGAATTTCCAATCTTGTCTCCTACTCACGTTGAATGTATAAAGATATTGAAAATAAATTCAACGTTCCACGTTTCACAAAACACGTGTTATTTATGGTGGCAAGGGAGACTTTTGCTTGTAATATGATACGATGTTTGAAGGAATTCTGCTAGTGTCTTGGAGTTTGGATGACGTAGATATGGAGTGAACGCGGGAGGTGATCCGTAAGGATCGAGCCTGCTATACTTCATTGCGGAGGACGTGCCTGTCTTTTCAGACGATTCTATAGACACATCGAATTGTTCTACATGTCACTATTTTCTCCCAACAAAAATGTAATCATTTGTTCCTTCGCGCTTAGTTTTTTTAAAAAGAATGATAGCATTTTAAATGGGCTATTACCCCCAAAAATGATTTTACCACATAATCTATAGCATAATACTACACTAAAGTGTAAGTTTAAAAAATATATCTTGTAACTGTGATTTCACACGAATTTTGTAAGTTTTTTTTAATCCTGAAATTGACAAAAATTGGAGAATTTCTTAAATCTACTTTAATTAACCTGCTTGCGTTTGTTCCACATAGATACTAGAGCATCGCACCAATCTAAAATGGCCCTTTATAACATCGTGTCTTGAAACTGTGCAAAATTGCACTCAAACACGCAAAAATATGCCGTCCAAAATCACACCCTGTCTTGGTAATCAGCATAATATTTTGAGAGAACCACTTGCCCAAATAACAAAAACAAAATATAGCGGTTTTACAGAAAAGGCTGTTAAGTATGTTAATAATGGTCAATTAATTTGGTTTAAAATCCTCCAAAGTCACGAGGCATAAAGATCGTCCCCATGTTATTTCTTATGGGAGATTTTTGCCGATGGGACCTAGCTCGAAAATTACAGTTTGACAATTTTTTTTTCGGGTCATGGTGGACCCAAAAATTTTTCTGTTATTTTTTAAATTCATATCTAGTTGTTCTGAATGATTTTTTTTTAGTTAAGCGGGTGAATACCCCGAAGTGTGATTTTTATACTGTTGGATTAGTTCGAGCAAGTTTAAAAAATTGATTAGGAGTTTGTTTATAGAATGGATAAGCGGCTCTATCTGAGTACATGTTCATAATATTACTTAGTTTGTTAGTAACGGGCCTTAAAGAGTCCATTTAGGAGACAATTTGTAGTAATTTCCTGAGCTTATGTAGGAGACATGTTATTTTAAATGTCAAATGTTGTCTGAGTGAGAGGTGCACATACGTACCCTTTTTAAAACCCTTACTAAAGGATAAAATAGATGTCAAAAGTGGTTCGAAATATGGAAATTCGCTGAATTTTGCGATCAAGCGATTTTGGAGAAACGAGAAGTTGGCTCAAGCAATTGTCTTAAGTGCTAAGGCCACTGACAGCACTTTAGTATTATATGGTTAGGTTATGCTGATGCATGTGGATTAAGGTTTATTTATTGCGTTATTCATTTTGCATACAAATAATACCACTTCTATAATTAGATATGCAAATACAGTTGTATCGTTTTGTAAGCACACATTACAATTGTATTTGCATTACTAATGTAATCATGATATTCGCTACCGCGTATTACATTGTATATCATGCGATCCCTCATTACCATAGAGTTAAATGTTCTATTTCTCTGCGTTTAGTGCCACACGCTCGTTGCATCAAGGTAACAAGCGTCAAATGCAAAACTGAGAAATAATAGCAATGTGAAATTCCCACAGAGTCAAGTAGTTCAAGGGCGCGAAGTTCCTCTTTATGCATCACGTTTCTGTCCGTCCGTCAGTGCGTGTGTCACGTCTCACGATAAAAACCGAACATGACCTCCGATTTATACGCGTTTTGTTGACCTTGCCCTTCAACAAGGATCACATCATGTTCGGTTACGTTGGGGTTAGAGGATGAGGTGACTTTTAAACCATGGTGAATTTTACACTGAAATAAACGTGGTATAACAAAGGCAAGTTTCGCTCCCGTTCTTAAGTACTCCCATCCAGTGCTTGCCCAGCCAGACATCGTTTTATTACCGCGGTTGGAACACGAGCTAGAAAAGTCCAAGGTCGTTGCAACCTGCGGAATTAACCCACCCAAGTATAATAATAACATGCCGCATTCTAGATGTTATTTGCTCGTTGAATACTTTGATGTATAAATTACCCACACATAACAAAAACTTGTAAAAATACAGCCAAACCTTACACACTCAAAAGAAATGAGATCTAAAACAAAGGGCCAAGGTCATCTACCCTTCCACATTTGCGCATTCTTAATTCATAAACGTACAGTGTCCCGTAACAACATCCTTGAAAAGCTTGGCAAAATAGAATTTGCAACTATTAATTTAAACGTAATAGTTCATCCAAATTCTTTTTTTCTAATTAATTTTAACGTAATGGCCATGCAAATTCTATTTTGCCAAGCTTTTCAAGGATGTTGTTACGGGACACTGTACGTTTATGAATTAAGAATGCGCAAATGTGGAAGGGTAGATGAGCTTGGCCCTTTTTTTTAGATCTCATTTCTTTTGAGTGTGTAAGGTTTGGCTGTATTTTTACAAGTTTTTGTTATGTGTGGGATCTCATGACTTTTTCCATTGCAAAATTATTTGTTAAAATATAATAATTTTATCAAAGTCGATTTAATTGCTATGGTATTACCAATTAACAATAGAATGAAAAAATATAGTGGCCTAAAGACTTGCTTTTTATAAACAATATAGGCGATTATTGTCACGTAACTATAGTTACTTGTTGATTGTATGCCTGTTTAAGGCTTATTTTAAAACCTTTATTTGGAAGCCTTCCAGCATTTTTTTTTTACTTTTTCTTTCAAAGGGAATTACATCACTATTACCTTAATGTCAATGTAAAATATGAACGTTGTAGGCCCACCCGTTTGGTTAGAATCGCTGGGCAATTGAAACTGACGAATTAGATAGTAGTAGTAGCCAGTAGTAACTAACATCCTTAAAGTGATTTTGAGCATGTTTCAAGTCATTTTTTCACCAAGAAGGAATGCTCGTACCCCAAACCAAATTCGACATGTGTTGTCAGATACCTAAATCCCCCCGATTTTGATAGTTTTCAAATTCACATCACGTTTCATGACGGCTGGGTGACACCTCGAAATCACCCCAACTCTGCTTGCTGTATAAGGTGCCTGAGTGTGTAGCGCACCGCGGCTTGGCTGCGGTGCCCTAACGGGCACCTAGATTATTCGATTTTTAAAATCTGTATGGGCCACAAAGTAATAATGTAAAGAAAAAAGCTTTTTTTGGTTTTCGGTACAATTGAAGGTCTAGACATTGGCGGCGGACTAAGATTAATCTGTTTAAACTTATCATAGAAGACATGTTTACCTTGAACCTGACTTGAGTGAGACTGACAGTGAGAAGCTTTGATAGGTTTTTACTCTGTATTATAAAGAAGCTATTCACAGAGTTACGTACATATACACTGATTGAATGGAATATTATTTTAGCTACCGATATCAACGATAATAATGTGTGTTCTCGGCCAAATAAACAACTTATGTTTACAGAAGAAGACATGCTGTTGTAAAGATGGAAATAGAAACGTTTTTCTTGACACGTCAATAGAAAAAAAAGGTTGGAAGTATCAAAATGGAAAACACGACAAATTACAGTATTTCAAACAAATCTCTAGAAAGCTACAAATATAGAAAGCTATACATGTTGGGTACGTGGTATCGATAGGACTTCAAACTGTATATAGATTGAAATATCATAAACATAATTTTTTTTTTAATGTTTTAAAACATTAATAAATAATTTGTTTGATAATGTTACAAATTACAACAGAGTTCGATTATAGTAGTGCTTTAACTTTTTGAAAAGCAAACCCACATTGCGCTATGAAGATTTTGTTTCTGTGTTAACTAGGCCCTTTCTTCTTTATTAGTATTATTATTTTATTATTATATTATTACTTGGGTTGTACTTACATTGAAGAGAGTCCGAAGTGAGTTGCCTCCTGGTGGAGTCTTCGCTTCTCGCGGAAACTCTCGGGCAACACGAGAGACTGGTTGCGAAGAAAGTCGAGGATGTATCTGAAACAGATGGAAACGAACGCTCACTTTCTATCCTAAGCTCAACAGGCATTCTCTTAGCTTATATTACATTTTTAGGGCAGGTGAGGTTAATAATATAATGAATTATTTGGACTATACACTGTACTTGTAAATAAAGAAAACAAGTTTTTACTATAATTAATATTTTTTTACTATTGTAAAAACTAGTTTCCTTTATTTACAAGTTCAGTGTATAGTCCAAATAAATTTAACTATAGTAAAAACTAGTTTTCTTTATTTACAAGTACAGTGTATAGTCCAAATAATTCATTACATTATTCCTTAGCTAATTCGCAATATTTCAATTTACTCAGCTCCCTTGAGATCCCTTAAGTGATTTTTAGATAATACTGCAATATGATTTGTACCTATCATTTCATATTTTTTTTAAATTGAGTAGGATAGACTTTAAATAAACAAATAAATTTCACTTTTCCAAAAATTGACCGAAAAAATATTAAAAAGACAATTTTAAGTAGGCCTACTTAGATCTTATTAAAAAAAATCAAAACTACCAAATAAGTCTGCACGTTCTCATTGCGTCAAAATATTTAAATCAAATCTGCCATGATAGGGCCCGTACAAATTTGATCTATTATAAAGAAATGTACCCACTTCTATATATTACGTAAGAGTATGGTTTTAAGAAAACGAATATTCTTTGAGAAAGATACAATAAATGAACAAAACAAAATATCAAACATCGAATGTCACACTTCATCCAAACAATCCAAAAGTACAACTTCTCTACAAATAAGCTTGGTACATATCAATTCTGACAGCTGGTTTGTAGATTTCAGCAGTTTCGTATCTGAAGATTCTCACGCACATCTCAGATTTATACTTGAAACGCCTCCTGAAGAATATCCACCTTCCCTAACATTGCGCATCATACTTGACCTTTAAACTAATTTCCTTAACATAATCATAACGTACTACTCTTTCCCATCTACTTTACTTTCTGCTCAACTCCCCCGTATTTAATTATCACTTATATTTATGGAAAAACTCGTCTGAAAAATAAAAAAGTTTTTAATGAAAGACTATGGTGGAAGCAAGTAACATACTTTAGTCAATTGCACACATTGAGGGAGAAAATTTTAATTTTCGATAACAAAACTCAATAAAAACATTCAAGGTTTAGCAACATTGTGAAAAATGAGGTTTAAATTACACGAAATACACGGAATTAATGTGCCTATTTTACCCATAAAGGTTAAATAATATAATGGAACCTTCAATACCCTTAATCGATTCTTCCCGTTTAAGTGAATTGCCTAATTTATGCAAAAAATAAAAAAACTTCTCTGCATTTAGTCAGATTTATGTAATGATACTCGTAACTACCTGGCCTATGTAATATCCTCGTCGCGATTTAACGTTGCTAAATGCTGAGCCAACGTTTATAAAACAGGCTTGGTATGAACTGATTTCAATAAAACTTAGATTTCTATGCGAACAGAACACATTTTCCGGTCTGATTTAGGAGAACTCCGAACAATGCTCGTACTAAATATAGGGCTATGTAGCTGGGGGCTTTAACATTGTACTTTGTCCGATAGCGTGTATTTGGTACTATTTTCTGGACGTGACACCAAACTGTATCGGCATCGATGTTGAGCTGAGAGTTTAGCCAGAGTTCGATGCTTAGTTCACACCTATTTGTCCGGTCTGGGCTCGGCTCGCTTTATAAACGTGTATATAGTCAGATACGCTAGACCCTTCCAGCATGACATGAACGCCGAGATTGCAAGAGCAAGTAAAATACATGCCCTTGGGGAGATGAGAGAGAGAGAGAGAGAGAGAGAGAGAGAGAGAGAGAGAGAAATGCAGCGGTTAGGTCTCTCTCACTCTCACAGTTTCATCATACATCAGAGTTAGTGAAATTTGGCACTTTAACTAATCACTTGTTCGAAACCCTAATAGCGTTGCCAAAACATCGTTCATACATTTGAAGTGGTGTTGTGGTTTAGCGCTGTGAACCTTACCAGGACAGACTAAGCCTCCTCAGATGAATAACTAGGTATGTTATCTAGGAATAGTGGGAAGGGAAACCGTTAGAAACCTTGCTGCCTACCTATACCTCCAGCGTCACGCGCGAGACTGATTCGGGAGATCACAGGTTCGACACCCGCCGCCACTGGCAATCCAGACTGAAAGTTGGTTATAGGTTTTTTCTTATGATCTTTAATGCGAGTGCAAGGCATTGAGTTGAGCCCCCTTAAACAGTCTTTCGACATACCCTTTACAATTACTGTCACTCCAAAACACCTCCCCGAGGAGGGGTCGACATTCAAATTGCCCCTGGGCTGTTTAAAAACGATAATTTAAAATTTATCAATAGATATTATAATTTAGTCTACCACCGTAAAATAAAGAGGTTAGAAAAAGGGTAGTATGCCCCAAACATAAAGTGTCTCCAGCCACTACACAATAAATTGTGAGAATAAACAAAATTATAAATTATGTCCAATAGAATATCGCATTTCGCTTATTGACGTAATGTCAAACCTCATGTTAAATTTACCGTGGGAATTAAACATGGTATCAGATACAATGCCCCACTTCAGGTGAACTAGGTATGTTGCGGATAGGACATTTTGTGAATGGATGTCCGAGCGCTGTTCAAAACGACTCAATCCCTTGCATTCGCCTTAACGACCGAGGAAAACCTCGAAAAAAACTTCAGTCATGATTTTCGGTCACGGCGGGATTCGAAACCGGGACCCGAATAAGAGTCTCGCGCTTAGCGCTCGAGCCAACACTGTCGGTCCTCCAGTTAGGATATCTGCCACCATGTTTCTAGCTGCATGACAACCTCCCGTATTCAAGTTGTAACGTGTACCCCGCGAGCTACCTGTATAGTGTATGCCAGTGTTGGATGAGTCCATCCAAACTGTAATTATTGTGTCCGACATTGATCTATCCGTGTATCACGCCAGTGATCACTCAAGTTCATACAGCTCTCATTATTATTAGAGTGTACTGAGAGACGCGTTGTACTTCGCATCTGATCAAACTGCCATAACCCGTCCATAAATATTTTAACCCCCGACAGGTTGGATAGTGGTTTACTATTGATTGCTTTGCCCCATACCGGAACCATTAATAATGAATGGACGTTACGTTCTCGAGACGTTGAAAGAAAATCAGTTTCGCGCAAATACGACCCGGGCTTGTGCGTCGATAACTTGTGCGATTTCAATTTGGTTTTAATGGAAAACTGTCTGTGAAATGTGGAGTCTATATGAACATTATCTTGACTTTGCACTTGAAATAGATTCTGAAACAGTCATCGTATGAACTGTTTATGTGTTTTAAACGCTTCGGTCTAGATAAATATAGACTCAACATCAGGACTCAACAAACGTCCTTCAGCGACTACAGTAGTACGTGATTCAAGTCTCTCCCGAGAGTATTATCTTCTTGAAAACGGCGAATCCTATCAAATATCCCGTGCACATAACACACAAACTATCCTATTACCCCGTTACGTTCAATTATTTGAAGAGATGAAAGTATCTTTATTTTCTACGACATAATATTTCAACAACAGTTTCATTGCTCACATCCTTATAGAACGCGGGCATAGTATGTCAATGATACTATACGTGACCTACATTGTTATTGTATCCATATCATCAAGTTAAGGCTTGTTTTTACGTTCATGATGATTACTATTATTATTATTGTGTTTTTATTATTATTGTTTTGGTGACACACTTTGTGTTATGGGATTCAGATCGTATTTTTACTACCAACAATATGATATTTGTTTTTATGGCCATATTGGAAAAATAGTAACAATGACTTTACAAATAAGAACCATCTAATTGTTTATTTGGTGTTAAAATATGTGTATCGCGCCGTTTAACAAGGAAATGGCTATCCTTTTATAAGTTACTTTATACTTTAATATTGTTAGGTTTATAACAACACTCTTAGGGGCAAATTTACTCGTGAAATGAGTAGTGGTAATGAATAAACATGAATTAATTTATATTTACTAGTGTAACATTGCTAGGTTTAAATTTAATTTATCGTAGTTATACAATACATGTTTCACGATATAATTGTTATAGAAACACTAACGTTCGTGGGATTTATTGTACGGAATACGATCCAGATATTTAAGCCTCCAGTACAACCTGGATTGTCCAAAGTCTCCTGTCTGACCTCGTTTAAAAACTTAATGGAAACAATAGGTATTTCTGTCACGTTTTGTTTCAAGGTGTACAGTCATTATTTGTGCTCATGCCTTGTCATATGCATGAATGTATTTAAGAGGGTACGTGCACGGTGCACCAAATCTTGAAATTACGCTATGGAGTTAGTGCTTAAATTTCCCGAGTGAGAACTCAAGACAATGCATACAAATCTTTTTACCCTCTGAAGGGTTGGTAAAAAAATTATTTTTAGAATGTATTTTGTTCATTTCGTTTTATTCGTTCACTCATTCATGTTTTGCATTTAGCATTTTTTTTCGTTTTGCTGTTAAACCTTCTAAATTGTGACAACGGATGGAAAAGGAAGACAACATTTATCAAAATGTGAATTCTGATTATATTTATATTCGCCTTAGATGGAAACTAGAGAGGTTCAAATTTTAAAGATATATTTCGGATTTAATTTGGTAGGAGAGTAAAGGAATTCGTTTGAACTATTTTACTCGGAGTGAGCCTTCGCGGATCAAAAGAATATTTTAATTTGGTGGAGGTGCCGGGTTAACAGCACCCATAAGTAAAACTCGCGAAACGTAGTTCTTGGTATTTGCCTTATTTTCTGTTCGCAAAATAGTTGAAAGTATGAAATAAACGCAGTGCGCTACATAATAATTTCAATTCTGATTTTATTTCTAAAATCAAGACTGTTACAAATTAAATATTCCTGACTTTTATTTGTGTTATTTTTCTGAGAGTCGTGTGAGTTAGCATAATGTAGTGGAATTTTTATTTTTGGTGGAGGCGCCGGGTTCATCGTAGGCAATGCATTCTAAATTACTTAGATTACCATCAGTTAATAACTATTTTCAGACTATTTAGTGCAATGCATACTAGCATTATTGAAATATCGATTCATTCAAATCACAAATATATATGATCATCACTTTCTTCACTCTACTCATCACTTCATTCCTGTCTGTCCGTCTGTGTCTTACGCTCACGATAAGAACCAAACACGACCTCCGATTGACAAGGGTATTTTTTGTTGACACTGCCCTTAACAAGGACTGTACAGAATATTTTTGGTGACCCTCGGGGTCAAAGGCGGGATTACATTTTTAAATGGACCATTCTCCCGTACTTGGCACCTCCACCAAGTATTTTGGTGAATGTTCTGATTTTATTTAATTGTTCAATTGTTCGACAATCTGTTGATTATGCGTTGCTTTCGCCCTCTATTTAGGGTTCTCTCGTATCTGTACTATTGTTTTTATGTATATAAATTGTAATATCTTGTTATCTTAACATTCATTTCCTTTATTTAATTAAAACGCATGAGAATATCTTCTTTAATATATGACCATCAGATCATTGTGAGCCACAATCATCATGTGAATCGCTTATTGGGCCTGATAATGTCGTAGTTGATCATATTTTAAACAGCTGGGTGCGAAGAGACATTTTATCGTGTAGTGTTTCACTAAAACCGTCACTTGCTTGTTGTTAACGCAGAGGAGCTATTTTGTCGTTGTGTGTTTACTTCTTCGACGAAGTCATGACGCGTGAAACTAGGCACATTTGTCAAAGCGCGTCACTCATAACGCCGTGGCGGGAAGATGAAGGGAGGGGGTGGGGGGTAGAGAAGTGGGGCGTTGATTTCCATCTCTTCAAACGGAATAGTTGTGTGGTAACTTGATTGAAAAGAGCATCAAACAAAGTCTGCTTTGAAGAAATGGACGAAACACTTTGTTTGCTATTCTTTGTGAAGATTGCGTGTAAAGACCGGGCACGACACATTTGCATTGAATTCATAACAAGGTTCAAGAATAACGCACACGCAGATCAATATAAATATATACTTTTCTTTGCCACACATTTACAGCGTCAGACACGTCTAGACGTAGGTTAATATTTATTGATATTATAAATAAAATAATAAATTGTATTTAGAGTCTACCCACTCAGTTATATAACTGATTTTCAGTGGGGGACAGTAAATCAAAGCGACCAAGCCAACCCTGTAGGACCCGACGCAATCGACGAGTGAGCGATAACCAACCAAACATCGATATTTTTAATAGGAAATATAGCAATCAGTGGTATGGACAGTGCGAACACTCGCGGATCAACGCCAGAATAAGCAGAGGCCGATTCAGAACAACTCTGAAATTTTGTATGTGCTTCGTTGCTAGGACGGCTTCCAAAAGTCACCGTTTACAAACATCCTAAGACAAGAACTGATGGACTGAAGTCCAAATCAGAAGTTAAAAAACTTCTGAACTTTGACGGAATCGAACCTGGACCTTCTGCATTGGAAGCAATACGCTAACCATAAGACCAACGATCTTCTTTGCGCTTGAAATATATGTCGGATCTATAACGTAATCTGGAATATTTTAACACATCGCTGTCTGTATTAAAAACAGGCATAAACGCACCGTGAAGCAAATTTATGTGTCGATTTAAAATACTATTTTTGAGTACATTATATTATATGTCTGGAAAGCGGCAGACCCGGGTTCAAATCCCAGTCGGGGCGGACTTTTTTAATTTCTAAATTGTAGTAAATAAAAAATAAAATATAAATTATATATACTATTTTGAATTCGTTAACAGGTGTACGTCTTAATAGCGTTGCGATTTCTACCAGTTTACCTTTAAAATATTTGAAGATTTAAAAATATATTACATTAAATATTACATGTATTTTTAAAACATTATAAGCAACATGTAAAACTATAGTTACATATGGTTAAGTATGTAGTTCAGCAGTTAGAAGAGGCTGTTTATATTAAAAATGAATTCAATGAATGTTTCAATAAACCATTCAAAAGAGACTGGTTAGGATTTTTCGAAGCAGAATTTTTCTTTAAAGCCTTCAGCATGTTTTTTTTTTTAAATAATGGAATTAGCTTTGTTAATACTTGTTTTGTTCGAAACCTCTTATTATCATAAATTGATGTTTAAGTTGGTCAGAAGCTTAAATTGTGATGAGGGTAGTTTTTAAGATTCAGACGGAGAAATGCTAGACAAAGTTACTGAAGATATAAGTAGTTCAAGTCTAGGAAATGTTTGGTAACTCTAGCAACCACTTATTAACATCGTCCTTAACTTTTCTACTAAACACTTAAGTATTCGCAGAGAACACGAATGACGAGACTTAACTCGTCTTAAGTTTACGCCCGAGCTTCAGGTTAACCTTCAAGCAAAAGATCCCTCCCCCTCCCCCCTCCCCTCCCCCCCACCTCCACGAAGAAAGAAATGTAATAAAAAAAATGATGAACGCAGAAATGTGCGAACTTCTTGAAATGCGGCCCTCAAGAAAGTTGACGCCAAATTGAGGAAGTTAGTTTATAAAAATATGGTTTTGAAAATAAGTTACGTAGATGCCGTTGAAAAGATGCGTGCAGGGAATAGAAGTGTGAAAGTTTGGCAAAGACGGCATATCGTTAGCTAGACAAATAGGCGACCCCGCTTTTACTTCAACTTATCTCGACGAGTTAAGGAAGGGAAACGTTTTCCTTGACGTTGATTAAACTAATTTTAACATTCAAACCGTATAAGTCTCGCCTCAGTTTTTAGCGCGCGCTCTACAGGTAAAAACTGCTTCCCCCTCGGCGTTATCCGGGCCTTCCCTGCGTTATTTATGGATAAACTTTCTCTCTACCAAGCCAATAACTCCATAACGTTAAAGATAATGTACTGCCTCAAATAGAAAGGTGTTCATTATGTTAATATCTATATGCCATTAAAATGTTGATTTATGAGTTAATTACTCACAAAATAAGACTAAAAACCTGTAAAATATGATCAATAATATATTTTAGTAATAAAGTACCGAAAATAAATGTCGTGGTGATATATAGAGCAGGTGTTTCCGATGAAAATATAAATATTTTGGAAATGGTAAAATCGTCGAAGTTAGTACATTTTATGACCATTTCCACAATAACTTTTAATAATTTTCTTCTACACAAGAAAATACATATTCTTACTTGACAGCTATGCAAATTTCCGCACGAATAAGATCCTCATGATGCAATTTTAATAAGATGTTTTAGGAAGAGCTCACAATAAAATCCCAAATATAGGTACCGCGTTCATTGTAATGTATTTTGCCTACTCTTTCATGCTCTTGAATTTGATGCATTGTTATTAATCAAATCAAGTCGATGAGTGAAAGGTAGGAACACGAAGATTACAACAGAACTCGTGTATATGCGGTAAACTCATAACTGTGATAACGGCAATTTACCGTTCAGATTCGTGTACACGCCATAACTTCTCATCGACCTACAACAATGATTGGCAGACGATTACAGTAATACATATTTATGGTTCAAGAAAATAGAAAATAGAGATACAAACAACACAGTTTAATATGTCAATCAATCTTCGTAACATTCTTATTCATTTTGACAGCGAATGTATTCACAAATGCGTTTTATCTTTATTTTAGACGTTCATTGTAGTTAAATGTACTAAATAAATCCAAAATATTGCAATCAATTAGGGTGAGAACGTCATATTATTAGTTAAACTTTATGTACATGTCACTTTAACTTGATATTATGTACTTAGTATAACAATAGGCTGATTTGGCAGGCACGATTAGAATCCCGTCTCAGGAAATCCTGACTGAAAATTTTCCCGCTGTTTTCTTCAAAAATTAACGCGAATGCTAAAATTGAGTCCTCTTAAACAGTCCTTGGACATTGACTTCACAATAATTATTTGCTAACACCATAATTATCTAGTTAGTCGCTGAAGAGGTCATTCACACTTGGTTAAGATGCTATCCCTACGAAAAAGTTTGCCGTCTGCAGTCTTCCATCACATTGTTCAGGGAAGCTACCCTGAGCAAGGGAGAGGGAACAGGGAATCAGGACAATAGGAGAGTATGATCGGTCCCGTGGGATGCCGGGAATTTCACTTTCGCCGAGAGATAAGGGGCTTGTGTATTGATTGCGGTCTTAAATGAGCGAAGGTTATATTGAAAAATTACCATATATTGTAAAATCCATCGGGGAAAAGTTGCGGCGGAATTTGTGTTTCGTGGTTGGCAGCAAAGGGAGAGAGAGAGAAGATTAATACTCTTCCAAGGTTGCCAACGGAGGGTGAGAGGCAGCTAAATAGACCCCTGAGCAAATATGCAACAAACATAGTTTGACATTATTTTAAGGACACATATGCATACAGAGGTATTAGTGTAAAGGTAGGTATAGACATTAGCAGATATTATGTAAATTTGTATAGATCGAGTCATATGAAATTTTCACTTCCTAGATTGATTTATAAAGGTTGGATTTAAATTGAATAAAGTTATAGTGTACATAGTAAGTAGACTTGATGTTCGTAGAGTTAATTATTATTAAATATTATATTTAATCAAACCTGCCCATGAAAACTTGATTATCTTGTCAGGACTAGCCAGGAAATAATGTCCTTATAATAAAAAAATACATAGTTAGTTATACAATAAATAAATTTATACAAATAATTTGATTAACATAATTTATAAATAAATAATTTATAATAAAATAATAAATAAATTTATACATGTACTATATATTTATCTATGGCAATAAACATCTTGAATCTTGAATCTCTGTAGGGTACACATCAGTTTACCTAGTGTCACCCTCTTCGGTGACTAACAAATTAATTAGGGAGTAAGTAAGGGATTGGTGAAGGGAACATCCTAGGGCTGTTTATGAGGAATCAATCCCCTGCATTTGTATTCAAAACTGAAGAAAACCTCTGAAAAACTTACATTCTGGATTGCCGGTGCCGGGAATCGAACTCGAGACTCTTGGAAACTCCTAAGTCAATATTTCCGTTGCCCGGAATTGAGTCGGTAATTTCCTGATTAACATCTCTTAACCAAGCATTGATATGTATGTTTTAGTGTTCTGAATTGTATATAATTTAATACTAATGGCAAATATTGGTATTGGTAAATATTATATCGCCGCCTCGCGGGTAACCATATTATTACTTCCAGGATTTCTGTCGCACAGAGTTAGAATGTCACGCGGAAGAGATTTTCTTCCAGTATTCCAGGATATATTTGCAAACGTGAAACGAGAAATTCTAAGAATAACATTATCTCTTAGATCGTAGGGCAATAGTCTGTTTTCGATATACGAGCGGAATTCATAACATTCATCGGAGAAAACGCATGAGTTTGCTATCTGCTATGGCGTTTTATGGACAGTATACATACACAAAGCAGCGTCGAACATCAAATTGGAGAATTGTGTGGCTTTTATGTACATGCGTTCCTTGATGAAACCGTTTGTCTCGAGCGGATTGTTCGTAAATTAAATGACGGGAATGCAATATATGGCATACGTGAGATGAATGCGACCTCTTGCATGGCAGTTTCTTCAGCAAAGAAGGTTTAATATAACAGTTGTGGAGGCCAGAGGTTTATAAGAAGGCGAAGAACGTCGTTATTTTCGTCATAAGATGCGACGTCGCACGCGCGACGTCATCCATGTCGCAGTCGAACTGTCCGGACCATCTATCGCCTACCATGCGAGAAATAAACTGATTGTATCACGCGAACGAGCGGAAACTTCAATGCGACGCGATCTTCTTGGCAACGGCGAGTGTTCTTTCGTGCAGAAGCAAAACTAACGAACCAAGATTTCTCCCTTGTGATCTTTTCTTTAATTATTTTGGCAGATCATAAGTTGATACTGTGAAATAACTGGACGTCATAAAATGAAAGAGATTGAACTGCGAAGATACGATATTTTATGTCGAAAGAATCCGATCACAATAAAATTCAATAATATAGCATGAAGTTAACATCACGTGAAAGATTGAGAAGAGAAGTAGTAGATGAAAAAAAGAACAGAGATATAATATTGAAGTGGAACGCAGTATCTGAAAAATTGTCAAGGATTTCTAAATTTTGAGTCGAACTTACTCATAATCTCACTGAAGTAACGCCTCGATTATCTGTAGCTACCCATTAATAAACTAATAATGTGTGCATGCGATATGAAAATTATTTTAATTGTACTTCAACCCAAGTTGGTTGGTTGACATAGCTAACTAATATTTGCCAAGTAAGGATGACCTATATATGTTAGACAACATAAAGTACACATACTTAAACTAGGTATGAGACAACAATTTTTTTATTAAAGGTGTTAAAATTTACGATAGAATTCTTCAAGACATAAAATATGTTTATGATTCAATTTTTTACGGGAGAGCTTTCTGTAAGCTAATTCAAGAATTTTTTTGTTCACCTTGCCTTATGAGAGCAGTGGATTTTGGAATAACTAACTTTTCAAGAAAGGAAATCAATATTGTTTGTAGATATAGAGTTCACTTCATTTGAAGATTGTGTGTTATTATTATTTGTCTTTTAAATGCTATTATTTATTTATATTGTGTAGTGTGTATTGATGTATTATTTGAAGGATGAGGTCGCGTTTGCTAAATAAAGATGATTCTATACTACTACACTTGCAGATACTAGACCCTCACCCCTCAATATTCCAGTTGGGAATCTTTCTCTCCTGTGGGGTGGACTCTGGAATCTATGGATAGAAATAAACGTTCGACCGTTCGCTCTAGAATTTACTTTACTAGCCAGATAGGCGCGGACCTTATTGCCCACGCGCACGACTTGCCATTGGAATTCAATCGGAGTTATCGCGCGCTCTGGGGTTATCGAGAATCAATCCTCAAATAAATATTAAGCTTCACGTGGGCTTGTACACACAACGACCGAGCTACACAAACATTGTACTCGTGTGTCGAGCAGATTATATTTACAACAAGCCCGCAAAGAAAGAAGGATACAAAGCTAAAATTCATTCCAGGATTGATATCGCTTGGTGTAGGTGCCGGGTAGAAAGAATGGTATCTTTAGGATGGTGATAGCCCCGCCCTTCTGACCAATCCTTGCGGAATGGCAATCTTAAAGCTGAAATCTTGAGTTTATAGAAAAGAAAAGATTGTATCTTTCGAAATCGTGCTCTCTGTGAATTTTTCCGTTTGACGGTACAAATTGACAAGAAATAACAAAAAACTAAAAAACTCTTTGAACATAATAATAAAGTGTTAAATATCACTTTTTCTATCTCATAAACTGAAGAAAAACAGATGAACATTTAGCACCCATAAACACATTCTAACATCTACGTTGAACGTTGTGCTAGATGCAATTGCAGTTTGAAATTATATTGATGACGCGATATTTGCCATGTGCCCGACCAGAAAATTTTGAAAAGTGTTTAGTTAGCGACAGTTTTCGATTCCATTCACTATATTTTTACTTAGTTGCATATATTCGAAAATGTAAAAATGGGTGGAACAGCAACAAGAAACCGCGGTTTATATTGTGTGGCGTGACACACACACACATACGGACGGAAAAGTTATGCATTATGGGAGTTACTCTCCATAATATTAATAGGTCATTGTATTTTTACTCAAAAACAAGTTTCTTGCAGTCACACTCCCCCCCCTCACAAAGAGGCATGTGAAATTTTAACAATCTATATATTTTCATTGAAGATTTAATACTGTATTGTCTCTCAAACCGCCTTGATCCACTCCCAGAAAAGTTGTTGTTTTGACAATTATAGCGAGCGCATAGCTGGTAGTATAGACAAAGAGCAGGGTTAAAGCTACCCCTTCCGCTAGATCGCATTAGGTTTGTATTGAAACTGGATTGAATCCCCTGTTCAATTCTTGACACGTAAACGCTTACCTCAAAATCCAATCCGATACCAATACAGAGTATTGAATCCTCCGTGTAAACTAGTGTACTCTATTATCTGTGGTGTAAACATTGCTTTACTATATTATTTATACTAGGAAAACGCTAAAGTCCCGCCGCGTTGATGGATGAGCTTTTTAAATTTTTTAGTTTGCGTGGGATATCTTTACTTTTGCAAGTGCTTTGTTTTGCTGCCTACGCATTGTAGGTGATTGTTGTCAAGTTTCTATTGTTTCTTGTCAATTTGTTTTATTTACCGTTAAAAACTTATATTAAAAGCTTTATTTCTATGGATTCTGGCTAACTTTTTCAACTTTTTCTTTCAAAAGGTACTACATCACCATAACCTTAATGTCCATGTATAATATGAACGTTGTAGCCCCACCCGTTTGGTCAGAATTGGCCCAAATGGCACGAAAATATCGCACAAAAAATCAAAAAAATTATATTAAAAGCTTTATTTCTATGGATTCTGGCAAACTTTTTCAACTTTTTGTTTCAAAAGGTACTACATCACCATAATCTTAATGTCCATGTATAATATGAACGTTGTAGCCCCACCCGTTTGGTCAGAATTGGCCCAAATGTCACGAAAATATCGCACTAAAAATCGAAAAAAATCGTAAAAGTACGATATTCATGAGAAATATTTCTTCGATTGTACCCAAAAACAATACACCTCTAAGTTCAGAGATTTCGAAGGTCCTGTCAAATTTTTATCAAGATCGGATATGCCGTTTGCCTGGTAGAGAGTTAACAAACAGACAGAAAAACAAACAAACAAAAAAAAAAAAAACAAAAAAAAAAACACCCGAGCTAAATTTTTTGGGGGTCAGTGAAATTGAAGTCTTCGCTTCGCTCATCCAATAAATAGTAGCATCCCTTATTTTGGCTCTGAAAATAGCCTTAGGCATTAGAGCTATGATAACGTAGCTTTAGCAAAAACGTTAATTAACTTCACTGCTTCTAACCCTATGCATTGGAAGACCCAACGCATCAACTGAACACCCGTGGAAGAAACGTTTGATAAAAATAAGTGCCCAGCTACGCAGAAACTTTATTAGCGTACATAAAAATACAACGCCACGGTTAAATACAATATTATTATTATTTCATTCCTAATTGTCCGGAACACCCATCTTACAAGACTGAACTTTCTCCAGACGCCGTTTGAGAAGTGCTAAGCTGCGCAGAAAGCGTGTTTTTATTATCACGCATAAAAACACAGTCCCACCGCCTGTTGTAATTTATTTGAATGGCGGACGCAATATTGCAAGGCGGTGGTTTAAAAGGAACACGCTCAAAGACCGAACTGTAAACGGCGATGTTTGCAAAAGTGAAAACGTCGATACGTATCTCTTGTTTTCGAATGTGATTGATGTTGGTAGCCTTGTTTGCTCGGAGGGGAAGGGGGGAGGACACATCACCTACTTGTGTTGGCCCAGCGTTGCCCTCGCGTCTGTGAACATAGCGTGCCCATGCGGGGGCAGCAGGTAAACATTCACATGGCAATAAATACCAACGATCGTGTGTGTTTAATCCGTGGAATTGTTTGAGGCAACTTTTCTCGAAACAGTAGCGCCCAAATAGTAAATTGTACCTCACCGATAGAGAAAGTTCTTGTGGTATACTCGAAAGTTTGAGTTATGAGGTTAATGGTTCGATACTCGCTATCGACAATCCGGACGAAAGTTTTTCCAATGTTTTCCTCAGACGATAATTACTAATGCCTCGTTTTAGACGGGCGAATTGCACAGAGCGAGAGGTTGCGCCGTTCGTTAGTCGCGTGGTCCTATATAGCATCGTGATTTGTCTAGAACCTATTCGCTCCTATTCACTCGTGAGCATGAAAATAGTCCAATAAAGTAGCCTTCGGATATCCCCCCCACACACAACTCTCCTAACACCCAATACCTAACAAATCTCTCTAAATGGAGTGATTTTTCATTGGCAGGTTTCCAATGAAAGTAAAATATAAGTGAAATACTGTATAGTGAAACTTTGGAAAGTTGTTGACAAACCTTGTTTTCATGTCACGAATGACACGGTTTGAGCTTAGATCGCGCCGCTTGCTAGTTGCGTTGTCATAGCACTCTGATTGGTCTAGAACATATTCGCTCGCACTAGCTCGCCAAGTGAAAACGAGGCTTAAAACAACCCCTATACTAATTCTAGGCTATATCGCGTGAGCCCTGTCGTGTACACTGTCGCCACCCACATGGGGTTGTCATCTCCCTCTGTACTGATGTCATCACGGGTGAGCTGAGCTGAGCGCATCTCCTACAAAACACAATGACCAACAACTATCACTTACTGTAGCCTGTGGTAATCTCTACCGACAAACCTTGTTTTCATGTCATGAATGACACGTTTGAACTAGACGCCGTTGCTAGTTCGTTGTCATAGCACTCGATGGTCTAGAACATATTCGCTCGTACTATCTCGCCATGATAAAACGAGTCGTAAAAAACCCATACTAATTCTAGCTATTCGCGTGAGCCTGTCGGGTACACGTCGCCCACGACATGGGTTGTCATCTCCCTCTGTACTGACGTCATCACGGATAGCTGAGCTCGGAGCATCTTGTACAAAACACAATGACCTACATATCAATTAAATTAAGCCGTGGTAATCTCTACCTACAAACCTTTTTTTCATGTCCGAATTACACGTTTGAAACTTAATCGCGCCGCTTGTAGTTTGCGTAGTTTGCCTCTGATGGTCTAGAACATTCGCTCGTACTTTCGCCATGATGAAACAAGGCTAAAACAAACCCTATACTATTAGCTATATCGCGTACAGCCGTCGTTACACGTCGCACCAACACATGGGTTGTCATCTCCTTGTACGACGTCTCAGGGTGAGGAGCTGAGCGCATCTCCTACAAAACACAATGACCAACAACTATCACTTACTGTAGCCTGTGGTAATCTCTACCGACAAACCTTGTTTTCATGTCATGAATGACACGGTTTGAACTTAGATCGCGCCGCTTGCTAGTTGCGTTGTTGCACTCTGATTGGTCTAGAACATATTCGCTCGTACTAGCTCGCCAGATAAAAACAAGGCTTAAAACAACTCCTATACTAATTCTAGGCTATATCGCGTGAGCCCTGTCGTGTACACTGTCGCCACCCACATGGGGTTGTCATCTCCCTCTGTACTGATGTCATCACGGGTGAGCTGAGCTGAGCGCATCTCGTACAAAACACAATGACCTACAACTATCACTTACTGTAGCCTGTGGTAATCTCTACCTACACATCAGTTTACCCGGTGTGGCCCTCTAACTAGAGTATTAGAGTCCAAGAAAGTAAAGGAATGTCTGAGGGCTGTTTAAGTGGCCCAACCACAGCATTCACCTTAAAAGACTGAAAACACACACCGACAAAACTTTCAGTCGTGATTGCCGGTGGCGGGATTTGAACCCATGACCTCCCGAATCAGAGTTTCACGCGTTACTCATGAGCCACCACTGACGGTCTACACAATAAGCAAACCCCTGACTTTTTACACCATCAAAATGGGTGCTGATCAATCATATATATATATATATATATATAGAAAATGTAAATGAGAAATGAAAATATTAAAATGTTTGCCCATTCTCATTCCTTCAAAATGAATTAAATAAAGTTTCCGTCGGAAAGTTTCCCGTGTGCAACTTGCATCGGTGTGTGTTGTGAAGATAGTGTGAGGGAATACCTATGCACGGTCTATTTATAGGACTTGATCCTGGCTTTAGCCAACACGGACATCCTTGAAAGCAACAGCTGTAGTGCGCGATATTGTCGGTGGCTGAGAATGAACCGGTGATCTCCCAGATAAGACCTTTGTCTGCTACTAGTGATGTGCTACCTTCATAACCTACTTGAATACAGTGTAGCTTGGATCGTGAAGTAAATTAGCTATTTTTTAATTCACAAAAATGCATTATAAATCCAAAATACTAATTTCCACTTGCTGACGGTTTTAGCAAGATATTTTCTCGTGGAATTATAGTCAATAATTAAATGATTCGTCATTTTTATGAACGGTAATTTTCAATGTTCCGTTAAGACAAGGAATACACCTACACCTTTCTAGCCGTTCAAAGGTACAAAATGTGCCTTATCATTGTTATGTACTCACGTATGGGTGTTTGGATATATGTGGTGGAATGTTCATAAGTACGCGATAACGTTTCTGTTAACTTAGTTTAACCTTCATAATATGTCTTAACTTGTCTTATATATGTTATCTTATCTGTTCCAGAATAATGGTTTCGGCGGGAATCGAGCACGCATCCTTACGAAAGTACCGGTTCGGTTGGTTCTGTCGGTAAGTAGATTTTACTGTTGGACGAACAATCGAACATTGGTCGTAAACGGGTTGCTACTAGCTAGACAATGTTACGCAAACCGTGTTTACACTATCAACTTGATAACAGCAGTTAGATAACATGCAACTAAGATCAACGTTGAAGAGCACGGTAATAATGTTGGCGAGACAGTCCTACGACCGAGCTTTATTTTCGAGCAATGTTGGCGATTTCGAATCAATGCAATGCTATGTAGTTGCATCAATTAGTTATTATTCGTTTATCTAGAAAATAAAGTTATTTCAATACTAATTACTACAAAATACAACACATAATAAAATACTAAAAATTAGCCAACATGTTGCGGCAATAAGTTGCCCTATATATAAATACCTACCCACTATTGCTTTATGTGACACAGCCAGACCCTGTATATAAATACCTACCCACTATTGCTTTACACTTTCCTACCGTTATTTATAAAGTTATTATCTATTTAAAATTGAAATAAAATACATACCTATACAGCTGATCTTATTTCCAAGAAGCAATATTGGAAGTAGAAGAGACATGCCAGCTGAGGCCGGCAGCCATATTGGAATTGAAATATGCACTCAAGAGTCACGATGCACTTATTTGCATAGGCTAGTTTAACCTACTTGGAGCTTCCTACGTGCTTGGTCGAGCCAGTCGAGCTCTCTAGGAGCGTCTTGGCTACAACTCCTTATGGATCACGGAGGCAAAGCACGACTTGATACGGGATATCATATTACACATTGAAATGACTCTTGAAAAATATTCAAATACACTTTTTCCACCCGAGAATTTATTGGTAAAATCGCGAATATATTCAATTTATTTCGAAACGTTCACGCGAACCGTTGGAATATTCCTGACGAGGCGCACTCATTTTCTTCGTTTTATTAAATTTATTCCTCTCGGATAACGCTAAAGCTCTGACGCAACTGGGGATGTAAATCTTCCGACTTTGGCGTTTATTCGAAGCTATTTTTGTGTAAAACTGTATTCGTAACTCGCTTTATAGCTCAGACTTTGAATACGGTGGCAACATTGACTTGTATTGTTCCGACGTAAAGAAAATCAACATAAAACGTGAGATTTACAACGGCTCTCTGGATGACATTTGCACGAGTTTTCCAGTATAGCTAAAGTATATTACATTCTGAGGTTGAGGTATACAGTCGTTATATTTAATGTATCCATTTTGAACTTCCTTACCTTAGCATTAGAATTAATCTTAAGAGTGAATAAGAAACATAAGACAGACAGGCAAATAGCTATTTGTTCGGCTTGGAACCATGCGATGTAAATTAAATTTTGCAAAGTTGTCTAGAAAGCATTATGGACAGCCCTTCAATAGTAGATAATCAATATCAGTTAGATATCATTCACAAAAATGGTCACATTGTACTTTTGAACAAAACCCAAAGTCAAAAAATATATGTATTTTTAAAATAATTTTTAGGGAAGTTGGACTGTAGGGCCTCATGTACCACTTGTGGGACAACTATGCAAAATTTCAAATAATTATGGTGTCAGTCAGCCGAGTGAAGAAGAATTATTTTTGTCCTAAAACGCATGTCCTTTAGGTCGTTAAAACTAATTTATAATTATTACAAATCGCATTCGTGACTTTTATAAGTTATGTCGCCGAGTTGTGTTCAATAACATTCGTGATTTGAAAAGATTCCATGATCGTAACCGTAAACACAAGATGCGTGTCTTGGATTTGACAGGCCATCTCATCAGAATCGCTTTATTTTCATATTTATTGTAATTGCAATTGTGTTTTAATATGGGACTATTGATTATATTAATATTTATTGCAATGATATATTTTATTTTTAGTTATTTACCACT
This sequence comes from Sweltsa coloradensis, assembly GCA_024449915.1. Classification (NCBI taxonomy): domain Eukaryota; kingdom Metazoa; phylum Arthropoda; class Insecta; order Plecoptera; family Chloroperlidae; genus Sweltsa; species Sweltsa coloradensis. The sequence goes on from JAMZAV010000217.1 coordinate 363,395, forward strand.
TTGAGAAATGCAATAATGAAAATTAAGGAAAAATATTTCTTGCATGTATGAAAAAAGGTATTTTCGTATAGCTAATTGGAAAACATTGTTGATAATCCGTAAATACTGTTTTTAGGAGTTATTTATCCAAGGCTAATTTCAATGTTAATCTTTTAGTAGGAAGTCTACTAAAATTCTCCTTGAAGCTACTTATCTGGCTACCATTATACTAAATATAACCCACGTGATTTCTGAAGTTCTCAACCATCTATTATAAAAATACCCTCGCATGATTCATTTTTTCACCATTCACCGTCCATGCGAGGCTGACACTACATTACACAGGTATTCAACTACAGAAGTGACACCCTGCACGATTCCTAATAGAGGTTATTCAAACCTCCACATTGTCCTGAAGTCGGTGCATTGTATTATAGTAGCTCATTCAAAACGTGGCGCATTCAATTCGAACGAATCCAGGCTAAACGTAATTCCCTCGCAATCTTTTCCGCCATTTCCTGTCTATCTTATGAATGAATAATTTACTTTATACTGTGCTATTTCCATTAATTTCCGTAACACGTTATAAACCATGGTGACGTTGTAATGTAGACAGATGGAAATATTTAAATATTTAGATTGTTTAAACCCTCGTAGTTCACAAATTGTTTTAACACGAAAAATATGTAGTCGCGAATGGTGGTTTAAAGTATTTTTAAAATGCCAACTTGTATTACTTTTTGTATAAGCTATATTCAGGGGGGTAGTAATTTAACGTTCACCCAAGGCTAGAACATCTTTATCGTAGCTATAAAAATACCCGCTTTTCCATATGTTTACCTCCTGTGACTACCTCATGCTACTACCTTAACACATATTAAAGTACTTTAGAGTGAACTCCCAAAGGTTGTAAAGAGGAATCAATCCAACCATCACCTATGACTGAGGAAAACCTTCAGTCGAGATTGCGGTGGCAGACATAGAACGGACAACCTCTCTAGAATCTGTAGTATATGCTAATTACATTGATTTATTTTATGCTATCTCGAAGGACGATACCTTTTTTCAACAAAAGAATTCCCTTTGAACATTCAATGGCGTTTTCTATTGCCATGCACTGCTAATTCACTCAGCGCACACTGACAAGCTACTGTGACGTGATTGCATTCGTTGAGGGAGTTGCACTAGGATAACTCTCAATTGAACACACTTCTACAAACCAGTGCAACAACATGACTACAAATTAGCTATACATTCAAATAAGTAGTTGCTTTGAAAGCTTTGAATGCTGCCTGCAGTATTATCGGGAGCCGGTCTACCATTTTATGATTCCATTTTATGGAGCGGAATAATTTAGATCACTAGCACTCGGTGAGACTCAGTGCAGCACTGGCGTGCACTGGCCGAGGGCAGTGCCAGCATTGGAACATGTGAATGCCGGTGCGTATTATGATGATCAATGGATATGTCGTCCACTCTCGATGCATCCAATGGAAAATACAACATTATTAGTGATGTGTGGATTTCCGCAATTTCGGGTCGGGCTGGGTATTCTGGGCCCGGAGTCAAAATAAGGTATCGTACTTGATTTCCTGGTAACACATTTTTTGACGGTTTTGGTGGAGGTGCCGGTCCAGACTATTTTTAATTTATAGAACATTACAATAAAATGCCATTCAATAAAAATACAGACCAGAGAAAAGAAATTAGGATGATAGTAAAAGTAATGTATTGTACTCAATTTCCTGGTAAAAATAATTGTTTTTTTATTGTTTTGGTGGAGGTGCCGGTCCAGACTATTTTTAATTTTTTGCATATTACAATAAAATTACATTCAATAAAAATATAGACGAGATTAAATAAATTGGAAGAAAATCAAAACGTAGAATTTTTCATCAGGAAAATTTAATAACCATTTTTACATCGTTATAATACTGCATGTTAAAATGGATATTACATATATAGGAATATAACGTATGTAAAAATGGTTATTGAATTTTACTTGGTGAAAAATTTAACACTAAGATTTTCTCCACATTTATTTTGTCTTGTCTGTATTTTTATTGAATAGCTTTTTATTATAATTCGGTATAAATTAAAATTAGTCTGGACCGGCACCACCACCAAAACCGTAAAAAATCTATTTAAAGCGGTCCGAGCCAGCCCTGTCGGTGCCGATGCCATCGACGAGTGAATAATGCCTAACCGGCGATCGGTATATTAAATCGAGGTTCGCTGGTTGGCCATGATTCGCCTGCGGGAGACGTCAGCATCGTCAAGGCTAGTTCGGAACAAATTTATATAACGCATTATGTACTTTTGTTGCTAAGTCGACTTCAAAGTTACCATTTACATATTATACTCATCTGTTCAAGTCATATAATTATGGAAGGATTAAAGTCCATAACTTCTGTCTAAAGCTTAATTCGGAAGCTGGGAACTTCTGATTAGGGACGCCAACCACTTATATTCTAAATTCAATCAATACAACTTCAATTCATTTAATTACTTTATGTGTTTTAATAACAGTATAGTTAAGCAAACAATTACAGATAAGAAATAAAATTAAAGAAAGAAAATAAGAGTACTAATCGAAGGCGTACTTAAACCTAAACCACAGACTGTTCGACGCGTTAAACCCATCTGAAATCGCCGTACTTTACTTTGCTTCGTTCTTTTTCAAGAGCCTTTATCAGTGCAGTCCTCATCCTCAGCTATCGCCCGTATTGCAATCTTGTCAACATAATATGGAGTTCCCTTCCGCTGTCCATCACCTATCACTGCCCTTATTAATCAGACCATATGATGTACCGTAACAAGTGCCAGTCCTTCTTATACCCATCAGCTATTGGTCGACGCGGCGGTGTTGCAACGTCGTCTCGTTACAACAGTGTTGCATGAATATGGGCACGTTCACATTCCCGGCATGAAATCCAATCAACGCTAATCAAACTGGTCGTTATTTCACATCACGGGTGACCGGATGAGTCGAATACGTTCGTTTATTCGGTTTAATGCATTGCGGTCCATGCAAAACACGGTGTTACCACGTACAATACAGTTTTATAAACCCATTTCTATACATTTCACATAAAAGCCGTGCTCCGTTGTACATCGTTAGTATAAAAGGACTTTTACCATTTCACATGAAAGCTGAACGTCGTTATTTCTTTTTAAATTTCTCATGAAAGTATAATACCTTGTTTAACACCACAATTATAATAGTTTGAACGCCAGAGCACTGTCAGATAAAGCACGTCACTTCTATGTGGAACTCACTCGTATTCGGGAGATTATGATAGACACCATTCACTAGCAATCCTGATTGAAAAGTTTTTCCCAATATTTTTCTTAGCTTAAAGGCGAATACTTGGATTGATTCTCCTAACCACTGTTGGATTATTTCCTTCTAAACTACCCTAACACTCAAATTACCTGGAGGGGTAGGCCCTATACCCCGTAAAATTGTGTGTATCGTACAGCGGCAATTCCCTCGAAAATAAAACACAAACAACACCTGATAAATCAGTTTGATGGATCAGTTAATCTGTGGTTTTCCGTCTTGAACTGACCATGGACAAGAATATTAAACTGACCAGCTACCATCCCGACTTGGCTTTCAATAAATTGTGACTGTTCTAAGAAACAACTGTAATAAGAGTGGAAGAATATGTAGAATGTATATTAAGTTATCCCTAAGAGACCGTTAAATAAGAGTCCTCGGATTGAAGCCTAGTTGGGGTGAGATCACTTTACCATCCTCAACCCCAACTTCAAAAGTGCATATTATCTTAAGAGGACTTAAATTCCGATATTATAAGAAGTCTAGTAACGGAATTTCATGTTTTTTTTATTTGAAATAATTCGATTAGTTGTACTAAATCCCAAGGAATTCTTGAAATGAGTTATTAACTTTCGCGTAAAACATTGTCCATGTTATTTTTCATTTATCTGAAACATCAGCAAGCTGGACGCTATAACTCGTCTCCGCGCTAGTCTCAAGGCGTCCTCTTAATTATTACCATGTTTCCCGTCCCGTCCAAGTATTGGCAGGTGTAATAACGTTATTCCGCTGTGTTGAAACACAAAGTTAGTTCACTCCGAGCCGATATTATAGAGTTTCCGTCCCGTTTTGCAATAGTTCCTTCCCGGAACAACTTGATGTGTTTGCTGGGTTCCCCGATAGCGGTTGCTTGGGAGCGGGGTCGGATGGGTATCGGATATTAACCCTCTGTTCTGTGTAAGGATTGAGGTTAGGACGGACAATAATTTGCAGACTATAGAGTCGGGAATCTCTTGCTTAAACCATTTAATACTAACATTGTCGACAGATTGATCGACTTCGGTCTTTATAATATAATAGGCCAGCGAGGCCTTTTCTTACATAAAACATTAATATAATTTTAGAATGTAAATTACTAAGACAAATGAATGAATGGCAAATTACTGCACACCATTACTAGTACTGGACGTACTACAGAATGTTAAACCTAAATTTTTTTAAACACCCACTTCACAATATTAGAGTTCATCACTGTTATATTAATTCATCTCTTGCATATACGGTTTAAATTTTCATACCAAAATGTTTGCGAGTTTTGTCTCGCATATTAACCAAATATTATAGGAAATGAAATTAGCCTTCAGACAAACTGTCGAGGCGAGAGGGAGGGAGGAGGGTAGGGGGGGAGTGTAGAGTGTACGTTGTTGTTTTGCAAGTACCATGTTAAAGGATTGCATTGAACAATGAGAATGCAAAGCACCGTGTACTCCCCACGGTTTAAACTCTGGTTGGACAGACAAACTTCTTACATAAAATGATTCGACATTGGGACGAGGCTGTTATGAAGAACTGAAACTAATTTCAATCCAATAATTGGAATTGAATCAACTTTAACGTCTATGAGTGAGGAAAACCTTGGAAAACCCAATATCAGACATTGTAGCGACACGACGACTTTTAATCACAGTGACTCGTAAAGCGATGTTCCATTTCTGTCGGTATTAAGAAGGGAAGCGATCTACTGAAGTAGGCGCCATACATCCAAACTACGATCGACCGACACCACAATAGCGCTGGCCAAAGCGAATGGGTCCAAGTTGACTTGAATGCAAATAATTTAGTATATATGCGTATACGCGATAGAGAAAGGCGGGGCGGCGAGGTCTGCTGCCGTATGCCGTAAGCTTATCCGGTTGATCTGTTCCTGTTGGCGGCCGACGACAAGTAAACCAATACGGATCCCTTATCTACGGAACGCATTTAAACAGAGAATGAACCTGTCCCGAAAGCGCGCGCTTTTAGTGGCATAAGTTCCCCTGAATTTCCTAGCGAACGTTTGGGGACTTGACCTCCGGCGAGCGAGTGGGGCGGCGGGCGCAAGGAGATCAAGTGGACCTTGGTAGTGACATAGGCCACTCACTATCAGGTGTAAGCTTACACAAAAATTATCACATCGTAGATAGTATGATTTCGAGACTTGCAAAACGATATCCTCTGTTTGACAAAACACTGCTGCAGAATCGACCATGTTGAAGCGACAGGATCTTTCTTATTTCAGAACCAGCGTGGATGATAAAGGCGATGACTGGTCCCAAACTCCTCCACAAAGTCTTTGGCTAGGAGGCGGCACCACATTGGCTGAGCTGGTCAGTATCTAACCTTCAGTGGATTAAATCCAAACTACATGGTTCGGTAATTGAGCATTCAAGCCAAACTTGCAACTTTGCCGCGGAGTTTGACCCATAAGTATATGCCAGTAGTTAACTCCCGTGCTCTGCCCCCCCCCCCCATATTTTCGTTACTTCTTTGACACGCAACGTAGTTATCCGGTTCCTGCGCCAGAGTGTCTACAGTCTCGCGTCACCCGTGCCTTGATCTGTCCTTTATGACCATCCCCTTTCCCCTAGGTTATCTTCACCACCATTCACTTATCACCCATCGTATTCCACCGTCTTGTTTAGGGCAAGTTCACATTAGCGTTAGTCAGACGTTTAGCCCTATTTCTCTCATTCCTTTGGTTCGTAGTTACATCTAGAATACCTTACAATACTCTGCAGTCTGCGACATGGCTAAGTCTAACAATGATAGCCTGCTCATCAACTGGTTGCTAGCACCATTCGCATTTTAACGTCCAGACATATAGACATATAGGACTTTCTGGCTCTGCATCATGCAAGAAGTAAATCGTAGAACAAGACTCATTTGACCTTGCTGAATCTCAAAGTCACTGCTGACACCTCGAAATTTGGACCGGAAACTCAAAATTCAAGATGGCGGATGTTAGAAGGTACTAGAGTATAATTCGTCGGTTATGCACAAAGTTACGGGTCACCATTAGAAAGAAGTGTCTTCTGAGGGCACCTTATGAGGGTAGACTCTATGTTGCGAGTTCTTGTAGTATAAGAGAGTGCGCCTACCTGAACAACACCCCGTCTCGGTCGAGGAAGTACTTCCCCTTGGCGTCCTTGGGCGGCGGCGAGAGCTTCCCAGTGAACATGTGCGCGAGCAGAGAGTCCGCGTCCTTGGTGAGTGTGCTGAGGGCGGTTGTGTAGAACACACCGCCCACATTGAGCTCGACCACAGGCGATAAGTCCGCCATGTCCTCGCCGCTACACTCTACTTGCATGGCTGCAACAACAACAACAAGCACAACTACCTGTAAATATTTTACTTTTCCTTAATTTTTTGCATACAAATTTTTTGGGGAGGAAATGTAGCTATTAAATTATTAATTAATTAATTTTAATTTTTAACTTCTTTTTGCATACTGATTTTTTTTGGGTGGAAATGTAGCTATTTAATTTTTTAACAACATAATTTATTTCCATCGTTCAAATCTTGATGTTGATGGAGATACTGATTATAAGGAGGGATACGGAAAGATAAATACGGTTGTCTTCGACATTCATGAATCGTTGGTGGAGGTGCCGGGTATTTCTATGTCGCGGTTACTCTAGCCTTGCCCACTTGACATCAAGGATCACCAAAAAATTATGTGTCACACTTGATAATGGGCAATGGCAACAAAAAGCCACATGGCAATCGGACGTCATGTTCAGTTTTCATCGTGAGACGTGGCACACGGTCTGACGGACGGACAGAAAAGTGATGCATATAGGGGAGGTTTGCACCGTTAAAAGATTTAATTTATGTGTAAGTTTTGAATGTTAGATTGAGTTGATATAATGTAGCGTTACGGTCTATTTTTCACTACCCTAGCTGTCTTTAAATGGGTAGTTTCCGCCCTTTTACTACAAGTAGTGTTGCTTATTTACTGCAATGCTGCACATGGAAGTTCTACATTAATACTGAGAGTACCCTGAAGTGTAGTGCAAGTGCCTTGACGAGGATAAAACAGTTGTGCTTCTCGTAACGTTACATGTAGGGGTGAATATTGCCTTGTTGCGCCACTGTTCCGTGTAACAAAGTATCTTTATCTCGCTCCTGCTATCTGCAGATACCGGCTCGCGAGGGGAAATTGTCGGACTAATTACCAGTTAAAATATTTAATGCCTTCCGCTAAGAGAGAATTTTAAATTTATTTTTAGCGCACCCAGTCCTGTTTTGTAAATAACCGAGAATGTATCTGAAGAGGAACACACGTTAATGTCGTGTTTAAATGCACACTTTGTAGTTTTAAAAGATATCTGTTAATGGGTTGGATAATTGTCTGTTAAATGTGTGATATCTTTTTAACGAGCTGTTGTAGTTGTATAAACTAACAGCGCAATAATGCAACGAAATTAGTCGCATCAGTTTAATGATATTCCATTTATATTTTTGATATCCTATTCAGCTGTCAGTTTTATGAGAACCCCTTGTTACAAAGTATATTAATTTTGTTCAATCCTCATTCTACGTAATAGCAATTTTCATATCTTTTGCGTTATGCATGCATTTTAGAGGTCTGCATGGGTGATCACTATATCGTAAAGAAAACGAACGAAATATCTGAATGCCTAGAATTATTTCTCTAAACATCATACATTCTGTACTTAGTACATTGAATAATATATTGTGTGAAGTAGAATCATTTATCTAATAATACTAGACCTATAAATAAACCCAACAAAAACCATTATATATTATATATTATTAAATATTGCTGAAATTTCCTTCTACATCGAATGTAAACTGTTCTCTGTTCAAATTTAATTTTTCTAAAATGCGTTTGCGTGAGAAATGTGTCTTTCCCTCTTGTTCTGTTTGACGTGTAATGGAAACCCATTGTTCCTCTTCGTCATTTTGTCGCACAGGCGTCGAACTGGTGTCGTCTTTGCAACCAATTACTGCGAGAGCTCCCTAGCCACACTTTATATTCCAAGGGTGTATTTGTAGGTAGTCCCGGAGCTCATTTGTCTAGATAAAAAGGATCGGTAAGTATTTTCTAGATAGAAAAGGAAGATAACTATATTGATAGACAAAATGTAGCCAGACGACTTTTATGTAAAGGTTCGACCCAAAACATGAATTTGTGACATATTTGAGGGAGAACATTATGTAATATTGATAGAAACTAAAAATATACACAAACACTGGTACGGGAGTAATAAAAATAGAGAGCTAAGTTACTTAATCAGCAAATCGTTGAAGATGAATACAAAAATAAATAAATTGCAGTGGAATGATAATTTTGGTGGAGGTGCCGAGTAGGCATAGCACTTAAAGAAGCGTTCGTTGCCTGTTCGCGCGTCAAGTAATGATTACTGCCGGGACATGATTTTTTAAACTTTTTGGGGCTAGACACTCCCCCTTTACTCACAGGGTCACTCAAAACATTCTCTAATCATGTTGAAGGGCAATGCTATAACAAAAACGTATGTCAATCGGACGTCGTGTTCGGCTGACGAACAGTCAGACATAAAAGGGATGTTTATATGAAAGCTTTGCTTTCTTTGTGGAAGTATTGTCAATTGTTTACCAATTATTTAACGAGTTTAAGACACTTGTTGCGATGTGTCAAGCGGACGAGAGCTCCCGAAGTAACTCGCGCTAATCGTCTAGTCCCTTACACAGCTGATTATGACGCTATCTAATGGTTCAAACAACGGAGTATTGTTTATTTTAATTGAAGTTCTTAACACTAATTCTACGTAGGATGATGAGTAAGATCCAATGATGGATTCAATGTTTGATCTTGAAACACGGTCGAAAATATAAGTGAAATCTTGAGTAACTTGCAAAAATAACATTCTTTAACGGGAAGAGAAATAAAGTTTATTCATAGTTTGTTTGTGCGTGTGTGTGCTTGTGCTGTGTCTGTCTGTGTGAGTGTGTATAAACAATCTGGTAAACTCTCAATGAAACCTTCACGATACTGCGGATATCTAAAGACACGGATAATAAAGGTAACTATGTAGGGCCTAACATCTGTTTTAAGCATCGCAGCAGAATTGCAACGACGGAATGCTTCATATACCTAATTACATTTTTTAATGTTTCTTTTTCAACTGATAAAAATAGAATCGTGATTTAATTCGTGTTTTAAAGTAACGATAACACAAAAGACAACTCCAACGCTATAAAATGGAACTGAGCACATATATAGTATTATAATATTGAGTTGTTCGTGTATTTTAAGATTGGTTTTACGTCGTTTCCCTTCAAAGTTAAGGTATATCCATGAGCATTGAGCATGTTCAACGAACTCACAAACTATTGCTTGCACATTAAGTTTATGAGGTGTTGTTTCATAGACCCATCAAAATAACATGAATATAAACCCACACTTTAACATCATATAAAACCAAATATTCACATTAAACGTCACTATTTAATGTTGACATGACAAACTGATCTAAAATTTATTATGCACCTCGGTACAAGGAAGGCGCCTAAGTCATTGTTTACTTGTTTTCTTATAACGAATTAGTATACTAATTTAACGTTTAATGTTTACGAATTTTAGTCCGAATTGACGACTTGAATTGTACCCGCCTCCTGACGTCACGAGGCAACATGGCGGAATTAGTTGGTATAAATCCTCATTTCGCAAGTTGACGCCTGCTTCACGGCGCACACGCTCTAACTTTTAATCCATTCATTTTTTGGAGAATAGTTAAATGAATAATATTTAGCAAATATATCATTCTTTGTAATAGCGATTATTTCGATTTTTTGACACAGTCGTTAGCTTGTTATAACAATGTACGCATCATACATGTGAAAATTATCAATGACTAAAGTTTTCTCAATAATTTATTTGACAAAAAACTACTGATCGGATTTCGACAAGACCTCTTTAAAAATATGCATCAGACTGTTTAGATAAGAAATAAACTAACTTTCTAGATAGAAAGTGCACTGAACGAAACTTTGCAGCATAGAGTAATATGCAGGGTATGTGTTTTTATCTAAAATACGCACTCTTGACGTGCGGATGAGCCGTGAAAAAGTGCACGCTGCATATTACTCTATGCTGTAAATTTTCGTTCAGTGCACTTTCTATCTAAAAAGTTAGTATATTTCTTGTCTAAACAGTCTGATGCATTCTTACAAAGAATCCTTGTCGTTTTCCGATCAGTATTTTTTAATGAGAAAACTTAAGTCATTGATAATTTTCACTTGTGTGATGCGTACATTGTTATAACAAGCTAACGACTTTGTCAAAACAATCGGAATAATCGCTATTACAAGGAATGATATGTTTGCTAAATATTATTCATTTAAGTGTTGTCCAAATAATGAAAAAATAAAAGTTAGAGCGTGATAAGTGATGTGCCGTTCAGCAGGCGCAGCTTGCGAAATGAGGATTTAACCCAATACTAGTCACGTGACCTATTGATCGTTTAAGCTCGCCCCATTTCGAGTCGTCAATTCAGAATTGATTCGTGGTCTTCCTGTAGATAAAATGTAGAAATTAGCTACATTAACGTTGCTTTTGATTCACTCACATAACCGAATCATATTAAATTGAATAATTAAACCTAACATCAATAAATGGTTTCTAAAAGTTAAACTTAAGTGAAACTCGAGTCACCTGTTAACCCGAACTAGCGCGTGTCACACACTTAAATCAGCCGGATGAAGAACCCAGACTTAATGAGATTTCCGCTCGCCCCACATCCAGTAACACGTGCGAAAACCGCGTTCGTTTCTCAATCCCCCTCGCTCTGCTTGGGAAGTAATAACTTCCGCCCTTCTGGCCTAGAACTAGCGCTCACATACAAATCGTAGCCCGACATCATGTGACTATAACACTTTCGAGTTTATGTTCACCTCTCTGATGCTTCCCAGATGAAAATGAAATTGCTCGTTTTAAAATTTCAACAACATCTCAAATGGTTTTGGTTTGATCCCATCCGAACCGAATAAGTTTGTTCGTCATCAAGTGACTATCAAGTAGCAATCAGAGCTACTGGAGTGTCCAAGAGCGAGAAGTCGAACCTACCTTTCACCAGCTCCTGCTTACGCCGCCCCTACAAGCCATGTAGATGTGTCCGCGTCCCAGCACCCTCGCTGCCCGACGTTACCACATCGACTGACGTCCACGACACTCCACTCTACTCCACTCCTCTCAATTCTCTTATTATATTCTACTTCTGGTTATCCAAACGTATTCTTTTCTCTCTTCTTCTTCGTCACCGGCATCTTCGTAGCTAGGTTCTTTCTCTCTCGTTCTAACCATGTTTAGTGATCAATACAGTTAGTTCTTGGATCCTACGTACGGGGCGCGCGCGCATACTCCCCCGCGCAGCCACGCAGCCGTCCGTCCGTCTAGCCCGCACAGCACACGCGAAAACCTGGCTCGACTCAGATAACGTCCTAGCCCTTGATCCAAACTCCCTCGCACATTCCTTGGATAAGTCCACTGGATGTAAAACATCGTAGCCCGGCTAGCTCATGCGTGACACTATAGACACTGTATCGGGAGGTTATAGGTTCACCTCACTGATGGCTTCCCAAGATTTTTCTCAGTCGAAAATGACGAAAACTTGGATAAAATACCCGCTCTCAACTATCCTCTCACTCTATCCTATAGGTACGTTTATATTATATATATTTGAATTACATTTATTAAAAAGCCGTGCCCAGTCCCACGTATGAACGTCACTAACCAGTAATAAAAGTTTTGAAATTTAAAGATAAAGCAGTCATTTATTTTATAGTTATAATATGGAGACCATTGTCAAATTATCGTGTTTATAATAAAATGTATGTATTTATTTATTTATTTATTCATTCATTCATTCATTCATTCGTTCGTTCGTTCGTTCGTTCGTTCGTTCGTTCGTTCGTTCGTTCGTTCGTTCATTCATTATCATAGTCAGTTAAAAGAACTGATTTACCGATTTGCGTACACGGAGTTTAAAGAAATGTGGTGAATTTCGAGTTTTTCCTTCAAAAATGAAATCAATTATGTATTTGTTGGGTCTCTTCTTTCTTAAAAATTCATCCAAAAGCAATTAATTTTACAAACTTTTTTAACATCAAATACTGCCCGCAAACTTAATTATTGGAATATTTATTGAATCACTTTATCGAGTTGCCCTTAATTCTTAAACATTTTAAGCTTTGATGTTGGTAACAATTTTAACATAAATCACATGCGTATTTCAGATATACTATCTTATGCTATAATCATAATTGCCTAACCATTATTATTTATGTTATGAGTGTATACTTGCGAACTATTATTTAAGTAGATGTAAATAGAATTTTACCATTTCATTATGGCTTTGTATAAACGAACATTTCAACACATTACATTTCATAACTTTGCTTTCGTCATGTCAATTCAAAACTAGTTGAAATTTAAATATGCAATCACGGCTATACAGTTAAACCTAGAGCGTTTTGAAATGGCGTATAATCATTTTCTTTTTCCTCTTTGAATTCGCTGAATTGAAATAGGAATGCTAAAATCTAGCTATGTAACTGCAAAATTCCCGACAACTATCGTAAAATTGCCCGAGGATATGTGGAATGGTAAAATAGCTCAGATAATAGATATAAACCCCATAGCACAGATTTAACGAACCATGAATGGTTTTCATCTATAGTTCGTCCATTGATGTAGTTTTATGTGCCACAGACAATCCAGATTTTCTATTACTTTTTACCATATTTGTGAGGGATCAATGTATGGACACTGGACTGGAGATGACGTTTAAGTAACAAAAATAGGTATTGGAATTTCGACAGAAGAGAGCGAAGCTTTTTGACATTATATACATGAGTCTTCCAGCGTTTAACTCTCGTTGGTAGAGGTGCCGTGTATATACAAACCCCCCCAAATACACTAATTTGTAAAAAAAAAAAAAAAACGGCAGCCAAGCTCTTCTTCAAAGTCTTCGGCTGTGAATGCTGTGAGATATAGAAGTTGAGCCAAGCATTTTATTCTTTCTCCCTAGTTTCACATTGAAAAGAAGTAAGATCATTTCGCCTGTTGACGAGCGCCAAGCCAACCATTTTCGTGGCATAAAGAGTAAAAATTTTAAAATCAAAATCATAATAAATTACTTGGCCATTGACTTTTTAGAGTTCTCGTAATGAACCAAATTCTATGGCCAAGTAATTTTTTATGATTTTGAGTTTAAAATCTTTACTTTTTTACTACGAAAATGGTTGGCTTGGCGCTCGTCAACAGGCAGACGAAATGATCTTATTTCTTTAAAAATTGCTTGGCTAAACTTCTATCTCTCACAGCATTCACAGCCGAAGACTTTTGAAGGAGAGCTTGGCTGCCGTTTTTTTTTTTTTTTTGCAAATTCTTGTATTTAGGGGGGATATCACATCATGTTGCTGTTTTTTTCATATCAAGGCGTGAAAAACAAACAACAATGCAATAATGGCTATATGGAGCCTATGTGTTAGATATTAATTAATGGTTTTGAATTTAAATGGTTTTGGTTTTGGTTTTGAAAGCAAAAGTATATGAGTCTGAGGTACATCTAAGTGTGGTCCAATTTTCATAGTTCCAAGATGTACCGTCTTTTCTGTAGGCTCTTAAGAATCCCCTACCCAGCTTTCCAGCTAGCCAGTCAGCCGGAAGGTTTTGGACGATGTTGAGACACTTTTTTAACACAGAATGGGTTATCGGATCAGGTTGATTTTTTTTGGTAAGTCATGGACCACATATCAGGACATATACCGAGTTTCAAGATTGCATAACTCATTCGGGGTGGCGTGTGCAGATAGCTGAAAACTCCCCAACTCGGGTAGGAGTATACAGGTCGAGTTAGTCGTTAAGCAGTCGCGTGCGCTTGGCTGCGGGCGAACGACCGTCGCCTTAGATACTACATTTATGTAAGGATATCCCCGCTCCGTGACCCCCAGGGCCACCCAAAAATTCTCTATCTTCCTTGTGGAAATCATGTAAAAAAAAAAAAAACGCGAGGCCATGTTTGGTTATTATTGTATGACGTTACACTTCGTTTCAATGGACGCGGTCAGGTACCAAAAATGGATATAGTAGAGTTTTTCTCGCTTTTAAAGATAAGTTATGCCATATTTGGATATCGACATTACCATAGATTTTATTTTGTTAATTTCAGCGTTCCCATTCCCTTCACATCTGCTCTAACTAAAAAATACCTAGTAAGAGAAGGGAATGCATTGAACCCTAGTCTGTTTGTTTACCGGAAAATTAATAACAATAATTTTTATTTAGGCTATTCCAAATAATCTAAATAAATACGTAATAGTGATATTTATAACATCTGGACTTTTTTTCAGCAAGTTATGCACACTGGAATCGACGTACCATTAATGTTGATAATGTATTGCCCAATAACATGGTCACATCGATGTCGGCCACCCTTGAAGCCGTAATGTATTTCTATGTAACGAATTGTATTATTCTTGTGAAACAACTTCCCCCGCAGTGGAGAAAACAGGAATTCCGGCTGTAAGCACCGACACTCGGGCTATTGAATTACCGGCTACAGTATTATTTAAAGAAGAAAGTTATTGTCATTGTAGTAGCCTATAGTTTGCGAGGAGCAGCGGTGGGTCACGAGACAGTTTGAGAAATAATAACTGTAGACATACTTTTGAAGCGAAAGAAAAAACAATAAATACAGTGTTGGTAAGTTGTTATCTTCTTCAACTTTCTCTTGTTTTAAGACGTGCATTATTATTTGTTATTTACCTAACACTAATTATGCTTTATAACACGCAAAATAGGTAGCGAAGCAACTTATAACATATATAGTCGAAGAAAACATAATTAAAATCCTACCCACTGCGATGAAAACTTTAGGTGGATGTGCTGAGTAGACAAAATTTCCAGTTTTGAAAAGACTGTTCCCGTCCCTCACCACCTTTGTATCATCCTAACTAAAGTGCAATGCCAACATAAAACGCTGGAAATCGGAAGCCGCGTTCAGTTTTTATCGTGAGACGTGTAATACGCACTGACGGACAGAAAAGTTACCCATATAGTGTCCATATTTTTATAGCGTGCATATTATATTGGTGCGTATCTTGTATTTATGCGCAAATTTTAAATCGTATTATACAAAGAAATACGAAAATGAAACATTGATATGACGCAAAAGTCCCAAAAACACACAACGTATTTTAAGAATTATTGACAATACTGAAAAAACCGCGTCGTAAATTTGAAAAGTCTTGATAAAAACTGTTATCTTTCACTTGTGTCTTAGTAAAAAAAATATAAAAAGGAATCACAGGGCAACAAAACAAACACAGGGTCAGTGCGTAATGGCATGGATAACTCTGAAACATGTCTGCGAGCGGGGAACGGAAGTTGGGCGAGTGCCAGGCCCGACCCGGCGCCTCCACCAAACCCACAGACGCGGTTGTTTCCATGCGTGGCTTCTGATAACAACTACAATCGAGAGTTTCAACAAATATGTGTTTAAATTACACTATTACTATAACTGTTTGTATGGATTTAATTTAAGTTTTCTTAGACAATCGCATTTTTAGAAAAAATACAGACGCGAAATTATTCAAATGTCATTTCACACATTTGTTTGATTTTTCTGATTCATGCTCATAATAAAGTGTTGTATAACATTTGATTATATTTTTATACAATTTAATTTTCCAATACATACTCATAACAAAGTGTTGTTTTTTTTTATTTATTTATCATTTATTTAACGTCTATCCTATTCAGTTATAAAAACTGATTTACAAAGGAGGACAACTAAATAAATCTAATCACATAGATGCAGAAACAACAATAAACTACATTTTCGTAAATATTTGAAATAGTAGCATTACAACAACACTGCATTAAACACAACAATTTTGGTAACAAATAAAAATTATATTATATGCATTTAATGAATAAATCAAATAAATGTAAAAAAAAATGTAACTTATAACATTTGATTCTAGTTTTATACTTTATTAATTAATATTATAACTAAGTGTATCTAAGAAAATTCTAAATATAAATCCCTTTTTTTTAGAAAACTTGCATCCAGAAGGAAGGAATGAAGTTTTAGGGTGCTTTAATAGCGACGATTATTAGCACAGACGCTGAACAGGGTCCAGGGTAAACATGTTCTTCTTTGGGTGGAAACATATCACTCCTCAGAGCTACACTTTTATGTCCCAGGTTTTACGAGCCTACGTGGCGTTACGCTTCCCTGTGTAACGAAGCCTTGAAATCATAAACGCGAGCCTACCCCGATCACACGTGGACGCGCTCGTTGATAATCAGACCTCTGAACGCTTCGTCAAGCGCGAGGATGCGCGGACTTTAGGGCGGGGATCAACTTCCACGTGCCGTTCGTTGCCTTTGATGCGTCGATAGAGAGAGACTTTTCAATATTTTAAACTGTGCTGATTTTGAATAAAGGGAGTTTGTCCACCCAGTGACCTCAAATACACGTTTCAATGCGTTCGTCTCTCATTGGTCAACGATTTAGGTGGAATTAATTGACATCATGGAGTCTCATTCCGGCAGTCAAAAGAACTAGCTATGAATAAAGCTTGCTACTGAATTTAATAAAAGATAGATATTGATGCACGCTCCTATCTAACTCTTTCCATACATTTATTGTAGATCAACTACATAATTGAGATGACCATTGATTTTTTCACAACAAATTACTGAATAGCCACGAAATTCGATACATATTATTTTAATGTGTATCTACATTGGAAAAGGAGCCTTCGTTACTCTATTAAAGAGGATGCAGGACACGAGTTTTAGGCAAATTTGTGTCCACTCGTCTGATTGACACCGTGAACAGTTGTTGGAAATTTTGCACGGATATTTAAAGCTCTACAGTCACGCTTTTGCCTTTTTTAAATTCATTTTTGTTTTTTTACGATTTTGGGCTTTGTTAAAAAGTCTTAAATTTTCTGTGAATCGTTTATGGCTGATAAACATCAAAATTTATACTCCAGAGTCCATGTATATGCTTTATGAGCAACTATGAAAAGTTCCACCTACAATGAATGCTTCCTGGCCGAATGACTAGCTATTTGCCAACACCGCTAAATGTATCCTATTCATTCTTTACAAATTTTCATATAACTAAATAATCGAAGAAGAAATAAAAATCGTATTAAAACTTTGTTTTATGTTTATGTTGTAGTTATTGTAGTAATGTTGTACTGCGAATAAATCAATAAAAATTTAATCTTTTAGAATAAACATAATATAACTCGCATAAACTTACATGTAAAATAAACTTAAAATAAATATATAAGCAAGAATAAAACTTTATAAAATCAAACAAAAAATTTGAAAAAAAAATTGTACTAACGACTACAACATTAAAAAACTTTCCAAGCGTCCAACTGTGACTCTCGCCGTGGTTTTTTGTCCAGTTCTGAATTCTACCCGGCACCTCCACCAAACAGTTCTGTATTCTACCCGGCACCTCCACCAAACACGCGATATATTTATAAACCGTTGAAATAAACGTTTTGAAATGTCGTCCACAAAGGATAAATCAAATCAAAGTTTGACCGTTTGGTCTCGTTCCTGAACAGATTTGGCTTTTCAATGCCTGTCATTGCCGACTATTGACACAGAAAAGAGTTTTAACATGTAACGTGAATGGGCCACTCGAATAGGGCTTGAATTAACACGTCCAGTGGCTCGGATTTTATCGACTAAAGTAAGGGGTAATAAATTATTCTCAACCAAGTCGTGCAAAAAATTAAATGCATATTTTCGTTAGTCGTTTTTATTTTGTAGTACAACAATCAAACAATTCCATGATGTAATAATATTAAATTGCATTAAATGACAGCAATGCTGTATTTGAGTGAACCCAATAAATAAAATGGAAATAATAAATATTACACGTACGAAGCTTTCGTGGCCCGACAATAATGATACAAAAATTAAACTCCCTCTAGAGAATTGTCTCAAACGAGACACGGAGGAACACCTTGAGTAAGTTTCATCAATTTATCAATCAATCAGTCAATCAATCAATCAATCAATCAATCAATCAATCAATCAATCTATATTGTTCTTAATTTAAAAAGAGCAGCCTTATAAAAGCAAATTTATTGTAATTTAAGAAGAAGAAGATAATAAATATGGACTAGTGTATTTGACTTATTAATTATAATAACTGCATTTTTAACCTTTATAGGCTCGAATTAATAATAAGAAATGTTTGTTCGAGACATTTATCCATTTTGATTCATTATTTAAAATACTTTTGATGTTTCAGGCCAGGTGTATGCTAACATCAGAAAACATAGAAACTCCACAGTTGGGCTGAAAGTCAAGTAAAATACTATAAACTGTTCGAATAAATCAAATTAAATAAATTCAAGGCAAAATGTACTGCTTAAATCAGTTAAAGTAACTCATATTTTAAATTCATATTCTCGCTCTGCTAAGCTTAAATCATCTTCATATGATATGATAGTGGTATGCCTACAACGGGGGCTTGAACAATGTTTAAAGTTACCTTATTGGAAACCATCTACACATCATCTACACAACGAAACTTATACTCATTACATCCTCACAATGTGATCTCCTCTTACATACATTGCACGTGTGATGTACATATTGATTTCCTCATTGTTGATAAAACACCACACACCAATAAAAAACCTTAAAGAAATGGGATCTAAGATGGGAGAAGTTACTTGCTGTGCAGCATCTGTAAACATTGCCAGTTGATGTGAACACTGTTGAAATATTGAAATACGTCGCTTCTAAAGTGTCCGCCTTTCTAGTTCCTACCCCACTATACGTTGTTGCTGGTTGCACAATGAATGGAAGTACTCACGTGCCGGCAAGAATACATTTACTCGGAACAAGGATTGACTCCTAAGCACTTGTGTTCAATGCATGTCTATTGACGTCGTGAAAAACCAATCGGTAGTGCACTGCGAGCAGTACACTCAATACAAGAATAAATTCTTTGAAATGGGTGATGTGGCGATCACGTGTTTTGTATATCTTACAACTGGGGAACAACAATAACATGAAATTGCTACCAATCGAAGGTAAAGCATGATTGTGTGATAATTTTACCACCACCTTCCTTTCACAGGCAAAATGTGCAAGAGGCAGATAATGTATATTTAAAAGTACCTCCATTCATTCTTGTGACGACCCCTAAAACACCCAATGAAATACTCTTTATTTCGCATAAGAATAAACCAATCTTCTTTTACTTCGTAAAATGTTGTGTTTTACCTTTTAGAATGTTTTAAGATTAATTTGTGGATAAGACATCTCCATTCAAGCGAACATGATTTAACTAAGCTGGTTTTAAAGCTAAGCAAAAGAAGGTAATATAAAAGGGTTAAGCTTCCATATGATACATAATTTCACTTTTCTTTCTGTCCTGTCCATGTGTGCGTGTGTCACGTTGTACGATAAAAACAGAACATGACGTCCGATTGGCATGCTTTTCTTGGTGGCATTGCCCTTCAACGAGGACGATACAGAATATTTTTGGTGACCCTGGGGTTAAAAGGGGGAGTTTAGCCCCCAAAAAGTTTGAAAATTTATGTACCCGGCACCTCCACCTCCCTTCCACGATTTGTTGTATTCTAGTTTTAAAATCTTTTGACTAAGTAGATTCCCATGCTTGATAAAATAATTATTTTGTTCACTTTGCCTGTGCGAAGAAATGGTGGTGAAAAAGAGAGGAGGGAATTCTTTTCACCAGCGTTTTACTCTTTAGTTGAGGTCTGCTTTAGCTTAATAAGGTTCTAGCCAGCGCGTGGTAACATGTATGACCGCTCGGATGTTTGGTGGGTAAATGTCCGATAAGATTATAAAACAAGTCATTGTTTCCCTTGTTAGTGCCTCGCTTTGTGAGTGGCTCTCTATTGTTTTGGAAAACACAAAAGCTCTTTGCAGAAAACCGAAGTCGATATGGTGTTTGTTTGCTCGACCCAAGTGAAGAACACACATCTATTGTAGTGGATTCAGGTGTTGATTGGAACATTACATTTGCACCGAGTATTGTTGTAAACACTGACTGAACTCGATTAAATTACTAAGAGGAAAGTGTGTAGCCTATGTGTGAAGGGCTTCTTGTGCAATTTAAAACTAACGTTCATGTAATATCAAACCTTACAAACAACAATGTTTAATTTAACATTTAATTGTTTTCACCCAAATTTAAATAATTGAACAAATGAACAACAATATCGACAGTGTTGGCTCGGTCGTTAGCGCTTGAGTCTGATTCGGGAGGTCCCGGGTTCAAATCCCGTCGAGACCGGCAAACCTTGACTGAAGGTTTTTCCGAGGTTTTCCCTGTCGTTAATGCGAATGTAAGGGATTGACTTCTCTTAATCAGCCCTCGGACAACCCTTCTCAATTTTCCCAACTCCAATATACTTAGTTAGGAACATTGCACCCTGGGCATGCAGGTTTCCCACGATTTTTTTTTTTTATTATAGTTTTATGAATAACGACAAATGAAAAATGAACATAATTTGAATGTGCATTATAATTTTTAATGGGAGCTTAGACCATTCAAAATAATTCAAAATAATTATTCTCCTCCCCCCGTTAAGTTAAGTCAAGTTAAGTTAAGTTAAGTTACGTTCAGTTAAGTTAAGTTAAGTTAAGTTAAGTTAAGAAGTTAAGTTTTATTGGCCCGTTGATTAGTACACAATACAAATGCATCGACAAGGTTGGTGTTACAAGTAAACTAATAGCTAAGCTAATGCTAAGTACTTAGATGAGTTAATGAATATATATTATGGTTAAATAGCTTGGTATGTTATGTATATACAATAGAAAAAGAAAAAAGAACCTTACGGTTCGGTTAAAGTAGGGCGAGTAACAGAGTATTATGTTAGTCATATTAATATTATATAATTATACAATATAAAAGGCCAAGGCCTCGTAAATTAAATAATGCAATAAATAATGTCAATAGGCATAGAAAAATTTGTATGAGAGTAAAATGCGAAGTTATGATAATAATATGTTAGCATGCTAAAATTTATAAAGATAATTCGCAGAACAAGAATTTAAAAAGGCACAAGCCAGCTTGATCAGCTGTCAGACAAGGCTATTTAATTGATTGGATATTGCTTAACGTCTCATATTAATGCACTTTGGCTATTCGAGTAAGGCAATTTAAGAATACCAAGTACAAGAAATACGATAATACAGAGATATAATGATACGGTTGAAGGCTGCTAGATTTACTAATCGCATGACTGCTGGCTCAGGAATGAGTTAGCCTATAAACTCGGTTTGACGGTTGTTTTGATGTTGAGGATAGGTATTCTTGCAGGAAGTTGTGACTGTTCTCAAGTAGGAAAGACTTCAGGTTGCATTTTTAAACTTTTAATTCCGATTCTAAATGTATGATCCATAGTAAAAGTTGCAGAAATATTTGTAAAGTACACTATTGCAACATGCTGTTTAAATACCAAGACGTTTCAATTTAGCACTTATTACTTTTTTAAAAAAACAATATTCACCTTTCAATTCATATCATACTCATGTTACAAAACAATCACACCATTCCACTTTTGACTGAAAGAAACTTGTACAAACTTTCAGCAAGTATTGCTTGTGGCTCGAATCGAACTGTCGCCACCGATTTAAAATTCACATTGTAAGGCATGACCTACCTCTAACGGTATCTAAGTAGGCCTATATTATTACCCTATCTCGTAATATTTACACGCACTTCATAAAATATTCAAATCAATAAAAAGTTTTTCCCGATCGTAATCGACAACGAACAAGTGAAAAATACGTGTAATGACTACCATGTCGACAATGGATTATATCACACAAGAACAAATCACCGACCGTAATAATGGTGTACAACCCTGTAATCACCCTATACTCTATAGCAGCGACTAACTGCGCACAGAAGTTGTATCGTGACGTCAGATGGAAACCCGACACCAGTCATCAGTGACGTCACTCGTATTGTTGTGTCACGTGATTGCGTCTCCATTGTTGCAATTCGGTCGTACTTTGGCAATAGTGCTGGAAACACTTCCCGGCGGATGTGGATTTAGACTGGATGCTACTTAGGGTTTTAAGGACAGGCATACACGCACGTTGGCACGAGGGCACACACACACGCACGAACACGCACAAACAACATCAAACATACGCACCCGTACACATTAAAACACATTAAAAGTTATACCATAGATCAGAGGTCCTGTGTACTAACTTAAACAACAACTTCGATCGATCGACAGCAACAACTTTGTAAATTGAAAAACACATGCAGCGCGATAGTTACACATTTTTGCGTGTCACTGAAGCAAATGTTAGTCCTGTGGGTCTATTCACTAAGTGACAATAGTCGACCGAAACGACAACTTTAGTGATAATAGTTACGCATCGGACTATACAGCTAAAAGCTTATAAGCTGTATATTGGCAACAATTACTCATTTGAACATTTTAATGCCATCGCCAATGTTTCCCTTAACGTAATAAACAACTATACATACAGCAAATGTAAGTAATTACTATTTAATTTGGTATGATGAAAATTCGAGGTGGCAGTTCTCACTTGCTCTTCTCACTAAAGTTGTCGTTTCGGTTGACTATTGTCGCTGTCACTGTCACTGTCACTTTTAGTAAATAGACCCCCAGGGGTTGATCGATAACTTTTAGTATAATTTGTTCTATTTACAAAGTTGTTACTAACGATCGACAAGTTGTTGTTAGAGTTAATAATTCACGTCTTTCTTCCGATGAGCTCTATAGCTTAGGTCTTTATCAGACATACATAAACAATAATATCATCACCATCATCTTCTGTCTGATCTTTCCATATTTCGGGATTTTTTTTATTTTATAGATTGAGTAAGAAACACCTTTCAACTGGTTCTGTCCAGCACGGGCTAGTCCCACCCATCCCACTATGTTAGAGCATTGCATAATTAGTTGACCAGCACTCCAATAATATCAACTAAAAATCATACTGAAAAGAGACTAAAAAAACATATTTTTACTTAAATAGCTAATTTTCGAATTTTGCAGGATATCTCATAGCTGAATTTGGTCGTCGACATGAGAAGTCAAATGATCAAAAATGAAATTGTGACGTGTGTCTTGCGTTATGGATGTCCCAGAGTTGCGCGTGGGGGGACGTAGACGTAGCGATGCGAGCTAAGCCATCGTATTAAAACTAACATAATTCCCTCTGCCATTTAGCATTAGCTAGAGATTGCAAACAGCTGGTGAATTAGTTTACCTCTTGCTCTGAGCTGTTTTGTTCTTGCATCTCGCGGCATTTAATGCTGATAGATTAGTATGTGCAATTAGTTCTCATATTAGGTGTAATTTATCTCGACGTGCATACAATTGTAGCAACGCGGGTAGAGGCGTTGCGTTGTGACCGAGTGTTTTCTATACTAGGTAGGAGGAAACTCAGTTATAGATGTCGAATCATTTAATCTCTGCCTCCTACCCTAACCTACTAGCATGTGGATATATATACGAGGTCGTGCAGTTAATGGTATTAGCTGAGGTTGATTGACCCCCGTCTGTGCAAGGGGGAGACTGTTGACCCAGAGCCTTCTTTGTGGTCGTAAAATGAAAACAAAACGAGGTTGAGACCAATGACGTAATATAAGCTTTGCGTAGCAAAGCGCTAGACGCTCAGTCTCCTATCCTTCCAACCGAGCGCTAGCGTGGACGTTAGAAAGCCATCATGATCAGGGAAAAATCATTTCACTGCAACATAGATACTTCATCTAGTTGAATGAACTAAGATGCAGTGGATTATTTGATCGACACGGGATAAGAAAATACGTAAACAGATGGCGGACATTTTAAATTTTGCGTCTATGTGTAAAACGAGAAAAGTTGTCATAACTCTCATAAAACAAATCAGAAACCGTCCCGGGCCTAGGCCCAGATGTAGAAAATTATTTATAATACAACAGTGTAGGCCTAAAGTTCCATTAGGCTATATAGGACTACATTCAATTAATGCTAACATAACACGTTTGACAAGCCCTAGGCCTCTCCTAGGCAACCCTAGACCTGCACGACCTAGTTCAGACACACATCCCGCACAAATAACTAGTTTTAATTACTAAAAGCCTAATGCAGATAAACAATAGTATAATAGTCCACAAACTTGAATTGCTTTATTCGGAAATTGGAGTAACTGAGACATTTGCGGAAGAAAAACTGTTTTTCTTCAATAATACCAGAGTCGATAAAGAAGTTTCCCCGTTGGGGAGGTCCTCCAACTCCCTATACCGCCCTGGGTTAAATAGAAAGTCGGTTTTTGGCGTTGGGAATCTAACGTTCCGCGCGACTCTGTGTGACGATTGATGGAACTACTTCAATAAAAGTACGTCACTTTTCTACTAGTAGTTAACAGTCGATGACGACAAATGGCGGAAACGTCAAAATATTAAATACGATCGAATATTGGCGAATGTTTTGGCATAAAGCAAACTCTCTTTATTAATGAGGATATTTCTGATGGAGTAGACCTAAGCTTAGGAGCTAGGCCGACAATATGTATTGTTCAGATATTTCGATTTGAGTGCCAAAGGCGTACTTACGTCTGAAAACTGTATTGTAGCCTTGGGCCTATAGGCCACACTTACGTCCGTTAGGCTTGAACAAGACATATCTCAAATTATTTCGCACGAAAATGTCAGTGACGCCTGCGCAACACTTTATAGTACAAAATAAATCAAAAGTAAATCGTTTTAAAAGGCTAGGGCCCAGGGCTAATATGATTGAAATAAAATTGAAGTTTGACGTTTCGTCTGTTGTTTGTTGATTTCAGCGTCACTGCACATCGATAATCTACTGACCGTATTTAGCGTGCAGTGCTTTTATTAGTTTCACATTGGAGCCGCTCTCAGCGCGCAGGACGTTAGATTCCGTTTTGACTTGGGAGTAAGGGGACCTCCCCAAAGGGGAAACTTCTTTATCGACTCTGATAATACCGAGAAATCGCCATCTTGTGGTTTTGGTTTTACACCGCTTGTTAACACAAAGGCTGCTAAATTTAAAGGTACGATACATTTAGACGGCGGTGGGTTTTTCCCTGATCATGATGGCTCCAACATCCACGCTCCCCACGGCCCTACTGTGTGTCTAATTGGTTGAGACCATCTCGCATACATCCCCGAAACAAAAGGCGATCTGTATGTAGTATTCCTCAATGTCCTCCCTCACCGACACTTCCCAACCAATTCACCAAAATCAAGTTTCAATTAATTAAATTAATTAATGTTAAGAGTCTATCCACACAGTCACTGATTTATTTTCGGTTGGAGACTACAATTTAAGGTAGACTGAGTCAATACAGTCGGCATAGACGCCATCGACGAGCTTAAAAATGACCAGCCAGAGATCAGAATTTGAACTAGCAAATAGTGACCAACTGGTTACGTACGATTCACCCTTGGACGACGTAATAATTAACAAAGCTAACTCTGAATCATTAGTGGCAGTTAGGTCTTTAGTATGATGGTAAGTGTTGTGTACTCATGGATTGCACAACATTATAACCGATACCAATTTTGTTCCACTTCGAAAACGATTATAAACAACGTCTACTACCAACTAGTACTACCATTAAATATATAAAGGATCTATACTCAATGGTGCCGCAGTGGATTTAAATTTTTATCCTTATACTAAAATAAGGTAAGTCTTTCTTATAGACCTCTTTTGAATGCTAAACACAGAATACACAGTATGATGTGATCACTGCCGGCTAAAACATCTACAACTCTGTTCATTGACTATATGAATAAGTGCAACAAGTGTTTAATAAATGGTGTCGATAGAATAGAATGTCGTATCCGAGCGCTTAAAGATACTGTTGCATAATTTCATGTTTATTCCAAGTACTGGGCACGGAGTAAAATTTGGTCCAGACTTTACCTCTGTTGGTCGTAAAAGGATAGAAAAGAGGTAAGTGCAATTGCAAACATCAGCTAGTATGTAGGAGAGTTTTTAGAGGCGAACTTTGGTATTCCTCGTCTTAAACGCCCCCCCCCACACTTCGACACTTCCTACTCCTCTGCTAGCGGCTGCATGTGTCGATCACTGGTCTGTCATCCCTTCAACCCCAAGGCTACACTGATGCATCATATCCTCACGGTTGACACGCCCTTAAAACAAACCCAATATATTTTACTTCC
This sequence comes from Sweltsa coloradensis, assembly GCA_024449915.1. Lineage (NCBI taxonomy): Eukaryota > Metazoa > Arthropoda > Insecta > Plecoptera > Chloroperlidae > Sweltsa > Sweltsa coloradensis. Next base: position 389,909 of record JAMZAV010000217.1, read on the forward strand.
AAAACTATCCTTGATGATAAATAACTTCATAGAACAATAATTAAAGGGCGTTCATGTGGATATGGATTAGATCTTCTTGAATGCCCCCATTGTTTATATAAACTCGTGTTCTAATAGTTTGATAGTTGTTGGTGTAATCCTCTATTCACATCTGTCACATCAAGTCATTGTCTATAGAGCAGCAAATGTTAACAATAACAAGGTTCGTCCTCATTGAGTGTCGAGAGATAAGTAGCCATAATGACGTCTATCTCTTCGTGGCCGGTGAAAGCTGTTCCTTCCTCCGTCTTATCTCGCCTTTAAGACGCCCATCCCAACTCCCACACCCCACGTTATACATTAGTCGCGATCCGTTTGCATTGAAACCCACACGGGCAGTGGCTTAAATCTCGGTTTACACTTCAAGTAGGCCGTGACGTAACTCACAGTCGTCGAGATCTGCCCGGGGTAGAATTTGACCTAGAGTATTCCTCTGCTGAAAGTACAAGGCGGGGAATGTAAGTAAGTAAGTAAGTAAGTAAGTAAGTAAGTAATTGATTTATTTAGCAATACAACTGCTATTACATACAATGTACATTGTTATGATACAAGATAAAATATACAACCAGGCAGGTATAACAACATGATAAAAGTGAACAATACAGGCAAGGATAATCTACCAAATCTCTTTAAGTACATATTCCCTACATTGGGTTTTAAACTTATGCACACACACCTCATCCTTGAGACTTTTACTAAGCCCATTGTAGACCCTAACTCCACTAAGACCTAAGACCATCTCAAACAGCTAGTAAATAGAAAATATTTTTCTCCCTGAAACTAGAGGCGAATTTTGGCATTCCTCATCGTCCAGAACTCACCCCCCGCCCCTTAAAAACTGGTTTCCAGTGACTCTACTCTCGCAGACTGTCCCCAAAGACGACAACGTCATCGGCACAAGAAACCCCCGTTCACCCCCCTCTGGATGTTCCGATGTCCCCCTTCAGGATTTGTGTTTAAAATGTCAGCGCAATCTGTTTAGTGGTTCGGCTGGTTTTTAACGCACAGACATAATCACAAGGAAGAAAAGACTTAATTAGGCGGTTCAATGTTTCGTTCAAAATTCCTTGGATTCAAGGACACAACACAACCAAAATGTGCAAAGATAATAAAATTATCAATACCTCCTTTACATTGATTATATTTTGTCCTTAAATTCAAGGAATCTTGAACGAACTCGTGTCACTGCACTCCCTCGTCTAACAATGTATGACTACTACCAGGCACATCCGCCAAAGACTTGAGTATTTTAAAAATAAAGTTATGCGCTACAAACAACAGTAAATGTAGAGAATTGGAAATAAAATGTACGATCCCTACCCGGCACCTCCACCAAAGACTTGAATATTTTAAATTTAAAGTTGTAACTATAAACCTAAGTTAATATAGGCCTAGCAAGATGTATTGAGAGATAAAATGTACAATCCCTACCCGGCACCTCCACCAAATACTTGAATAATTTTTAAAAAAATTTGTGAACTTTAAGCTCCAGTAAATGTATCAAGAGGTATTGTGATATAAAATGTACAATCCCTACCCGGCACCTCCACCAAAGACTTGAATATTTTAAAATAAAGTTGTTAACTATAGAGAGTTAGTTATTGGGGTTTTAGGGCTATAAACCTCAGTAAATATAGCAAGAAGTATTGAGAGATAAAATGTACAATCTCGACCCGGCACCTCCACCAAATACTTGAATATTTTTGTTTTCCGTCGTTTATTTGCTGGGTTCCGAACAACAGTAAAACTACTTCGTATTGGTTATGTTATGTTGACAGATCGTGTGTCAAATAAATCAATTAATTGGTATTGACAATCTGGAATAGAGTTTAGAAATTGCGCATAATGTTACTTAATTTTATTGGTAACAATGATAGAAATACTTTTTTTCCTCATTTCATTTAATTTTTTTAAAGCAAAATAAAAATCTACTCTCTTACTTTAACAAAACTGAAAGCATACATAACTATTAATTATATGCTTGTACGAAGTGCGGAACTAAAGTTACTGAAAAGTAATTAAATGAATCATCTTTGCATACGTATAAAATGTTTAAGATATATGGGTGTGTTCATAAAGTGTTCACCAATGCGGATATAAAGTGAATGTTACGCGTGACTTGGCATGAAAAGGTAGAGGGATTGAGAGAAAGTGGAAAGATATTCCTTGAAGCCGAACATCCGGTGGGGTGGGCGCTTTAGTGACACGTTGAAATACTCAAATATTGCCCGTGTTTATCTTTGGTTTGTCCAACAGTGTTGCTTTCGGATTGCACTTAATGTATTTTGCAATTGCATGGACTTGAAAGGCATCTGAGTACCAATATTATCTAGGTGCCCGTTAGGGCGCCGCAGCCAAGCCGCGGTGCGCTAAACACTCAGCACCTTATACACCAAGCAGAGTTGGGGTGATTTCGAGGTGTTACCCAGCCGTCATGTAACGTGATGTGAACTTGAAAACTATCACAATCGAGGGGATTTAGGTACCTGACAACACATGCCAAATTTTATTGGGGTACGATTATTCCTTCTTGGTGAAAAAATGGCTTGAAACATGCTCAAAATCACTTTAAGGATGTTAGCTACTGCCTACTACTGCCTACTACTGCCTACTACTGCTAACATCTAATACGTCGGCCCGCGATTCTGACCAGACGGGTGGGACTACAATGTTCATATTTTACATGGACATTAAGGTTATAGAAATATAGTCTCTTTTGAAAAAAAAAGTTGAAAAAGTTTGTTGGAAGGCTTCCAAGTAAAGGTTTTAAAATAAGCCTTAAACACTTGGCATACAATCAACAAGTAACCATAGTTACTTGACACTTGTTGACGGTATAAGCAGAGTTAGGCGGGAAAGTGCGATACGTAAACAATAGCGGACATTTAAAATTTTTCTTCTTTGTGTGGAACGAGAAAAGGTGTCATTATACTCTCATAAAACAAATCAGAAACCGTCCCTGGCCTAGGCCCAGATGTGGAAAATTATTTATAATGCAAAAGTGTAGGTCTAAAGTTCCATTTGGCTATAGGACTAGTAAAATTCATACTTACATTACATGTTTGACAAGCCTAGCCAACCCTATGCCAGCACAACATTATGAACTTGCTCAACTGTTTGTTTACATAATTGCAACAATCAAATCATTTCATACAACTTGTCTTTCGATTGGCCGGCGTTTATGAAGGCACTGCCATCTAGAATAAATATAGAACTTTTTCGAGCTCTTTGCTATACGCAAATCTTTTTAAAGTGTTTGGATTTCGTGATACTCTTTCAACCATAGACATCCTATATAATTGGCTAGACCAGCAGTCGGTGGTCCACTTCCGGTACAATTAGAAGCCATCTTAAAATGACAGTTTACATGTTAATCAAATGGGAGCGATTTGTGGCCAAATAGTTCTCAAGATTGCCGCCAGGTTGACTGGTAAGCATACTAGCCTTTAACACCAAATGATTACTAAATTCCCTTATGCAATCACTTCGTATTGTTTCTTTTGTTTAATACCATGCTGCACAAGCTAAAACCATATCAAACAATCCAGTAAAATACTTTATTGCATTAAAAAAGCATAAATTAAAACACCAAATCGCCATCTTGAAATGGGCCGGTTGAGTCTTCAATTTGCTACGCTCGCGCCTGTGCGGAGGTATAGGAGACTGCTAATCTAGCCTACTATAGGGGTTTAATATCAATGCTTTCAACTCACAACCCATGACGTTTTCCACGATACCGTTCAAGAATACCAATTCCTTCGAAAACGAAAACGACTTCGTTTTCAAATTGCGTTTTCAACTCATCTCCCACGAACTCAAGAATTGGGGTCCAGTCCTTATACCGTCGTTATACCATGGTTATACCACCTATACCCAGGATGTACATGAATCCGGGTCTAGATATTTTACATCCTATATTGTTACTGCTAATACCATAGAATTTAAATCAACTTTGATAAAAATATTATATTTTAGCAAATAATTTTGTAATGGAACTTAAAAAAGTAATGAGATCACACACATAACAAAAACTTGTAGAAATACAGCCAAACCTTACACACTCAAAAGAAATGAGATCTAAAAAAAGGGCCAAGCTCATCTACCCTTCCACATAAACGTACAGTGTCCCATAACAGCATCCTCGAAAAGCTTGGCAAAATAGAATTTGCATGTTATTACGTTTAAATTAATTAGAAAAAAAGAACTTGGATAAACTATTACGTTAAATTAATAATCGCAAATTCTATTTTGCCAAGCTTTTCGAGGATGCTGTTATGGGACACTGTACGTTTATGTGGAAGGGTAGATGAGCTTGGCCCTTTTTTTAGATCTCATTTCTTTTGAGTGTGTAAGGTTTGGCTGTATTTCTACAAGTTTTTGTTATGTGTGTGTTATTATTGAATGAAAGCAATTGTCGTAACAGTTTACCCCGACAGGGGATCGAACCCAGAACCTCCGGCTTTACGCACGATATATTGTGATTGTTGAGAGCTATGATATAAAACCTGCTATGCTTAAAAACGTTGTATTAATATAATTTTAATTTTGATATAAATAAATTAAACTGTGCTTAAGATATTTTAATTTTTAAAATGTTATCAATTAAATTAGTTAATATTTTAAAGGGCCTCATGAAATTTTAAAGTGGGCAAACTGTAGACATGTTTTATGTGTGTACCGGTATCTATACCGTTGTAATATTTTTGGGATGATTCAAGCCTTATGTAATACCTCATTCCTTTTATAACCCTATCGGTTGCTTTTCACATCCAAGAATTTATCTCCCCCTGCCGCTATGTTGAAAGCTATTTCGTCATTGTTGCCATGTCAACGATAACACTGATGTTATGTAAAGGTTTCTTCCACAAAAATATAAATCAAAATCCTATCGGCATCTTGGTGTGTGTCCATACTCTGCAAGCTTGGAATATCGGCCGTGTGCTACACGACACACACACACATACTCGACCTCTAGACACACACACACACACACACACACACATACTCGACCTCTAGAATAGATCAATGCGTGACTCATGCCTTGCGGTCATAAATGCTAGGGTAATTACGAAATATATGCAAGATTAGGACTCGCCACCAGGCGAGAGTGGCGAAACGAAAACAGAAACCGCGATGAATTCAAATTCCAAAAATGCAAATTTCTTAAGTACTTGTATGTGTGTGCGCTCCGAAGTGTGCATCGCCGTTTTCGTTGTGTTGTTGTTCCATCACAGAGTGTAGAAAGGTACGAGTATTTCTGTGAGCCACTCGAGTTTCGGAAGGACTGCGAGAGAAGCATGCTCATAGATTAATTAATTGGGTATTTCCACTACAGTTGGCTTGAACAGAAGTTGGTGAAAACGTTTTAGTTTTATCATTTTGGGATAGGCGGTTCAATTTCATCCTCAGTCTCATAACGAGTTAAAATTGTATATGTTGAATGAAGTTTTCAATATCGCATGCAGACATTTCGAACTTATAACCTAGGCAAGTTTATCGTATCGTTAGATTAATGTTAATGTTAACAAAACGGTTAGCGGTTTAACGAAAGCTGACCAGAGAATTTATCCAGAGCATTCCTCTGCTGACTGTAAAAGGTGAGAAAAGTGACAAAAACCATCTCGCAAAAGTCAACTATATAAAGAACTTTACCCCGTAACCAGAAACGAGCTCTGGCATTCCTTGTCGACGGGGACTCCCCACCACCCTCCTGACCGTCCCAGACGTTGACGACTACGACGACACCCCCTCCCCCCCCTCTGTATGTGGTTGAATCTGTGCTCCGAGGATCTGGTAGGATAGTGAGGAGCATTATGACCTAACGGTCGACGCGCCCAAATCAAATAAACTAAAAAACTATGCTAACTACGTGAACCATGTTAATTATATTCTTGTTACCTTTAAGTATCCCTGTTCCACTCTCGACCGCTGTAGCCACGGAGTCCTGACACGGGTACATTTCAACGCAGCTTGACATAATTAGATAGTAATTTAATCAACCACCGTCATAGTGGGATGTGGAATTACATTGATGGCCACCGAGAATGGTTTGCCATAATGTCCTGTTAGATTATGTCAAATTAGCATAGATTCTCGCTAGCAATGTCATCAGAGTTGTGCATTAGAGACTTCACATTGGTTTTATATTTGTATTTAAATATTCATTGCGTCGTCGAACTAACACAACATAACGTGAATGCGGGTTGATGTCGATATGATAGGCACTCAATCAACGCTCATTGTTTTAGGGGTGTTGGCGATTGTTAAAGTTAACTAGGAAAACGCTAAAGTCCCGCCGCGTTGATGGATGAGCTTTTAAAAATGTTTAGTTTGCATGGGATATCTTTACTTTTGCAAGTTCTTTGTTTTGCTGCCTACGCAATACGCATTGTAGCTGATTGTTGTCAAGTTTCTTTTGTTACCTGTCAATTGGTATTATTTTCCGTAAAAAACTTATATTAAAAGCTTTATTTCTATAGATTTTGGCTAACTATTTAAAAAATTTCTTTTAAAAGGTACTATATCACCATAACCTTAATGTCCATGTATAATATGAACGTTGTAGCCCCACCAGTTTGGTCAGAATTGGCCCAAATGGCACGAAAATATCGCACAAAAAATCAAAAAACTTATATTAAAAGCTTTATTTCTATGGATTCTGGCTAACTTTTTCAACTTTTTCTTTCAAAAGGTACTACATCACCATAACCTTAATGTCCATGTATAATATGAACGTTGTAGCCCCACACGTTTGGTCAGAATTAACCCAAATGTCACGAAAATATCGCACTAAAAATCGAAAAAAATCGTAAAAGTACGATATTCATGAGAAATATTTCTTCGATTGTACCCAAAAACAATACACCTCTAAGTTCAGAGATTTCGAAGGTCCTGTCAAATTTTCATCAAGATCGGATATGCCGTTTGCCTGGTAGAGAGTTAACAAACAGACAAAAAAACAAACTTATATTAAAAGCTTTATTTCTATGGATTCTGGCTAACTTTTTCAACTTTTTCTTTCAAATGGTACTACATCACCATAACCTTAATGTCCATGTATAATATGAACGTTGTAGCCCCACACTTTTGGTCAGAATTAACCCAAATGTCACGAAAATATCGCACTAAAAATCGAAAAAAATCGTTAAAAGTACGATATTCATGAGAAATATTTCTTCGATTGTACCAAAAACAATACACCTCTAAGTTCAGAGATTTTGAAGGTCCTGTCAAATTTTCATCAAGATCGGATATGCCGTTTGCCTGGTAGAGAGTTAACAAACAGACAAAAAAAAAAAAAAAACACCCGAGCTAAATTTTTTAAATTGAAGTCTTCGCTTCGCTCATCCAATAATAGCTCCGGTACCACTAAAGGGCGAACTTGTATATTTCATATCGTCCACTTTGTTGTTCATTCAATGGCATAGTTTTTTTTGAGATAGTTACTGTTGATAGTGTAGTAGTAACTGAAAACTGATGTATCGTAGCTTTGTAGCTAACATATTTATGTACATGCTCCAACTCAAAGATGAATCCATGTAACAACCCTAAATATTTAAGAAACTCACAGCTTTCAGTTTTAGAACTCTAATAAATAACAAAACTAGTTTGGTTCAATTCAAATTAATGTGTCTTGTTTTCTGTATAGTATGATGATTATAATTAAGAAAACGCCAAAGTCGTTGTTAGACGAGTGAGCGAGTCATGTGTTAAGTACCCGGGATCATTTGCATTTAAGTTTGATAATTTTAAAGGTATAAATAATAGGGTTTTGAGTTTAGTTGGTACAAGGGCGCGTCAACTGAAAGGCCATAATGGGCCTCTCTAGCCTATGATAGGCTTGGGAGGCTTTAGGTAGGGGTAAGGTAGGGGCACTTGTCTAACAACGACTTTGGCGTTTTCCTAGTAATAATATACTACATTCAACAAGTGAAAATCCTGTAAGAAAACACACACACTGGTATTGCACTCTTAACGCTCCTTCACTACACGTTCTTCAGTCACATGTTGTGATTTGGGCGTGAAGTTGCTCGTGATAATATTTGATGGGTGATAATCCTGAGCGGAGTGGATGAAAGACTAGACTCAATATTTTCTCAACAGGTGTGTAATATAATATTTTATTATTCATCAAGTGACGAATAGAATGGATTATACAAATAATTTAAACGGCACTTATGCGGCGGCGTCTGCGAGGAATTCTTCTGGTCTTGCGTACGTGTGACGTTAGGCCTCCTGCTGTGGCTATCTGGCACGACCTTGATTTGCAGCCTTCTATGTAGAAGAATATCCGTGAATATCTAGCTCCAGCTCCGGCATGCGCGACTTTAGTTTGGCGACAACGGCTTTTTTCACGTGTGCGTCATAATCGATTCTCAAAAATTTCAGACCTGGCAAATTGTCTGGTATGATCTGAAAAACTTCGTCAATTGTGTCCCAGAGGTTATCAAGTCTCAGACTTTGTATCTTCGAGCATCCCTTGATTATGCTTTTCACCCCCTTCGCCGTCAATGTCGGCGGCTCCACTCCCTTGATTCCGTCCAGATAGACCCTCTGTAGGTTTTTGGCGCGGTCGCCGATAGCCGCGCACGCCTCATCCGTGACGTCACACTCGAACAGGTCAAGCGACAGGAGGTTCGTCCAGGCTCCAGATGTAAACAGACGCATCCAGATCGTCTCGGGCACCTCGCATCTATTGAGCTCCAGGTGGCGCAGAGTGGGTATCACGGCTAGGATCGGAAGACCCTCATAGGACAAACTGTGAGGCTCTTCGATGGCCAAAATCTCTAGTTGGTCTAACTTCTGCAGCGCGGAGAAAGCTTCTCGACTCCAGATGCCCCCGTGAAATTTAAAAGAGCGAAGGGTTTTACAAAATCTGCTGCACAAAGCTACGATGTTGGCTTCGCATTCGTACCAGTCTAGTACATAAATTTCCAGGTCCTCGAGTACAGTGCAACTATTGAGGAGGTACGTCAAGTCCTTATCATGACTGGAGTCTTGTATAGAATCAAGAATCAATGATCTGAGGTGGTTAAATGGAAGGGAATTGTCGTCTAACGGCACAGAACTACGCACGAGACACCCGCAAAGTGTCATTTTTTCGATTCCAGAAAGATTATGAATGAGTTCCTCCGTTAATGGAGATTGAATAAGAAAAGGTTCTATGTTTTTTATCAGGCATATTTCGCGAATCTTGTGATTGTGTTGGCAAACCTCTTCTATGATTGCACCCATGTCATCAAAGTCTGCTAGTACGAGGTCTTTGAGCAACGGCGCTCGCCTGAGGAGCTTTATGGCAGTCACCGAGCTGACTTCGTATCCTCTTAAACAAAGAGTCTTATAGAGCAACGGGTCTTCACACAAACCCTCCCAATACGTACACACCTGAGCAACTGTCTCGCACAGAAACTTGGGTTCGAGGTACGAGAACACGTGCAAGAGAATCTCTTCTGGCAGACTCTCTATGGTGGAGGACATCATTGTAAATCTTTTTTATACTGCTAAAATCCAATTTAAAATGCTTGCGTGTTCAAATTCATAACGTTCTTCTCGTCGGTAAAATGTAAATGTGTCATTAAAAACACTCCCAACAATCACATGCAATTTGTTGTATCGCAATAAATTCACCACTGTATTCTGCAGATTTCAAATAGCTCAACGAACAAGAGATGGAAAATGCCAAAGTCGTTGTTAGACGCTAGTGAGTTAGTCATGTTTTGAGTACCCGGGAATATTTGCATTTAAGTTGGATTGTATTGGTATACATAATAGGGTTTTTAAGTTTAGTTAGTATAATCACATGTATAAGAGCGCGTCAACTGTAAGGACATAATGCGCCACTCTAGCCTATAGTAGGCTAGAGAGGCCCTACCTTAGGAAGGGGGAAGAAAGGGAATGTTCCCGGGTACTCAACACATGACTCGCTCACTCTTCTAACAACGACTTTGGCGTTTTCCTAGTTGCACAAACATTTGTGGTCACAGACCCACGTTGAAATCGGACTGGAGAGTTGGCTGCCATCGTGGAAAATGTCTGCTCACAAGTGATTGTTTTGTTTTAAAAATTACGTTAGATAGACATTAATTTACGAGATAGAAAAACACATTCTCTTTAATATTCCATACAAAAATGTGTCGCCCATATTTTTTGGATGAGCGTAGCGAGCGTAGCGAGCGAAGCGAAGATTCCATTTCACTACACTGGAGAAAAAAATCCGGAATGTTTTTTTTTTTTTTTTTTTTTTTTTTTTTTTTTGTATTTTTGTCTGTTTGTCCACACGATTCCGGCTAAACCGATAATCCGATTGCGATGAAATTTTATGGAGGCCTTCGAAATCTCTGAACTTAGAACTGCCACGTTTTTGAGCGCAATCGAAAAAAATTTTCTCATGAAAATCGCAATTTTACGATTTTTTTCAATTTTTAAAAAATTTCTTCGACTTATAACACCTACATGCTTTATCCGATTTTAATGATTTTTGCACAGAACCTTTATTTTATGAATTAAGATATTTTTGTGAAATTTAAGCGCAATTGAAAAAATATTTATCAAAAAAATCGAAATTTTACAGGTTTTTTCTTTTTTTAAACAACTCTTTGACTTATAACACCTACATGCTTTATTCGATCGTAATCATTTTTTCGCAGAACCTTTATTTTATGAATTAATATATTAGTGTAAAATTTGAGCGCAATCGAGAAATTATTTCTTATGAAAATCGCAATTTTACGATTTTTTTAACAATTACGATTAATAAAAAAAAAAAAAAAAGTTAATTTTTAATTTAATTTAATTTAAAAAAAATTTCAACAAAGTAATGATTTTTCCACAGAACAACAGAAAATTCGCATAACACATGGCAGCTCAATGCACCAATTACGCTCATCCAACAACGCGCCGGGACTTAAGCGTTTTCCTAGTGGTAGATACAACGGTTACTACAAAAATCGTGATAAATTATAATATGTTGATAATCCTAGTAAAAATTCAGCTTGCCAGGAATTTGTTTCTAAATGATCCTTTGATGACTTGACCTTTTAACTCATTTTTCATTATTATCTGTAGGCTCATTCGTGTAAAGCCTACTCAGTTATCTACGATCAATCGCTTAACTCCCTGTGCACTAACTTAATTAGAATAGTTTGGTTGGCTCGCCTCTATGTCTTGTCTTCATCCCACCCCAAGCGGCTGTATATCTGCGTCCAGCACGACGATATAATGCGAATCCCTTGTGGTCACCTGACTATTTATTAGGCAATTAACAGTATATAGTAGGATCGAGCGCTATTATCGTGGCTTCTCTTATGCGGCGGGGCAATATGGCGAGCGCACTTCCTAATTGAAAAGGTTGGGTCAGGTCGCCTACCACACGGTTTGAAAGAGAGATGGCGCCAGCCAATTATAGACGCGAGCGTTGAGTTTCTATCGGGCCTCAAAGGAATTCAAGGGATTTTGAGAGATATGTATATTTTCTACACCTTGTGCAATTTAAAGCGATACTATGAGATATCTAGTCTAAACCCTCTTGTTATTTAGAGAGAGATATTTCGAAATATCTTTTTCTGTACCTCTTATAATTTTTCCCGATATTTTGAGGTTTCCTTTTCATACCTTTGGCAATTTAAAGAGATATTTCGAGGTATCTTTCCTACATCGATTATGAAATTTATTGAGACATGTTTGCACAACTTTTGCAATTAAAGTATATTTCGAGGTATCGCATATCTTATGAAATATATAGCTACATTCGCGAAATATTTTCCATATCTATTTTTCATGTCTTATTAATATTTTATTTTGCTACGTATATCTGATCTAGCTCTCAAACAATATGAAATTATATTTTCGAGAAATAAATATTGTGATCGAAGTGTGATCTAAACCATGCATATTTTTCTATGTAGTAGCAAGCGATTTATTGCAGAATGTAAAGCCATATATACTGTCTAGCTTTCTGAAGAATTGATACGACGATTTTCCTGGGATATGTATGCTGTATTGTGTTTTAAAGCGTAATTTCGAATTGTTATTTGATTTTATTAAGGAACATCAACAATATTTCACATCTCGATATTAAAGTTAACTATTGTTATCAATATCAACTTCATTATTTCATTTTATTTCCAGTACAAAAATAACGAACTAATTCAATTTATTAACATACAATTTCACAGGCAACGCAATGTGACATACACGGTTGACGCGCCCTAGTTTTTCGCGTCGTTGCCGCACTTGTTTAAATTGGGAGGCTGATATTGAATTTATGGGACTGCGAGGGCAAACAAGTTTTCGAAAAACAACTATATTCATTGTTTAGCTTTTTTTTATAGAAACTCCATAACGTGCATTAGACGTTATCGACATATCGTGAGTCGTGACAATTACTTCTAATCTATCTACTTTTCTATCCGTAAGATAATCCCCGGGCTTAAACTACGTTGTGTGATGGCCTAGGGGCTGAAGCTACCCTATCAGAAACGTGACCTTCCTAAGGGATGTTTCTCTAATAAATACTCTTTTAATTACGTTTTATCTCATGTGGTGGATTTATAGGCGCTTGTGTCGACGTTCAACGCTTGGACCTCACATTGAAGGGTAGCGCTACCACTGAATAGCTTTTACCCGAGGTGCAACTAATATTTTAGGTCAGATTAATTTAAAACAAAATTATGAATTCAAAGAGTGTATTAAATACGCTCGCCAATTCATTAAGTTTAAATGTCACATTCAGAATGTGGGATGTCCGGCTCTCACTAAAAACCTTTGTCGTAACTCGTAGCGGCTTACAGAAACACACATGTACAGACAGTGTTGGGTCAGTTCTTTTTTAAAATGAACTTTCTAAAAGTTCAGTTCACAGCTCAAATAATGAACTTTTAAAAAGTTCAAGTTCTTTTAAAACCTAAAATTTTGAAAAGTTCAAGTTCGTCTAAAATATGAACTAAGTTCTTTTAAAAGTTCTTTTGTAAAAAAAATCACTATTTTATTAAAGGTTGGCGAGAAATGAAGAAAAACATTAAGGTCGTGCGAGTATCACTTTTTCAAGTCGAGTTCGAGTAGTTAACAAAAATCTTCAAATCTATAAGTTGTTTTTGTATTTATGTAGGCCCTATCTAGGCAATCTAATTACCAAATTAATTTTTTGCTTCAATGCATTAGCATAGCCTTTGCAAGTGGCCAAAATCAATTAAATCTGTCTAAACCTACACAAGTGCAATATTAAATCATTTAAATATAGATACTTGAAGACACAACTTGTATTACATTATCCTAATGTGCATAATACCTAACACATACTAAAGCAACTTGGAGCCCCTCCCCCCCCCCCCCCCTCCAACAAAGTAAGGAGCCGAAGCACGGACTACGGAGATGGGCTTCATATTTGTCAAAGAAGTTGCATTCGTTATGAAATTCGAGCTCTGCTGGTGGTCTAGTAGTAGGGTTTGATGGGAGGCGGGGGGGGGGGCATAGATCGCGATCTTCCCATGGCTGACGGCGGTCGGACGATAGTTGAGCTGTCTTTGATCGTGTTGATGATTTGTATTACATTCTCGTCGATTAGCTTGTAAAATTACAGCAGGAACTTAGCATTTTAGGCTTCTAAAATTTATTTGTATCCGAATTAGTTGGCGTGCATCAGACTTCGTGAATTGTGCGTGACCTTGTCAAAATCAGCTGAATGTACGTCAACGTAGGCCAACGATGGAACAACGATTTGTTATTGTTTTTAGAGTCGACAGCGGCGAGTCGACGGCTGCACTACGCACGGAAAGAACTTTCAAATGAACTTTCTAAAACTGAAAAGTTCGTTCTTAGAAAGAACTTTTAAAAGTTCAAGTTCATTCATTTAAAAAAGAGTAAGTTCACTGAAAAGTTCACAAAAAAAGAACGCGTTCGCGAGAACGCGTTCTTTTTAAAAGTTCCTTCCCCAACACTGTGTACAGAGTGGTCTCGGAAAGTCTGTCTCTCGAAGAGAGAGGGAAGAGAGTCTAGACTCCAGAAGTATCTGGGTTCTCTATATAATTATTACGTATGTATTACATTTTTCAACCTCTATAGTGACAGCTTCAAATTATAATAAAAAATGTCAAGCCCATTTAGTATTAAATATAGCTTATTTAAAAGTGAGAGCAATACAAAATTACTATAAATAGATAAATCTCAACATATAATCAATTATTTAGAAATAATTCACTTATGTGGTGTAATATTTAAATAGGAAAAGGAATATTATTAAATTTCTTATTTAATGTAAACCAAATTCATTGCGAATGAAAACATTTCCCTAACACACTCTACGTTAGCTCCCAACTATACGAAGATATTCCGCCTGAAAGCTCAAAGGTGAAAGTCACAATTGAAAAAACACACAACTTGTGTGCATAAATTAGCAATCAAACTGAGAATCCAACACACGATCTTCTTCAATGGAACAGTTATCTTTAGCTCAAATGGCTGCTTGTCTATCAATCGTCACAACAAAACAAATTGCGAAAAATAAATCCAAACAAATTTCTCAACCTCTGACTGGGGACAATGTTTCCTGACAAAACTCTTCTATCTTTCATCTGGAGTCGAGCTCTCGTTGACAGCCCCATCTGGGTCCGTGGTAGAATTTGGCGCCGAGTATTCCTCTGTTGGTCGTAAAGGTGAGATATCGGCTAGTAAGTAGGGAAGTACTCTACTCCCGAAACTAGAGGCATTCCCAGTCGTCCCCGTTGCCTGTGCCTGGATATTGTCCTACACGGGTCCTTCCTCGACCACCACTCTATCCAACGGACGGAAACAAGGGGCATCCTTAAAACACAATTCACAAAATACATTATTGCTGACAGAATATGTTTTAATTTTCTCGATTAAGTTTGTCGGGAAACACTCCCGTAGGTCTAATTGTTTTTATTTACTACAATTTAAAAATTAAAAAACCCTCCTCGACCGTTTTGAAATTGTTAATAAATATAGACATAATTTACAATACCAGTCGCGACACCCTATTTTGCTAAGTGACAGACTAGAAGAAAATTTACAGGTTTACACCACACAACTTATCAGTAAAAATCACTGAAATTACCACACTGAAAATCAGTTATTGTAAAGTACTACACTCAAGATACGAATTAAAAATTAATTTAAGGTTGGTAACTATAAAATAATCTGTAACGTACCCCGTAAGAGTTCATGTTAGTTCCGAATTATCAAGAGTGGTCTCAGTGAAGACACTTTTCTCTGCTAGAACACCCATGCGTCACGCCACCCCCCTATAATGGCCCACTACACTACGCCTAATGGAACCGTTCGGTCGACGTCGGTGTTAGCCACCCTCACAACACGGTCATCTCGTTACAATGATTAATCGAAGAGAAAGTATCGATTATGCTCCAACGATCGTAAGAGAACCTCCAAAATTACTTTCTTTGATACATATCTATAAACACAAACACACGAACAATAACCACGGTCAGAAATAAAAACACTTACCAAAAGTGCGTAAATTTTCCCTCGCGTCTGAGGAAGGAAGCGGATGCTTCCGAAAATTTACGGACTTGTGTTTTTATTTCTGACCGAGTATGTTGTTCGTGTGTTTGTGTTTATGTATATGTATATCCTCCCGGTTTTAGAGTCTTGGTTTTAAATTACATATCTATATTATTATAATATTTATACACAATAGGATTTAAACATCACAATACAATTATTACATTTGGCCAACAAACATACTTTACATGTTAAATATTATTCTTATTTTTTTCACAAAATAATGCTTTCCTATCCCAAAATATTTTAGAAATCATATACTTTTCTAATCATTTCGCCGTGTTCGAATACTTTTTCGAAAACTCGTGACAATACAAAAAAAAACAAAATACGTGAGTGTCATCATCTGAGGCAGACCGAATTATAGATTGTTCTTTTGCTGTGCAAAACAGCCTTCCATTGTAATTGTGCAAATAACTTGATCATTTATTATATTTGCATTCATTTTCAATGTTTACTAATTAACATTTTTTTATCATAAGAATGGCGAATGCAATAGCAACAGAGAGCGCATTTGCCTCGGAGTACTTTTGTACCTGTTATCTTTTCTACGCAATCCTTACTTTAAAAAAAAAACTTGATTTATGATAAATATCAAGTATGTACAACATAATATTAGTGTAATACAATAGTGCAAGAAAGGCAAATTATCTCCAAAATAATTACTATTTATACTTGTAGTACTAAAGTTAAAAAACCGGTGCAAATTTTAAATCACTTGGCGGAAGTTTCCACAACTTAATAGATAAATAATTGGTCTTCAAGTCTGCATTAGTGACGCATTAACCCAACAGTCATTTCTCGACTACAACAAGCACGACTGAAGTTTGTACATGGCTGGCCCGGACCCGGGATAGAATTTTGCCCAGGGTATTCAATTACCATTCCTTGCCCCAACCCCCCCTCAATCTCTCTCTACGTTAACACCACTAGCGACATCCCCGACGACGACGAAACGAAGGATGACAAAGACGACAGCGGTGACATGAGAAACCCCCCTGTGCTCGTCGTTGCATGTGGCTAGATCTGTCCAACACGGGTAAGTCCTTTCCACATCCCCTGGGCTAGACAGGCGCATTATGACCAAGCAGACGACCAAATATATACTTGAATCTCAATGTTATATTATGTCAGATGTATTATGCAAACTAATCCTTGTCTATTGGGTTTCCATACAGACACTAACGTTCCACACTGTTTCTACATTGTATATCGCAGAGCATTGACGTGACAGTCTCGGAGACAACCTACTTACCTCAGAAAGTCGGAGGAGCAAGTATATATAGATCATAAAACATGCATTTTTACTCCATGATAATAACAAACTATTCGAGTGACGGTGCCTTAGATGAAATGGGCAATATAATTGTAGCTCATGCGGTAATTCGGAAGGTTGACAGTTCGATACCCGAGACCAGCCATCATGTCTGAAGGTTTTTTACAAGGTTTTCGCATTCAAATGCGAATCCTGCCATTGACTCTTGTACAAAAGCCCTTGGACATTCCTTATTGACTCACATCATATCCGCCTCGACTGAGTTGAGTATCTGCTGATCGTAACAGGCGAGAAAAGAGTCAAAGATCATCTCGCAAAGATCGCAAAGATAAGGAGAAGAGTATTTTACTCTACGAAACTATAGGCGAGCTCTGGCATTCTCGTCGGGCACCAATCCCTCAAGGACGTTGTCGGTTCAGCCACCGACGACGACAACGGTGACACAAACGTTGATGTCTATACGACATGATAAACGTCCTCCTTCCCTCGTCAGCCAGTGGATCTATCCTCCCCACGTCCCCTAGGCATAGTGCCAGATTTTAGCCTACGGTTGACACGCCCTTAAATTAAATAAACTTAAATCTACCTGCTCGTATCGATCCGTGATATTTGTATCGAGGCCCGAAGCATGTTGTACTTATCAGTTATCAGCTGACTATAGGAAGAATTAGCGTTCTCTATAGATCTATGTCTTGGCACATCTTTGAGGTTGACTCTCATTGTACAATTTAGTTTGTATTACACAACATCTAGTTGTTTTTTTTATAATTCTAAGTTCATTGCAGCCAGTTAAGACGCAATAATTGCGATTTTCACATTCTAGAGATGAGATGGTGATAGATGATGGGTGAAAGACAATTACAAAAAAAATGCCTTATGCGGGACTCGAACCCACGTCCCCTTGGTGTCGTATTCCTCGGACCCAAGCCCTAACCAAATACGCCATCCGAGGACGGCAGCCTTACAGCATCCCAGGTCGCCTGCAAAGTATTTTATAACCAACGCTCTGAAAATGCTGGCACAACTCTAGCCAGGCAGTTAGGCATTAAATCAACATCCGTGCATAAAATATAGCCAACCGGCCGTAAGGTTAGGGTGAATGTGTATGTTATAAAATGAGGAGAGCATGAGCAAGCACCACATAGCAGTATATTCAGCATGGTGGTTTCCGCGGAATCACATTATTGAGATGTATCGGTAGCCACATAAAATAAGGCCTCGTTCATTGAAAGATGTTCGGGCGCGTGATAAGAATACACGAAACAAAGTGAGTCTTTGTGGGGAGCAAAAGGAAATAAACTTGGAATTACCCTGTTTCGATTGGGGTATAGAACAGCGCTCGGATGTATACATAATGATCGATGTCGGGTGAAGTGGTGAAGCCACGAGAAATAAAGATGGACACTTGACTCATTAATTTATTGTATTGTATTTATTTTCTTTTCCATTGTCAAATACAAAGTGCATTATGAATATTGTATAAACATTTAAAATACAGTTAGATGTATTGCTCTGCTCTGCCGATCGTACAAGGTGAAAGAGGGGCAAAGACCATCACTCCCCATAATGCGTGTATAATACAACATTGTTGTACATGTCACTAAATATTTAGTCTGACACCTGAAACATAAATATATCGCGAGACTATTCACTCCTTCATTTTAATTCTCTCTTATCATTGATATGTTTCGTGCATTAATAATATTTTAGGTATTGAATATAGAAATAGTGAAATGTGTGTAGGGGTTACTGTTCTTACTACAATTATCAACCAAATTTAATTATTAATGATAAACCAAGAAATATGGATTTAAAAAAGGCCGAAATAATAATAAAACACCCTTTAAACAACGCATTTGTGGTTATTGTTTTTATAAATAATAATGACACACATAAATATATAAAAATATGTATAGGATTCAATCTCTAATTAGCGAAATAAATGTAAAATGCCATGTTTGGATGCAAACTAAATTTATTTCATGGCTTCTTTTGATGTAGGGACACAATAATGTATATGTTTTGGTTTTTGGGGAATGGCCATAGGGCTCGAAGCCTATTAGATGGTATTTTTAGTACCTTGTGCGAAGCACCTATAACTAAATAAATGTCTGGAGTGTGCCAGAGTTGGGCTACGTACTAAAAAATAATTCTTTTCAGATTGCTATGGTGAACGAGTTAACACCCCAATAATTTGTTGATTCAACCCCCTCAAAGGATCACGCCAACTCCAGCGACCTGCACAGTACAATCTCCTCGGTAGCTGGAGAGATACACTTCTTTCTCCCAATGACCTTGTCACAAAACTTCTCGAAGTTCCTCATCTTCACCCGATCCTCCCGAGCAGTGTCCAAGATGCAACTCCCGAGCCACCTTCGCCCCCCGGTACTTGTTCATGGTGTACACCGGCACGTCCACCCCGGCGTTGAACTGCGTCATCTCTAGAACGCGGTACACGCAGACGATTACCTTCATCATACCCTGAGAGCTCAACGCATTCAGTTCATCGTCTAGCGCACGAACTATTGCGTCGCCGTCGTAGTCGCAGGACGCTGAGAATGTGGTATCCGCATTCTCGCGGGTCGCTTTGAACATGTTCGCCTCCATGTTGTTGAGACAGGCGGCGGCCTTGATGTCAAGGTCGTCCATGCACGACCTGACCTTGGGTACTAGTGCGCAGGCGCGCAGTAAGTATTTGTCCGTGATGGCGGATAGAAACATCAAGCGATGGAAGGTCTCGTTGGGCTTGGTACACTCCGTCATATTCTTCAGCAGCGACGGTAGGTTCAACGTCGTGTTGTGCGGACAAGGGAGGTCGACGTCGTGCCCCGTCGGAGACAACACGGAGATGTCCGAAGTCACTCGGCTCTGCACGTGTCCAACAACTAACAACACCACAAACACGACCAACTTGGTGTATGAATTCATCGCCACCTAAAACGCGAACGATTATGAAATGTGTGGATATTTTTCTTGTTTTCACCAATGTATTTCGAGTCACGGGCACCTTCTCAGACAAACGGTCAGTTCCCAACTTGTAAACTGTGCTGAAAGGACATGTATTTCCCTCGCAATGATAGTAGGGCTGTCGCAAAATATAAGGTCAACTTTTAACGTTAGGTCAACTAATTAAATTACTTTTCTTAGAAATCGCGTTGTCGGTCGATTGTACATAGGTCATCGATTATAAATGACACCTAATTAGCATTATCTATCATTGACGACATAACATGACGAAACTCGTATATAACATAACAGCATACGAACAGTAATTACGGTCATAAAATATAACTATACCTAAAAGCGAGTAAATTTTCCATAGCTCCACTCTCTCCCTCAGATGCGAGGGAACTCGAAGATTAACGCACAGTTTAAGAAGTGTTTTTACTTTTATGACCGTGGTTGTATGAGAGACTTCTTTTTATAATCTTATAACATTTCAGCACCACGGCGATTCCACGCAGTACAAAATTGTGTCTGAAGCTGTGCACAAATATTACACTCAAACACTAAAAAATGTGCATTCCAAAATCACATCCTTTCTTGGTAATCAGCATATTATTTTGGCTGAACTACTTGCCCAAGTTAAAAAACAAAAGATAGAGGATTTACAGAAATGGTTGTCGAGTACGCCAATAATGGCCAATTTTGTTATTTATTCAATTTAATTATTTATTTATTTTTATCCTCCAAGGTCACGGGGCATAAAGATCGTCCCTATGGTTTTTCTTACGGGAGATTTTGGCCGATGAGACTTAGGTCGAAAAATACTAAGTTTGACATTTTTTGGAGGTGTCACTCATGGTGGACCCTAACTTTTCTGGCAATTTCTAAATTCATAACTTGTTAGCCTGAATGAAATATATTTTTTGAGTTTAGCGGGTGAATACCCCTTTAAGCAATCGTAGATTCAAAGTGGTGTTAGTGTTCGCTTTGATAGGGAACATGGAGAAAATGTTGTTCCTGGTCACTCGATCCGGCTCTGCACATGTCCAACAAATAAAAAGGCTACGAACACGACCAGCTTGGTGTTCGACTTCATGACAAGGTCTACCTCGTTCGTTGAATGCCTCGAAAATGTTTGTATTATTTTTCACCACTGTATCTCGAGTTATGTAAACCCTGTCAGACAAACGGTCATTTCTAACTGGCGAAATGTGCTGTATGGCCGTGGATTTTCTTCTCAATTGACGACTGGTGATAGGCGCATGCACTTTCTACATAGAAAATTAAATAATTTCTTGTCTTAAAGGGGTATTTAACCGCTAAACTCAAAAATATATTTCATTCAGGCTAACTAGTAATGAATTCATCAATAAACAGAAAATTTTTTGAGGCCACCGTGACCTCCCAAAAAATTGTCAAACATGACATTTTTCGAGCTAGGTCCCATCGGCAAAAATATCCCATAAAAAATAACATGGGGACGATCATTATACCCCGTGTCCTTAGAGGATTTTGATCCAAAAAAATATTGGCCATTATTGACAAGCTTTTTATGTAAATTCTCTTTATTTTGTTTTGTAATTTGGGCAAGTAGTTCGGTCAAAATATGCTGATTACCAAGATGGGGTGTGATTTTGGAATGCATATTTTTGCGTGTTTGAGGGTATATTTGGGCACAGTTTCAAGACACGATGAAAAAAATGGGCATTTAAGATTGGTACTATGCTCTAGTATCTATGTGGAACAAAATAAAAGCAAGTTAAAGCCGATGGCCAATAAAAGAAATTTCCCAAAACACCAATTTTCGGTATTTTCTGGATCAAAAAAATTGAAAAATTGGTGTAAAATCACAATTACAAGATACAACTTTTTAAACGGTCATTTCAGTGTTGTATTGTGCTACAGATCATGTGGTACAAAATAATGTTTTGTGTTAATAGCCCCTTTAACAGCCAGATGTATTTTTTGGCAGAGGTATTGTCGAAATCCGAACAGTAGTTTTTTGTCACAAATTGAAGTTGAGAAAACCTAATCTTTGATATTTGTTTCATGTATAGTGCCATTGATCGTACATACATCGATATAACGCGTTAATAGCTTTATAAATATAAATCATTGGACTTTTCACTGTTATAAATATCTTTATTTAATGTGCTATTTCGATTTCTTGACAGATATCTTCAAACTAAAAATGAAAAAACCCACAAAAGACTTAAGCGTTAATAGCTGTCTAAAAATACGAAATTATCGCTATTAGAAGAAATTAATGAAATGTTTTGTCCAAATAATGAATAGAATAAAAGTAAGAGCGTGATAAGTGTTGCGCCGTTCAGCAGGCGACAACTTGCGAAATGAGGATTTATCCCAACTCATTCTGCCATGTTGCCACGTGACGTCAGGATAGGCGGGAAAACTTTTAGTCGTTTAGACAGGTCAATTTATATAAATTAATTATCTGCAAAATGGCGCAGTCAGTAGACAGTATATTATGCAACGATTATAATTGGTTATTATTATGCAATTTTAGTGATCGGCATGATACACATTGTTATAAAATTCTCATTACATAACTGCAAAACATCATAATTATCACATTTGGCAGTGAAAAAAAGAGTTTAATCTATTTTGTGTGACGTATTTGATTATGTGTCAACGTTTCAAAATCATCTTAAGGCAATAAAATAAAAGGCGGTTAATTCCCAGAGTACCGGTACCCAGAGCATTCATCTGCTGATCGTTATAGAAGTGAAAGGAGTCTAGCAACAGCAAGTAAGTTGGGGAATACTTTACTCTCAGCAACATGCGTCGATCTCTGGGGATAATGTAAATTATAAATTTATAAATGTAGGCTGTTATTCTTCGATTAGCGCGATCAATGAAGATGCAAAGTTCAAATGCAAGCTGACTTTATTAAAAAGCTTTATTTCAAACCCTTTACAGAATGCTATGATTTGGTTAACCCACACACACATGTTAACCCATCATAGCTGATATAATGGGATACATATTTTTCACAGTTTTTCAAATGCTACACAATAAAATATTAATTTTCATATCTATAACCCTACTAAAAACCGTTTTTTTTTTACAAAAAAGGTAGAAACTTTCCCCAATAAATTCTAATGCTTATGAGGATTTTTGGAATGGATCAAAATTTTAAATTGCGTATATGAAAATACAAAAATACACACAATTCCGGGATGTCCCTGATATAATGTTCGCTTATAATAGATCCGTTTTGGACATTTAAAAAAGAAATGATCCTAAATATTTAGGGGGGTGGGGGGAATTGAAAATAAACTCAAATTTTGTTTTCTCAAGTTTGCTATCAATTTGGAATCCAAAATCAGCATTTTTCAAAAAAAGATCGAGTTCATGATATTTTAAAATACAAATTTTTTAAAACAATCGCTAATTTTGGCGCAAAATTTTGGGTCACGGCCTTTTGAATATAAAGAGTTAAGGTTATGATTATAAAATCCCGTCAGTGGATCACGTTCACTCCAGTGATGAACAGAGTACAATCTCGTTGGTAACGGGAGAGATACACTTCAAGCTCCTCAAGTACAAGTCATAATACTTCTCGAAGCCGCTTGTCTTCAGCTGGTGCTCTTGTGCGACGTTCATCACGCACTGACGAACCTCCTCGTTACACCTGTACATGTTCATGGCATGTCTCGGAATGTCAGCACTGCTGCTTTGATTTACGTGGAATGGGGTAAAGCAGTTAAGTATTGATCCAGGTTTTCAACTCATGTGATTGTCGACCAACTCCCGATATTTCGTGTCGTTGCTGTCCACGCAAGAACGATCATAATGATATCTGATTCTCGCGACTCAGTTGGAACACCCTCGCCTCCATGTTCTTGAGACAGGCGGCTGCCTCGATGCCAACCTCGTCCATGCACGCGCTCACAGTGGGTAATTCTGCGCATTCGTTCGAGAAGTTGTAGCTAGTCGTGAGTAAGGCTTCACGCATAAATTATTAAAGTTCCAGTCTACATTGATACATGACGACTGTTTCTCATCTAACAACTGTAGAACAGACGTGGAGTTGGCGGTTGTGTCGTGTGGGCACCGGGTTGCGGCGTCGTGCCCGGTCGGAGACAACACGGAGATGTCCGAAGTCACTCGGCTCTGCACGTGGCTACAACTAACAACAAACAACGCCACAAACACGATCAACTTGGTGAACCACTTCATGTCTTACTCTTACGACGATGATTTAGAAAATATGTTGATACGTTGATATATATATATTTTTCACCACTGTATTTCTGGTAACGGACTCCTTGTCAAACGAACGGTAAGTTGCGAACTGGTGAACTGTGCTCGCTGGCGGTGGTTTTCCTCGCATTTATAGTTTGCCTGTCACTGTGTTTAAGGCCAACTTTTGATATCGGGGTCATCTAAATAGATAACTTTCTGCAAAATTGCATTTCCGGACAGCACACTGCGCAAAGATTATAATTAGCTACTAGGAAACGCTTAAGTCCCGCGCGTGTTGGATGACGTAATTGGTGCATTGAGCTGACATGTGTTTGCAATGTTCTGTTCTGGCAAAATCATATAAGTTGAAATTCTTTAAATATTAAATTAAATTAATTTAACACTGTCTTTCATGCCAACCTTGTCATGCACGTCTACAGTGTGTATTTGAGAAATCGTTCAAATTGCGTTTTAGAGAATAATCTTCGACGCAAATTTATAATATTTAATTATAAATAAGTTCTGCAAATCATACAATGTAAAGACATGGAGTGGTTGTTTGTAGTTGTTAGACAACGGAAACTGGCAAAATTCGTTTTATGAATATTTTTTCAATAGCGCTCAAACACGAAAATCGAAGTTTATCATAACTCGGTCTGCTGTGCAACAATCACTAAAAAACGATAAACAGTCAATTGTATGAAGAATTTTATTTAAAGATGAAAATCGTAAAAAATTGTGATATTCATGATAAAAAAATTTCCGATCCCAAACGTGATTTCTGTCAAGGACTTTTCAAAGACCGCTAAAATTCACGCAATAGGACTGTCTGCGGATGGTTTCTCGCATTATAGTAAATACAAAAAGTTAAGGACAAAAATCTTTTTGTTTTCCGGTAGTAAATGGAATCTTTTAATCTCTCGCTCACCAATTGCGAAAGATTTAATTAGCATTATAACAATATTTTGAAATTCTACTCATTCTGTAATATTGCAAAAGTTCCTACGTCATTCTGAATAGAAGTTCCATTTCGTGGGGAAAACATGATTTTAACTCATCTCTGAAACGAATTTGATACATTGTTGCCACGATACTCCAGGAATGAACATTTCTAAAGTTAACGTAGCCCGGGATAGATTTTGGTTCGGGGTGTTCCACTGTATATCGTGGGCGAGAAAATTGACAAAACCCATCTCGCAAACGTCATATCAGCTACGAAGTAGGGGATTATTTTACAATACGAGGCAAGAGTCGAGTTGTGGCAATCTTAGTCGTCGGCGATTCTTGCTTTCCTCATTGAACCCTCCCCGACATAGAAAATAACGTGGATCTATCCCAACTCATTCTGCCATGTTGCCTCGTGACGTCAGGAGGTGGGTCAAATCCTAGTCGTCAATTCTAGAATCCTAACACTGAGTCAAGGGTCAACTATGAAAGACATGTAAATTTTTATAAATTACTTATCTGCAAAATGGCGCTGTCAGTAGACAGTACATTATGCAATGATTATAATTGGTTTTTTATTTTGCTATTTTAGTCATTGGCATGATACACGTTGTTATAAAATTCTCATTACATAACTGCAAAATATCGTAATTATCACATTTGGTAGAGAAAAAAGAGTTTATTCTAATTTCTGTGAAGTATTCGATTATTTGTCAACGTTTCATAAGAACTTCTATAGATATTCAGCGTCTTTGCGCATGAGTTGAAATGCCTATGTCGGCCTCTGATGGCCATAAAATAGGTGGTTAAATCCCAGAGTACCCAGAGCATTCATCTGATGATCGTAATAGAAGTGAAAGGAGTCCAGCAACAGCAAGTAAGTTGGGGACTACTTTACTCTCAGCAACATGCGTCGATCTCTGGGGATAATGTAAATTATAAATTTATAAATGTAGGCTGTCAATCTTCCATCAGCGCAATAAGTGAAAATGCCAAGTTTATATGCAAGCTGTTTTTATTTTAAGGCTTTATTTCAAACCCTTTACAGATTGCTATGGTGAGGTATGTGTACACAGGTTAATTCTTTATAGGATAGTGGGATGCATATTTTTTATAGTTTTTTAAAGGCTACATAATTAAATGTCAATTTAAAATCTTTAACCCGGCAAAGAAAGATTTTTTTGTACGGAAAAGGTAGAAACTTTTCCCCAATTAATTTATATGATTGGGAGGATTTTTGGAATGGATAAAGTATCAAATTGCGCATATGAAAATACAAAAATACATACAATTCCAGGATGACCCAGATATTCTGTTCGCTTATAATAGATTCATTTTGTACATGTAAAAATCAAAGATCTTAAAAATTGGAGGGAAGGAATTAAAAATAAACTCAAATTTGTTTTCTCACGTTTGCTATCAGTTTGGAATCCAAAATCACAATTTTTTTCCAAAAAAAGATCGAGTATTAATATTTTTAAATCCATTTTCAATGGCTAATTTTGGAACTAAATTTTAGGTCGCGGCCTTTTTATGAAATCCCGTCAGTGGATTACGTTCACTCCAGTGATGAACAGCGTACAATCTCCTTGGTAACGGGAGAGATACACTTCAAGGTCTTCAAGTACAAGTCATAATACTTCTCGAAGCCGCTTGTCTTCAGCTGGTGCTCTTGTGCGACGTTCATCACGCACTGACGAGCCTCCTTTGTATCCCTGTATATGTGCATGGCGTATCTCGGAATGTTAGCACTGCTGCTTTGATTTCTAGTTTGATCAATGTGAGCAAAGCAGGTAAATACTTTAATTAGGGGGATTTCATTGTTTCTTATGTCCTCTGATAATCTGGTTAACTCCCGATATTTCGTGTCGTTTCTGTCCACGCACAAGAACGATATGAAGTTATCCATATTCTCGCGACTCAGTTGGAACACCCTCGCCTCCATGTTCTTGAGACAGGCGGCTGCCTCGATGCCAACCTCGTCCATGCACGTGATCGCAGTGGGTAATTGTGCGCATATGGCCGATAAGCTTATGTACGGAACGAGTAAGGCATAAAACATAAATTTATTAAAGGTGTAGTTAAGATTGACACATGACGACTGTTTCTCATCTAACAACTGTAGGACAGACGTGGAGTTGGCGGTTGTGTCGTGTGGGCACCGGGGTGCGGCGTCGTGCCCGGTCGGAGACAACACGGAGATGTCCGAAGTCACTCGGCTCTGTACATGGCTACAACTAACAACTAACAACGCCACAAACACAATCAACTTGGTGAACCACTTCATGTCTACCTCATACGACGATGATTTTGAAAATATGTTGATACGTGCCACATATATATATATATATATATATTCACCACTGTATTTCTGGTAACGGACTCCTTGTCAAACGAACGGTAAGTTGCGAACTGGTGAACTGTGCTCGCTGGCGGTGGTTCTCGCATTTATTTGCCTGTCACTGTAAGGCCAACTTTTGATATCGGGGTCATCTAAATAGATAACTTTCTGCAAAATTGCATTTCCGGACAGCACACTGCGCAAAGATTATAATTAGCTATTAATAAGCAATATTTGCTATGGACATTATATACTATATATTTGCAAAAATTTCCTACGTCATTTCTGTGAAATACCGAAGTTTGCACATTTCGTGGAGAAAACATGATTTTAAACTCATCTCTGAAACGGATTTGATACATTGTTGCCACGATACTCCAGGAATGAACATTTCTAAAGTTAACGTAGCCCGGGATAGATTTTGGTTCGGGTGTTCCACTGTATATCGTGGGCGAGAAAATTGACAAAACCCATCTCGCAAACGTCATATCAGCTACGAAGTAGGGGATTATTTTACAATACGAGGCAAGAGTCGAGTTGTGGCAATCTTAGTCGTCGGCGATTCTTGCTTTCCTCATTGAACCCTCCCCGACATAGAAAATAACGTGGATCTATCCCAACTCATTCTGCCATGTTGCCTCGTGACGTCAGGAGGTGGGTCAAATCCTAGTCGTCAATTCTAGAATCCTAACACTGAGTCAAGGGTCAACTATGAAAGACATGTAAATTTTTATAAATTAAATCTGCAAAATGGCGCTGTCAGTAGACATTACATTATGCAACGATTATAATTGGTTATTATTATGCAATTTTAGTGATCGGCATGATACACATTGTTATAAAATTCTCATTACATAACTGCAAAATATCGTAATTATCACATTTGGTAGAGAAAAAAGAGTTTATTCTAATTTTCTGTGAAGTATTTGATTATTTGTCAACGTTTCATAAGACCTTCTATAGATATTCAGCGTCTTTGCCCATGAGTTGAAATGCCTATGTCGACCTCTGATGGCCATAAAAGAGGTGGTTAAATCCCAGAGTACCCAGAGCATTCATCTGCATGATTGTAAAAGAAGAAAAAGGAGGCAGGCAACAGCAAGTAAGTTGGGGAGTACTTTACTCTCAGCAACATGCGTCGATCTCTGAGGATAATATAAATTATAAATTTATAAATGTAGTCTGTCAATCTTCCATTAGCGCAATCAATGAAAATGCCAAGTTCAAATGCAAGCTGGTTTTATTTTAAGGCTGTATTTCAAACCCTTTACAGAATGCTATGGTGTGGTGTGGTATGGTTACACAGGTTAACCCTTCGTAGGATAGTGGGATACATATTTTTCACAGTTTTTCAAAGGCTACATAATTAAATGTCAATTTTAAATCTTTAACCCGCCAAAAAGAGTTTTTTTTGTACGGAAAAGGTAGAAACTTTCCCCCAATAAATTTATATGATTGGTAGGATTTTTGGAATGGATCAAGTATCAAATTGCCCATATGAAAATACAAAAATACACACAATTCCGGGATGACCCTGATATTCTCTTTGCTTATAATAGATTCATTTTGTACATGTAAAAATCAAAGATCTTAAAAATTGGAGGGGGGGGGGGAAGGAATTGAAAATAAACTCAAATTTGTTTTCTCACGTTTGCTATCAATTTTTTCCAAAACAATGTTCCAGTATATTATATTTTCAAATCCATTTTTAATGGCTAATTTTGGAACTAAATTTTAGGTCGCGGCCTTTTTATGAAATCCCTTCAGTTAATCACATTCACTCCAGTGATGAACAGAGTACAATCTCCTTGGTAATGGGAGAGATACACTTCAAGCTCCTCAAGTACAAGTTATAATACTTCTCGAAGCCGCTTGCCCTCAGCTGGTGTTCTTGTGCAACATTCATAATGCACTGAAGAGCCTCCTTTGTATCCCTGTATATGTGCATGGCGTATCTCGGAATGTTAGCACTGCTGCTTTGATTTCTAGTTTGATCAATGTGAGCAAAGCAGGTAAATACTTTAATTAGGGGGATTTCATTGTTTCTTATGTCCTCTGATAATCTGGTTAACTCCCGATATTTCGTGTCGTTTCTGTCCACGCACATGAACGATATGAAGATATCTGTATTCTCGCGACTCAGTTGGAACACCCTCGCCTCCATGTTCTTGAGGCAGGCGGCTGCCTCGATGCCAACCTCGTCCATGCACGCGCTCACAGTGGGTAATTCTGCGCATATGGCCGATAAGCTTATGTACGGAACGAGTAAGGCATAAAACATAAATTTATTAAAGGTTCAGTAAAGATTGATTCATGACGACTGTTTCTCATGTAACAACTGTAGAACAGACGTGGAGTTGGCGGTTGTGTCGTGTGGGCACCGGGGTGCGGCGTCGTGCCCGGTCGGAGACAACACGGAGATGTCCGAAGTCACTCGGCTCTGTACATGGCTACAACTAACAACTAACAACGCCACAAACACAATCAACTTGGTGAACCACTTCATGTCTACCTCATACGACGATGATTTAGAAAATATGTTGATATGATGATAAATATATTTTCACCACTGTATTTCTGGTTACGGACTCCCTGTCAAACGAACGGTAAGTTGCGAACTGGTGAACTCTGCATGCTGGCCGTGGTTTCCCTCGCAATTATAGTTTGCCTGTCACTGTGTATAAGGTCAACTTTGAAATCGGGGTCATGTAAATAGATAACTTTCTGAAAATTGCATTTTTAGGCAGCACACTGCGCAACGATTATAATTAGCTATTAATAAGCAATATTTGTTATTGACATAATATACTATATATTAGCAAATTTCCTACGTCATTTCTGTGAAATACTGATGTTTGCACATTTCGTGGAGAAAACATAACTCATCTCTGAAACGAATTCCATACATTGTTTTGACACGATACTCTAGGAATGAACATTTCTAAAGTTAACGTGGTCCGGGAAAGATTTTGGTTCGGGTGTTCCACTGTATATCGTGGGCGAGAAAATTGACAAAACCCATCTCGCAAACGTCATATCAGCTGCGAAGTAGGTAATTATTTTACTCCACGAGGCAAGAGTCGAGTTGTAGCATTCTTTGTCGTCGGGGATTCTTTCTCTGCTTATTGACCCTCCCCGACAAAGACGATGACGACGACACGAACGATGAGGATTACTACGACGACCAAAATATGATAAAACTGCTACTTCTCTCCCATCACGGCCTGAGGCTGGATCTGTCGGTCTGTCCTCTCAGCATTGTCGAGGGTAGAAGGGAGGTTATGACTTAACGGTCTAGAAGCCTTTAAAAATAACTAGGAAACGCTCAGTTGGACGCGTTGATAAGCGAGCACGTGCTATAGCTAGACCCACATTGCACATTTTTTTAAATTTTAAAATTTACGACGTTCGCGTTTCCAGTATTATTTATTATTGCCAAGGTATTTGGGTAAACCCGTGTTTAAATCTTTATTTTAAAATCCACCGCCATCTAGAGGACCTTGACTCCTTGGGAAAACTTTTTAAACTCTTTGTTGACAATTAATAGACTGCTTTCTCGAAAGTATTTTGATTACTTCTAGGTGGCAGTGCATTAGAAACTTCGCGCGTCTTTTCGTTGCCATGGCAACGTTACTTTTGTTATAATGTAATTTCCATCTACACTACTTATCGGATCAAAATAAAATTAACATATTCGTGACCGGACAGACATTCTAAATGATTTGGCTATCTCAGATTTTGTCGCCGTTGAGTTTGAAAAAAAAACTTTCGATTAACTTTAATGTAACTTTTTAACTTTTTGAACGATTGCCACAAAACTAATGGCATTCAATCGAGAACAAAGCTTGCGGATGGTGAAAATTTCAACTCGATCCGAGCCTCCGTTCGAACGTTATCGCGAGACATACAAACAAAAAAAAAAAAAAAACAAAACCAGTGACTATTTTTTCCGGCAGAGTCAAATGGAAACGCTCGCTTCGCTCGCTTAAAAAAAGTGTTTACTGATACGTTCATTGGACGTGCATGGACACAGTAATTATTCTATTAGCGTACGCAACTTTTGAATCTTGTTAGTAACGTCACACGACAACAACGACAAATAACGACAACAATGCTGAAGGACTTGCAATGCAGCCACATTTTGAATCTCTGGCCAGCAGTACTTTGACAGCTGGTGACTGTGCAAGTGTAATTGGAATGTAGTTTACCTGCCCCATGACGGGACAGGTAGGCGGCGAAAGAGGGAGTAGGAGGATTTAATGTTTGGTGCGTTGCTTGTCCTGCACCCATAAATCATTACATCTGTATAAACTTGACATAATATTGATGATAAAGGACATCTGTTCTCTCCTATCATATCATATTTTTAATATTTATCATTAATTAGTAAGAAAATGCGTAGTTATTTGTGTGTTTTTGATCATTTTGATAGATTCTACATTCTAGAAAAAATAATTAATTTTTTGATTATTTTCTATAATCAATTAATGGAAAAGTGCCATACTAAATGCCTTCATATTATTAATTGTTACGCAATTATGTAATATAACAAATAGATTTGACTAAAATTGGCTGAATAATTTGAAGCCGCGTAAAATGAACATGCTTGCCTCCTCTTAAAATCTCAAAAGTCGTTTACCCTGTCAAGAGCAATCAACATCAATAAAAATGCAATCAAGCTTTCTTATTTCTATGGATAGACGTAATCAAACTTGTAGTGTGACCAGCTGACCTACTGAGTATCACAGCGCGAGACACCCCAAGAGATGCGGAGTTAGTTGGGGAGGGCGCGTCCTCCCAGCCGCATGTACCCCTTTCGATTATTTATCCCTCGTCACCAGTGCGGTCTGTGGAGCCATCACAAACTAATGTCTACGCTTATTTCACTAGTCCTACAAATATGGTGGTCAAACCCAGTGCGCTGTAAGTAAATAAATTAAAAATCGACCCAATCAGTCACAAAAATAATTTTTATTGGGGAACATTAAATTAAAAGCCGATCAAGCCAACCCTGTAGGCGCCAATACCATCGTCCATTGAACTATGAACAACTAGAGACCGGCATATTTATTTATTTATTTACTCGTTATTAACGAAAATACCGCGTTAATGGTAACGCGTTACTTATTAAATAAGAGCTACTTTTATTTATTTTTTTAACTTTATTACTTATTTGCATATCAATTTTATCGATGTTCTACGTTAATCATAAAGTTACAGTGCTCAATTTTTCACTCGTCATCCAAACCCTTTTTATTAGATGTTGACCAGTAGCAATTCAATAAAACTTACACACTAGGGCAAGACTATCATAACTACGTCCCAA
The DNA here is from genome assembly GCA_024449915.1 of Sweltsa coloradensis. Lineage (NCBI taxonomy): Eukaryota > Metazoa > Arthropoda > Insecta > Plecoptera > Chloroperlidae > Sweltsa > Sweltsa coloradensis. The sequence goes on from JAMZAV010000217.1 coordinate 422,525, forward strand.
TTATTTTTCTAAACTTTACAGTAAGTCAAAATTAAAAGTAAAGGCACAAGTAAGTAACCAAACTTTTTAATTGACTCTTAAAGGGGCTAAAAACCCCCAAAAATTATTTTTTACCACGTGATCTATAGCACAATACTACCATTAAGTATATAACCATACTCAAAGATACTACACTTAAATGACCGTTTAAAAAATTATCTTGTAACTGTGATTTAACACGAATTTTTTAATTTTTTTAAACCAGAAATTGGCGAAAATTGGTGTTTTTGAAAATTTCCTTCTTTTTTGGTCCACATAGATACAAGAGCATGGTACCAATCTAAAATGCCCCTTTATAACATCGTGTCTTGAAACTGTGCCCAAATATACCCTCAAACACGCAAAAATATGCATTCCAAAATCACACCTCATCTTGGTAATCAGCATATTTTGACCGAACTACTTGACCAAATTACAAAACAAAATATAGAGAATTTACAGAAAAGGCTGTCGAGTACGTCAATAATGGCCAATATTTTTTTGGATCAAAATCCTCCAAGGTCACGGGGCACAAAGATCGTCCCCATGTTATTTCTTATGGGAGATGTTTGTTGATTGGACCTAGCTCGAAAAATGTCATGTTTGACAATTTTTTGGGAGGTCATGGTGGCCCCAATAATTTTTCTGTTAATTTCTAAATTCATTATTAGTTAGCCTGAATGAAATATATTTTTGAGTTTAGCGGTTAAATACCCCTTTATGTTATTAAAGATTAACGCTTCGTTACACTTTCTTCTAAAACTATCTTATTTCCAAAAGGTAACTTTTGAGCAGACTTAACTTAACTTGTAATCTGTTACTATTTTGGTTAAATAACCCAAACTGGTCAAACCTTGTCCCTTTACAATAATAAAAGAATATCAGCATTTCCCTTTAGGATACACTACGGCTGCATATTTGTATTTTTTTACCTTATCTTTACCTATTGACGTACTCACCCCTGGTACACAAATCTCGAAGTCTGTTGACATTCTGCAGTCATGGACAACGGCAATCCTGACTTAAGTTTTCTTGCAAGATTGACTTTAGTGGAAACGCTCTAATGTGTACTCTAAAATAGACTTGGATGACGATGATTTGGTAGGGCTATTCGAGACGATGAGTGGTCATAGATGAATGACGTTGAGGGACAATTTATGCCGGATTCGAACCCACGTCTTCGTAGAGCCATACGTTTCGGACCAGCAAACTAATAGTATGTGCCTTTAGACTTAGACATGACAGTCTTAAAATAAATGATATGAGTGATATGCATTTAATTCACAAGGCAAATAGATCAAGTTTGTTTTGGACGGGTTTTCTATCTTAGGAAAAAGTTTTACAGTTGAGTCTTTTATTGATTTATTTCTTATGTATGCAACTTGACATACTAAAGTATAAAAAAATATATATATACTTTTTTTATTGTTATTTTAGAATTTAATTAACATTTCATTGTTGTAACAATGGTCAGCTCTTGACCAAGAATGCTTAGCTTCTATTTGCTCTAGAAAGCTTTTTTCACATTTATTTTAATTGTTAAGCATATACCTGTGTTGAGACGATGAGTTTTTGGTACTAGGACAACTACAAGTATTTATTTTATAATTTTTAATATTAAGACTTTCATTTAAGCACTTTTTTCATAAAAAAATAAAAGTTATGGTACATATGTAATTCAAGGGTTGGTCTAATACCAAAATATGGCTACGTCTCAACATGCTATGTTTAATAACCTTCAAAACAAGCAATAATGATCCATCTCTCTGTTATTACTCCTGTAAACTTGGTTGAAGATTGTCAATGTGTAACGAATTTTAGTTTTGAGATAATAGTTAGGCATTTTGGTCTTTTTCTTGCTATATTTTATGCTTGCGCTATCACAACATTTTAAATTATTGTGAAGTTATGCTGCAATTTTCTTCGGGTTTGATTTTATTAAAAGATACTTAATCAGATAATATTACGGTACCAAACTAAAAATATAATATTTTTACGAAAAATCTAGCATGTAAAGCCTATACAAAAAAAGCCTCTAGTATGATAATAAAATGCAAGGTTAAAATCATTTAAGTTAAAATAAAATGTTTGTGATGTGGGACCGTTTGAAAGAAAAGTTGAAAAATAAACATGCCAGAATCCATAGAATTAAAAGTTTTAATATGAATTTTTTGAGGTGTATAATATATAACAATATCTAGAACAAGAGTAAACTGACAACAATCCCTACAATGCGTTCTAAAGCCGTGCAAGTTAAGAGAATCCCACGCAAATTAAACTTACTATAAGCTCATCTATCAACTCGAACGAAAAAAGCGTTCGCAGTAGTGGCTATTAATGTACAAAAAATAAACAAACTCGAAGATGTTGGGGACTGCTTAGGAGTGATTTCTACCTTGCTTGTTGAATATTTCAATGTCTCAAATAATATTTCTGAGTTATGTCTTCTTGAGATAAATGGAAAGATATGCATAAAATAAGTGCATTGTTCTTACATCATTGTATAAGTGGTATTATTGCAGCATTGTTTTAAAGAAATCTAAATTCTAAAAACAGTTCGAAAAAGTTTTTCAACACGTACGGCGCCATCTTCGCTCACTGTGTTGCTGTGACGTATAGGAGTGGGGGAACTATAGTAGCTGTCAATTCACATTTTTGCCAAAAAATGTGAAAAAAAGGTGAAAAATCGTTCGTATACATCTATGTGATTGGTTAATATGAATATTAACAATACTAGTTGTCAATTCACATTTTTACATAAAAAGAAGTGAAAATAACCGTCTCATGCAACATGTTTCTGAGTAATGCTTTAATGAATATGAATATTAATAACAATGTTGGCGTTAGACTACGACTTAAGCAAAATAAATGAAAATGCCAAGCTCGAATGCAAACTAGATTTATTTCATGGGTCTGACATAGTTATAATATAGTATGTTCTTCCGAATTCTTTGTGTGTTGTATGTACACACCTCGAGGTTATGATGATGGTCAATGGATCCCGTCTACTCCAACGATGAACAGAGAACAATCTCCTTGGTAACGGGGGAGATACACTTCATGCCCCTCGCAAACTTGTCACAAAACTTCTCGAGGTTCGTAGTCTTCACATGGGACTCTAGTGCGACGTCCACGACGCACTTACGAACCTTCTTGACCGCGCGGTACTTCCTCAAGGTGTATGCCGGCAAGTCCACGTCCTCGTTGTATTGTAAGCCGGCTTTAACGGTTTGGATGCAACGACGTATTTCCGACAGCTTACCCGCCCTGCTCAACGCCTTGAACTCTACCCCCATCACCCGAGCTACGGTATCGCCGCCGTCATCGCAGACGGCCGAGAATAGGACATCAGCATTCTCGCGGGTCGCCTTGAACAACTTCACCTCCATGTCGTCGAGACAGGTGGTGGCTTCTGAGTTGATTCCGTCCATGCATGTCCTGACCGGGGGTGCTTGGGCGCATGCACGCTGAATGACCGTCCGGTACTTTGTCGTTACAGCGGCAGTAAGGAACGGGTGTTGCAAGTTCGATAACGGCTCGAAACAGGTCAACTTCTTCTTCAGCAGGCTCGCCGTGGTAACGTTAGTGCCGTCGTGAGAGCATCGGGGGACGACGTCAGGGCCGAACACGAAGCCGCGATAAGTAGCTCGGCTCTGCACATGACCAACAACAAACAACACCACAAACACAACGAACACGTTGTATGACTTCATAGCTAGCGCCGACGTTAAATGTTAAAAAAAAAAACAATTATCACCACTGGCTTTCGAGTCCCTGTCAGACCAACGGTCAGTTTATTTCTGGCGTACTGAGCTCGATTGTCAGGCTTCCATCATTTATAGTAGGCCTATGTCTATCACATGAGGCAAGGACAAGGTTATCTTTAAATAACAGGTCATCAGAATAAATAGCTATTCGAGGAAACAAACTGCAATAGGCCTAACTTTAATTACTCTTCGACGAAGCAGCGTTGTTATTTGACTTCACGGAGAAAAACGATAAGACTGGTTTTTATTTTATACTAGACCGCTTCGCGATCGTTTTTTCCAGTCGCGTTGATGGCTTCGTGTTCTTTTCTATCATCTTATTGCGTTTGTGTTTTCATATCGTTATCATGGTGTTATTGCATAACAGTGTTGTAAAAAGCAGTTAGGATCGTCTGTTAGCGAATGCAGTGGAACAGAAAACTACTAAATATCCACAGCAAATTAAAAAAAAACAAACAATGGTGTCGGGACAGGTTGTTGCAATTTTAAACTTGGACGGATCCCAAATCCAAGGCACGTCACCTTACCACGACGATATAAGGATTGTTTTTTGTCCACCTCAAATTGTGGTAATTACTCCTAGGTGTAAAATACAGAATCAGAAATGGGGTTGAAAGGTGTAATATTATTGGACAAAAGAACGATTTTGTTGTAATTTGACAGCAAATTTCGAGGTTATGTTACCAGCTGTCATTCAATTCAAACACTTTCAGAAGATATCTCACTCAACAACACAGCTTTGTGCATTTTCTACAATAGGGAATATTCCACTTAATATTTTATATTTTATTTTAATTCTTATTCATGTCTTAATAGTCCCTGCACTTTTTTTTATTTAAAAAAATGTTTTTTTGTGTAATTTAAACAAGAATTAAATGGGTCCCCCAGTTTGCGCGCACAAAACGAGCGTGCGCCATCTTTGGACGGTACTACGTCATAACTGTGTTGAGTCAAGGCCAATTGGAAACTAAATGTACGTATATTTGTACATATTTACATACAGACGGCGGTGCTCGCCCATCCGCTCAACACAAACAACTCCACAGGGATGTACATTTTCACCGTCTTTTGTTTTTTCTTTTTTCGTATGTGACAGGAGATTTCGCGAGATCATTGTGATAAAGAATAACGAGCATTTTGTCTTGAGTTTTTGCATAGCCTAGGACTATCATGGTATTCTTTATCTACAATAGGCTTTAATTAGTCATCAAAGTAAGGTTTTTGTGCGGGATGTGTGTCAGAACATGAACGTGCAGGCCTAGGGTTGGCAAGTTAAGCCTAGGGCTTGTCAAGTGAGTAATTTTAGTATTCACATACCAATGCCTATATCCTACAGGAACGATTGGCCTAGACTGTTGTATTATAAATAATTTTCTACGTCTAGGCCTAGACCTAGGACTGTTTCAGTTTTGTTTTTTGATTGCAATGTCAACTTTTCTCGTTTTCTGGCTAGGCGTTAAATGTAAAATGTCCGCCATCTGTTTACATTACTGTAGGCAGAGTCGATAAAGAAGTTTCCCCGTTGGGGAGGTCCTCCAACTCCCTATACCGCCCTGGGTTAAATAAAAAGTCGGTTTTTGGCGTTGGGAATCTAACGTTCCGCGCGACTCTGTGTGACGATTGATGGAACTACTTCAATAAAAGTACGTCACTTTTCTACTAGTAGTTAACAGTCGATGACGACAAATGGCGGAAACGTCAAAATATTAAATACGATCGAATGTTGGCGAATGTTTTGGCATAAAGCAAACTCTCTTTATTAATGAGGATATTTCTGATGGAGTAGACCTAAGCTTAGGAGCTAGGCCGACAATATGTATTGTTCAAGATTTCGATTTGAGTGCCTAGGGCGTACTTACGTCTGAAAACTGTATTGTGGCCTTGGGCCTAGGCTACACTTACGTCCGTTAGGCTTGAACAAGGCATATCTCAAATTATTTCGCACGAAAATGTCACTGACGCCTGCGCAACACTTTATAGTACAATAATAAATCAAAAGTAAATCGTTTTAAAAGACTAGGGCCCAGGGCTAATATGATTGAAATAAAATTGAAGTTTGACGTTTCGTCTGTTGTTTGTTGATTTTAGCGTCACTGCACATCGATAATCTACTGACCGTATTTAGCGTGCAGTGCTTTTATTAGTTTCACATTGGAGCCGCTCTCAGCGCGCAGGACGTTAGATTCCGTTTTGACTTGGGAGTAAGGGGACCTCCCCAAAGGGGAAACTTCTTTATCGACTCTGCTGTAGGCTACGCTAGGCGCTGCTTTGTTTAAAACACCGCCGTCTTGATGTATATCTCGATCCTACTATAATACTATTCCAACATCTTTGGTCTGGATGTATGTTTATCCAGACGGCGTTGGATCAACACAGTTCTGACGTCACAGTCGTTTTTTTGCCGCTTTAAAAAAGTGCTGCTTTTAAAACGGCTATAAATCACTGGATTATTATTTCACGGAAAACAAAGTACATATTTGTAATCGGGACGAAATACTTCTTCTAAAAAATCTATTCGTACAGTATTTGGCGGAAGTGGAATATTCCCTATTCTGTTTCATATTATTTTATTATTATCAGTTTTATCTTCTGTTTATTAAACAATCACACATTATAAAGGGGCTACATTTTAAATTGGCGTGAATTTCCATAGCTACACCTTTTACACCTCCTCAAGAGGCAGGTGCAAAAAGTGTAAAAGTTGTAATTACCCCCTGAACAAAAGAACACGTCTTTGGAAGAAACACAACCCAAACATTTGCAATTATTGCACTGCAATTTACACCTGGACAAAAGAACGTTTATTTCTTCAAAAGGTGTAAAAAGTGCAAAAGGTGTAAAAATTGGTGGACAAAAGAACAGACCTATAGCTCCAGAGAACCGACACGCGTCTCACAGTGGCAGACACGTAGGCGCGGGGCGTAGAGGTCATATCCGTCTCTTGATGAGAAACATTTCTCTGAATGTAGTCAAATCTAAGTGCAAATGTTTCAAAGTTCCCCTGAATTATCTATCCAGATCGAATAGCCGCCTGTCTAACAGTCAACATCTTTTACAAAGAATTGTAAAACCACGGTTTATATAAGAAATATATCTTCGATTGTACCAAAATTCAAACATATCTATGTTAGATGGTTTCGAATCTCTCCTCAAAATTTCATCAAGATTGGAATAGCCATTTGTCCGGCATTGAGTAAATAATCAGCAAATATTTCATTGTAATACGTCTACCTACTGACATCATCTTCTGTGATTAGTGTCATGCAATGTACAATCTCCTCTGTTGTTGGTGAGATACACTTCATAGATCCAATGAGTGGTTCTACGAAAGCCTCAAAAGCGGTTGTACTTCCTCCGGCCTCATGTGCGGCCTCCCTGATACACGTCCGTCCGTCTCTCCACGCGCGGTACCTCCGCATGGTGTAGGCCGGGAGGTCGGTCTCTAGGTTGTACGCCGTCTTCAGATACATGGAGGACAAGCACGAACCCACCGCTGAACGTCCGGTGGTACCCATAGGCTTCAGACCTTCACTGTACACTCTCGCTATGGTCTCGCTTCCGTTTCTGCACACGGCCGATATTGAATCCTCAGTGAAGTCTCGGACTGTGTCGAACATCTTACCCTCCATTTCGTTGAGACAGGCGGTGGTGGTGCCAGCGACCCTGGATATACAGGTTCTGACTGAGGATTCTTGTGCGCATGCGTTCTTGAAGATCGTTTGGTAGGTTTCGAAGTTGAATGCATGGTTGAGTGTAGAAAGGAAGCCGGGTGTTGGCTTGTAGCAGTTTGTTTGCATGTTCAGGAGTTGGAAGGGGATGTCGAACTGGGAATTGGCAATGGCTGTTAACGGGCACTGGAGGTTCTTGTCGGACACGGAGACGCCCGAACCCGAAGTCGCCCGACTATGCTCGTATCCGACAGCAACCACTGTCACCACCACGAACACAACGAAACCATTGTACGACTTCATTGTTGGAACTCTCTTGTATTCACACCACGGTGATTAACACTGACAAGTTTCTCGCTCGTATGCGGAATAACAGACTGTGCATTCGGCAATAACTCACCTCACTATAGTCGTAAGGTTTAAGTGAGGTTATAATGACATTATGTACATCATTAAATCAATGTATTGACAATTCAACGGAATTCAATAATTCAATAGAATTTTAATTAATACTGCTTGCATAGAATATCCATTGTTTTACAATTTATCGTTCAATTATAATTATTTTATTAAAAATGTAATACGAAACCTGTCAAGAATGAACCCTGCATCTGTTATATTGCAGTCACGGAGCAAGGCAAGGTTATCTTTAAATGACAGGTCAAAAGAATAAAAAAGCTTTTCATGGAAACAAGCTGCAATAACTAATTGAGGAAACATATACACTTCTGCGAAACAGCGTTGCTGTTCGAATGTTCATAAAACCGATAAAACTGATTGCTTTTATCTTGTGTGTGTTACCGAAAGTGTTGGCTCGAGCTTAATTCGGTTGGTCCAGGGTTTAAATCCCGTCGAAATCGGCAATCCTGACTAAACGTTTTCCCGAGGTTTTCCTTAATGCGGATGCAAGTGATTAAGTCCTCTTAAATAGTCCTCGGACATCACTTCACAAGTGTCCTAACTACAATATACCTAGTTAGACACCTGAAAGGGGCATGCATTGCAAACTGGACAGGTTTTATACCCCCCTCCTTCACCCTATTTGAAAAGGGTTCCATTTGGGTTTTCGATAGATCAGTATTTTATAATATGTATGCATGTGGACCTGTTCGATTTCTTCTTAAAGGCGCTATTATCCCCCTTCCCCTTATAAAATCAAATACTAGGAGGATTCGCGATCGCTTTTTCCGTTCTCGTTGATCGATGAGAGTTTTTGATTAATTGAACCTTTTTTTCTTCTCCTTTTGCATATTTTGCGTTTCATTATTTTTATGTTTTGTTTATTCTAGAACAGTATTATAAAAAGCAGTTAGCTGATAGAATTGAACTGAAAACTTCCATTTTTCAAAGTCATCCTTTCAAAATATAATTTCGATGGAGATATGTGATGGACGCGTAGTTGCCATTTATTTAACGTGAACGTCTTTCAAATAGACACTTTAACACTTACAATCAAGTAACAAAACTAACTAACTAACTAACAAACAAACTAACTAACTAACTAACCAACTAACTAACTAACTATAACTGTCCACATTGTAAGTTGTAAAAGTAATGTTTTTATAAGCATCTTTCTTTGATTGTACCAAAATTAAAATCATATCTAAGTTTTATGGTTTCGAGTGTCACCTTAAAATTTTATCAAGAGTAGAGTAGTTGTTTGTCCAGTATAAAATGAACAACTAGACAAAAATTGTGTACTATTTTTTTTTTTTTAACCAGGAAGCTTCGCAAACGCTTTTCAGGCGCTTTTCAGGCGCGTTGTTGGATAAGCGTAATTGTTGTTCTAATTGTTGTTGTTAAAACTAAAAAAAGCGTAAAATTGCGATTTTAATAACAAATACTTTTTCGATTACGCTCAAATTTCACACGAATATACTTATTCATAAAATTAAGGTTCTGTCAAAAAATCATTACAATCGGATAAAGCATGTAGGTGTTATAAGTCGAAGAAATTAAAAAAAATTAAAAAATCTCAAAATTGCAATTATTATGAGAAATAATATTTTGATTGCGCTTAAATTTCACACGAATACATCAATTTATAACATAAAGGTTCTATGAAAAAATCATAACAATCGGATAAAGCATGTAGGTGTTATTCGTCGAAGAAATTTAAAAAATCGAAAGAAATCGTAAAATTGCGATTTTCATAAGAAATATTTTTTCGATTGCGCTCAAATTTCACACGAATATATAAATTCATAAAATTAAGGTTCTGTGAAAAAATCATTACAATCGGATAAAGCATGTAGGTGTTATAAGTCGAAGAAATATTTTAAAAATCGAAAAAAATCGTAAAATTGCGTTTTTTATAAGAAAAAAATCCTCGATTGCTCTCAAAAACGTGGCAGTTCTAAGTTCAGAGATTTCGAAGGCCTCCATAAAATTTCATCGCAATCGGAGTATCGGTTTAGCCGGAATCGTGAAAACAACAAAAATACAAAAAAAAAAGAAAAAAAAAAAAACATTCCGGATTTTTTTCTCCAGTGTAGTGAAATGGAATCTTCGCTTCGCTCGCTACGCTCTCCAATAATAACAAATTAACAAGAAACAATAGAAACTTGACAACAATCACCCCTACAATGCGTCGGCAGAAAAACAAAGCACTTGCAAAAGTAAAGATATCCTACGCAAACTAAAAACTTAAAAAAAGTTCATCCATCAACGCGGCGGGACCTTAGCGTTTTCCTAGTTACTGGAAATAAGACGAGTGATACCACTAGGCCTAACCTAGGCACAAGTACATTTTGAATCAGCCTATTCATCAAAATCATAAAAATCATATTATTGGAAGCCGCATCAAAGCACTTCAAGATACAGATTTCTAGCACTTTTAACTGCGTCAGTTGAAAGTAAAACAATCAAAATGGCTGCCGATTTGAAGTCCTAACTTGTGCACCGCCGACTACAGAGCTAATCCTCCTGTACCAACGGTACTATTAATAACTCAATCAATGATTTAACATTGTAGAAAAAGTTGTCTCGAGTTCGAACAACTGTCTTAGGCCCGTCCGTTTGTGCGTCTGTCACGTCGTGTACAATGTAAGCCGAACATAACATCCGATTGAAATGCGGTTTTCATTTACATTTCATTTCAACCACGGTGGTTCAGAATGTTTTTGGTGGCCATGGGGGTCAGGGTCGGAGACGAGATGCACGAAAAGGTATGCCTGTTTGACCCTGACGACTGGTGATGGGCGGAGCGCTAAGTCACGTGACGAGAAGGTGGGATAAATCCTCATTTCGCAAGTTGACGCCTGCTGAACGGCGCAACACTTATCACGCTCTAACTTTGTTTCCATTCGACATTTGGACAAAACCTTTAGAATAGTATGTAGCAAACATATCATTTCTTCTCATAGTGATTATCTCGAATCTTTAGACACATCCGTAAATTTGGTATATGGATGTACGTATTATACATGAAAAAAATATCAAAGATTATAACTTTTCTCATCTTCAATTGACAAAAAACTACTGTTCGGATTTCGACATGATATCTTTTTAAATATGCATCAGACTATTTAACAAAGAAATAAATCAACTTTCTAGATAGAAAGTGCACTGAACGAAAATTTACAGCATAGAGTAATATGCAGAGTGTAGTTTTTCACGGCTCACCCGCACGTCAAAAGTGCGTATTTGTTATGAAAACACACACCTTGCATGTAAGTCTATGCTGTGAATTTTCGTTCAGTGCACTTTCTATCTAGAAAGTTAATTTATTTCTTGTCTTAAGAGTCAGATGCATACTTTGAATGAGGTCTTGTTGAAATCCGATTGAAAGTTATTTGTCAAATAGAAGTTGACAAAACTTATAATTTTTAATATTTTTTCCATGTTTAATACGTACATCGATATAACAAGTTTACGGCTGTGTCTAAAAATTCGAGATCATCACTTTTAGAAGGAATTATATGTTTACTACGTATTATTCCAAAGGTTTTTTCCAAATTATGAATAGAATAAAAGTTAGAGCGTAATTAAGTGTTGCGCCGTTTAGCAGGCGTCATCTTGCTGAATGAGGATCTATCCCACATCATTCCGCCACGTTGCTTCGTGACGTCAGGGGGCGGGTAAATCACTAGTCGTCAATTCCAACCAGAGATTTCACAACATACTGTCTATAATAACGTTGAGCTTTGCTCCCAATTGTACCAATACTAGTCACACAAATTAGTACCACGATTGATACCGTGCTTTTGTTGATTTTACTCAGAGTTATTTCGCCTTTTATAAATTCATTTAATTGCAGAATGATTGACGAAGTTCCAAAAACCTTTTTATATTTTAGATGACTTTTTAATAATATTTGAGAATATGTGTGTGAATAAAATGAACGTTAGTTAATTTTGTTTGGTTTTCAATAAAAAATATTGGAATGATGCGACAATACTGTTTACTAATTAGTAAGTAAAGGTTTTACTCAGGAAGCAAATGAGGTTTTAGTGGAATTTAAAGGAAAGGAAGGAGGTGAACTATAACATAATAATGTTAAAATTAAATATAAAATCCATTTATTGTTATTTTACGTTAATCATTTCAAGAGATGTTTCAAAAATTAATTTTTCTTGCCCAACCAGCGGCCACCGATTTAAGTCATTTATCTCCGGTTGGTCAATAAATCAGTGATCTTAAGTGGTAGTATAGGAAAGGTTATCTCAGAATCACTGTATGAAGTCTACTATTTTGCAATACTCAAAAGTGCTTTTATATTTATAAACAAAATTTATGTAAAAAAAAGTACAGAATGTATTTAACGACGTGCATCATATTGCAATCATTAAGAAATAAAGCATCTCGGAATTACGTAAACGTAAAGCTACTGCCACTGTCCATGGCGGGTGGAGGGTTATATTAGTAACTATGGTCCACAGCATCTTCTATGATGAGGGTCTTGCAAAGCACGATCTCCTCTGTTGTTGGTGAGATACACTTCATAGATCCAATGAGTGGGTCAATGAAAGCCTCAAAGGAGGTTGTACTTCCGCCGGCTCCATGTGCGGCCTCCTTGATACAGTTACGAACCTCTTTCGTCGCGTGGTATTTCCGCATGGTGTAGTCCGGCAGGTCGGTCTCTCTGTTGTACTCCGCCTTTGTTCCAAAGGCGGATATACACGATAATACGGTCCTCTGTCTGCTGAGACTCAGAGTCATAAGCTCTTCACCATACATCCTCGCAATGGTCTCACTTTCGTTGCTACACATGGCTAAGATTAAGCTTTCAATGTAGTCTCGGACTGTGTCAAACATCTTACCCTCCATTTTGTTGAGGCAGGCGGTGGCGCTGCCGTCGACACCGGATATACAGGTTCTGACTGAGGATTCGTGTGCGCATGCGTTCTTGAAGATCCGCCGGTAGTTGTCAAAGCCGGCTGCTCGATTGAGACTATTGAGAAAACTGCTTGTAGGTTTGTAACATTCGTACATCTTGGTCAGGAGTTGAAAGGGAACGTCGAACTGGGTGTTGGCAATGGCTGTTAACGGACACTGGAGGTCGACGTCGTTCTCGTACGGAGGAGACACGGAGACCCCCAAAGTCGCCCGACTCTGCACGTTTCCTACAACTGTCACCACCACGAACACGATGAAACCGTTGTACGACTTCATGACTGGAACTCACTTGTATTCACACTGGCTACAGTTTTTCGCTTCGATGTCGAATATCAGTCTGTGCACTTAATCGGCTCACTATCGCAAAGGTCGACTTAGGTCACGACGAAGATTACGTGTATCAATAAGACACTGCTGTTATAATTCAAAATAATATAAAATAATCATATTTTTACCATGTTTGTTCAATATTTATATATATATATATATATATATATATATAACCCGACAAGTTTACAATTGTGATTCTAATATATGTTTTAAGTATCTTTACGGTAAATAATCACGCACAGTTTTATAGAAAATAACTTTTAATCCCAACGTTTCAGAAAAACTAGGTTACCATTTTCAAGGGAAGGGTAAAACAAAAATTCAATTAAACAACAACAGCATTATAAAAATAAACAAATTGAAACAAAAAACACACTACCTTGCATACATAGAAAATTACAAAGATCCAAATGCAATGAACCTAAAATCAAATCACTTGGTTGCATTGTGAGTGTGACTTCTTGTGACCATTCTAGCAGGCCTATCGTTGTCTTCATGTCTTGGTACCACAGGCGGCTCAGTCTCATACTTTTCAAGAGCTGCAGTATGACTTCTAGTCATTCTGCTGGATTCCAAATTTCTAGACAAGATGGTTGGGTCCGTCCGGACCGTCCCACGTTCGTCTAGAACTCCAGGCACTCTATCAGCCGCTATACCGCTTTCTTTGACTAACCTCTCAATCAAAGCAGGCTTCCACGATTGAGCCAAACGCTTGCCATCGTCTCGTTTGTTAAGATTGAGTGGGCGCTTCTCAATTTCCACTGCCTCTCTGACGATTCGACTAGATAGATGGCTTACCATGGCAAGAGGCCTCATTCCGTCATAATCAATGGAATGACCCTCCTTCTTGACATGTTGTGCCAAAGCAGATGTTGTTTCCATCTTGTTGACGGCGAGTTTGTGTTCCTGTAGACGCATCGACATATTTCGACCAGTTTGTCCAACATATGTCTGCGAACAGTCTCCACACGGAATCTCGTAGACGCCCCAACCCTCCAAATGAATCTTGTCTTTGTGGCTACCAATCATTTCGCCTAAGGTTCTATCTGCCTCTTGCCATGGTAAGCCATCTATCTAGTCGAATCGTCAGAGAGGCAGTGGAAATTGAGAAGCGCCCACTCAATCTTAACAAACGAGACGATGGCAAGCGTTTGGCTCAATCGTGGAAGCCTGCTTTGATTGAGAGGTTAGTCAAAGAAAGCGGTTATAGCGGCTGATAGAGGGCCTGCAGTTCAAGACGAACGTGGGGACGGTCCGGACGGACCCAACCATCTTGTCTAGAAATTTGGAATCCAGCAGAATGACTAGAAGCCATACTGCAGCTATTGAAAAGTATCAGACTGAGCCGCCTGTGGTACCAAGACATGAAGACAGCGATAGGCCTGCTAGAATGGTCACAAGAAGTCACACTCACAATGCAACCAAGTGATTTGATTTTAGGTTCACTGCAATTGGATCTTTGTAATTTTCTATGTTTGCAAGGTAGTGTGTTTTTTGTTTATTTTTGTTTATTTTTATAATGCTGTTGTTGTTTTATTGAATTTTTGTTTTACCCTTCCCTTGAAAATGGAAACATAGTTTTTCTGAAACGTTGGGATTAAAAGTTATTTTCTATGATCATTTACCGTAAAGATACTTAAAACATTAACCATGGATCACGAAAGCTTAAGACAAAACATATATATATATATATATTGTTTTACCTTGGCTTTATAGTAGGCGACTATGACGCTGTTATGTTAGTACTTTAGACAGAAATTAAAAAAGTGACTACACCGGGGTTGTAGCCACTTTTTTAATTTCTGTCTAAAGTACTAATATATTTATAGGGGTATTCACCCGCTCTACTAAAAAAATATTTTATAGACTAACTAGTTATTAATTTAGAAATCAACAGATAAATTATTGTGTCCACCTTGACCCGTAAAAAAATGTCGAACTTGCTATTTTTGGAGCTAGGTCCCAACGGCAAAAATCTCCCATAGGAAATATCATGGGGACGATCTTTATGCCCCGTGACCTTGGAGGATTTTATCCAAAAAAATACTGGACATTATTGACGTACTGAACAGCATTTTCTGTAAATCCTCTATATTTTGTTTTGAAATTTAAGCAAGTGGTTCGGTAAAAATATGCTGATTGCCAAGAACGGGTGTGATTTTGGAATGCATATTTTTGAGTGTTTGGGTGTATATTTGTGCACAGTTGTTCCATAGGCACGATGTAATAAAAGGGCCATTTTAGATAGGTATGACAGGCTCATATTATGTGGAATAAAAAAGAAACAAGTTAAAGACGATTTAAGAAATTTCCCAAAACGCCAATTTTTGCAGATTTCATGATCACAAAAATTGAAAAATTTGTGTAAAATCACAGTTACAAGATAAAAAATTTTAAACTGTCATTTGAGTGTATTACTACGCTATAGATTATGTTGTAAGAAATAATTGTTTGGGGGTAATAGCCCGTTTAAAGGTAAAAGTAGCAAGAATGTAAGATTTTAAATGGTCCCAACAATTGCTTTTCATACACAATGAATGTAGCAACGTAAATAAAAATGTAATGATATATCATGCATACAAAAACTTGAAAAAGGACAGCTATAACTTACATACACAAAATCATAGAAAATGAAAAGATAGACCACCTTATGTTCCATTCAATATTCACGCACTATAAATACATAATAATATCTCCTTGACCAGAAATTTAATTCTTGCTACTGGAAACTAGAGACATGCTCTGGCAGTCTTCGTCGGGGTTCCCTCTCTCTGGTTCTCTTCATGTCCAGTCAAACGACGACACCACCATTATCACCACCACCAACAACAACAACGATATGAACGATGGCAGAGACGACAACAGCATCTTATGAATACTTAACTATGTCCAGGATGGGTATGTTGTTTGTGTGATCCCTTAGGTCATGATTGCGTATTTAGACCCAATGGTTGACGCGCAGTTTAACCAATTTTTGTTATGTGCCATTAGAAAATATTACTGTCTTCTAAATAGCAAGTTAACGTTTTCATTTGAAGCAAATAATGCATTTTTTTGTGGAGTTTGAAGAATGTGAAACAGAACACAGAAGGTAATTGATGTCATTAAAACAGCAGAGATTGAGCTTCCAACGAAGTCTCGGACTGTGTCAAACATCTTACCCTCCATTTTGTTAAGACAGGCGGTGGTGGCGCCAGCGACCCCGGATAAACAGGTTCTGACTGAGGATTCTTGTGAGCATGCGTTCTTGAAGATCTGTTGGTTGGTTTCAAAACTGGATGCTAGATTGAGTGAAGAATTAAAGCCGGCTGGCTTGGAGCAGTTTAATACATGTGTATTTATGTCAGAAGTTGGAAGGGACCATCGAACTAAGAGTTGGCTATGGATTTGTAAGGGCTTTGGAGGTCATTGGTCATAACATGTTACTCGAGCACTTATTGACCTGGCCAATTCAATTTAAATAGCAAGAGATCTGCATGATCAACTTAAACCTCCGCATGTGTCTGGATCTATCTAGCTCGCGTCTGTCCCCCCACATCCCCTCGTCTAGCAAACGCATAATGACCAATCAGGTGACTCTCAAATCCTCTCATTGGTATATTTAGTGTATGATTATATTTTCATTGTAATAGAATATGTGCTGGGAATGTGTAGCGTGATTGAAATCAATAATTATTCACCAATACAGAACTACTAAGAAAACGCCATAGTCGTTGGTGTATGAGTGTGCGAGTCATGTGTTGAGTATCCGGAACATTTCTTTTCCTCCCCCGTACCTAACTAAGGCTGGATCTAGACAGTATTGGTCTTTCCTCCCAAACCTATTAGGCTAGGAATACAAATGTTTGAACACATGGTTCGCTCACTCGTCTAACAACGACGTTCGCGTTTTTCTTGTATGATAGCTACTTTCAGAAATTGTTTGTGGTTTGTTGTTTGTTGCCCCAATTATAATTATTTACATGCGGAAAACGTAAACAATTATTGACATCGCTCGTGCAAATGTTTCAAAGTGTTATTTCTTGTGAGTTTCAATCGGAACGAATTTTGCTAAAAAAAAATACCGGTAGCGTACATCTGTTAAAAATTTCAGCACAAACGGGTCAGGTCCGGGGATCGGCAGTTCTGAAACGAACTCACTTACTCACACACTCACTTAAACAGGAACAGACAACGTCTCGTTTTCAGTTGAATGGTAAGACTCAGTCACTGCGCTCCCTAATATATATCGGTTTACTAATACACTAATTCACATTGCTTGTATAAATGGTAGAAATAAGTTAAAATAACCTTGCAAAATATTTATTTCAAAATAAATCTTTTAGTGTTATACAACAACTTGGTGATTGGTGAGGTCAAACAATAGCTGTAAAATCTCTAAAAATACATACAAAGCTCAAATTACAACTTCTCCAAGCAACTTTAAACATAAATTATAACTCTCCCCCCTCTCCCTTCCGATATTGTTCGATTAATGGATGAAAATTTTTCCATGTCTCTTTGAATAATCCTCTTTTAAATTTCCAATTGTAGATCCCCCCTTTCCCTTACAAATGCCCATTTTTAGGAAACAATTCATTTAACCTTCCTTGGAAATTCCCCTAGGGGCCTAGATGACTATGCAGTTTACTGAGCTAGTCTCCTTTTCGCCTCAAATCTAAAGTATTCGGCCCTAAATTATTTGTCAGTTCCACCATTCTTTCATATCTCATACTTATTTTTCATAGGAATGTAAATGCGGTTTTAGTCTTCGACTAGCTCAATAATATAAAATGACAAGGTCAAATGCTACCAGATTTATATCATGGCTACTTCTGACAACGTTACAATATATTGTACTAATCCGAAAGCGTGTGCTATGTACACACATCAATATTTTGACAGTAAATACCCCTTAATGGATCCTGTTTACTCCAGCGATGTGCAGAGTGCAATGTCCTTGGTAACGGGAGAGATACACTTCATGCCACTCACTAACTTGTCAGAAAACATCACAAAGTTCGTCGCCGGCACCTGTACTTCTAGTGCGATGTCCACTATGCACTTACGAACCTCCTTAAGAGCGTGGTGCTTCCTCAAGGTGTATGCCGGCGTGTCCTCCACCTCCAAGTTGAATAATTGTGCGCTCAACATAGCGTTGCGGAGGCATTGACGTAACTCCGATGTCTTACCCTGACTGTTCAACGCCTTGAACCATTGCTTGAACTCCACCCCCAACACCTGAGCTGCGGAGTCGCCGCCGTCATCGCAGACGGCCGAGAAGAAGACATCAGCATTCTCGCGGGTCGCCTTGAACAACTTCGCATCCATGTCGTCGAGACAGGTGGTGGCTTCGGAGTGGATCCCGTCCAGGCATGCTCTGACCGTGGGAGCTTGTGCACATGCAAGCTGAATGACTTCCCGGTACTTGGCCGTGTTGGTGGCAAGAGCGAACTGGCGTTTCAATGTTGATAATGGCTCGAAACAGGTCAACTTTCTCATCAGCAGTTTCGTCGTGGTAACGTTCAAGCCAGAGGACGAGCACGGGGGGTCGTCGTCGTCGCCTGTAAGAGACATCGCGGAGGCGCCCGAAGCCACGCGGCTCTGCACATGTCCAACACCTAACAACACCACAATCACGACCAACGCGTTGTATGACTTCATAACTCGAGACGAATTTAAAATGTTTCGGAAATAATTTGATATTTTTTGTTATCACCACTGTGTCTCGCGTCCCTGACAGACGAAGGGTCTGTTTCAACTGATAAACTAAGCTTGATAGCCAGGCGTCATTGCATTTATAGTATTTCCATCACACGGGGACAAGGACAAGGTTATATTTTAATAACAGGCAATCAGAATAAGAAACTATACGAGGAAAGTAATTGCAATAACTATGAGGAAACAAATATTAATTAACTTCGGAGAAACAACGTTGTTATTCGACTTCACGAAGGAAAACGACAAAGATGACTTTTTGATAAAGTATTAGTCTTCTTCGTGGACGCTTTTCCCAGCCGCGTGGACGGATGAGCCAGTCCCGTGAATGGATGAGCGTTCACGGCAAATTGCACTTTACAGAGGTCATATATCCATCCCTGGATGGAAAATATATATTTGTATTTATCCTTATTAATAGCATACATTTCAAAGGATTCAAAGGTTCCTGAAAATTGTATCCTGATCGAAGTAACCGTTTGTCCCGTATAGTGTTAAAAGTAGCCAACATATTTTGTTATAAAGAATTGTAAAAGTACGTTTTTTTTTGTAAGAAATATTTCTTCAATTGTACTACCAAAATACCGTTCATATCTAAGTTAGATGGTTCTCAATGTCTTTAGTCTTTAATAACGTGAAGCTTTCCTCCCTTTTCCAATACGTCGATATTAAAAAAGTAAGCACGATTGAGACCCTGCGATTGTGGATTTTACTCAGAATATTACCTCTTATTATTTATATGTAAAATGGTTAACGAAGTTGCAAAAACATTATCTTCTAGATAACGCACTTTATAATGTTTATGAATGTTTAAATTTATTTTATTTGGTAACTAAAAAAACATTTGCAAGATATCACAATACTGTCTTATGATAAATACGTTGTCTTATCTAGCACAAAAAGCTTGCATTATGGTAAGGAGGGGAACTATAATATGGTCAGGGGAGTAGCCAGGATTTTGTTTTGGGGAAGGGGATGAATATCGAGGTTTAGCCTATATTAAGAAAATTTGTAAAACTGCCTACGAAACTATCATTTCTGGAAAAGTACGTATCCTGGTACAATGGGGGATCTGGGATGGATGATACCCATGTTCTGGTATGAAGCGCACAGCCCCAGATTTATTTTTATTTTTTAACTTTGCAAATAGTGACTTTTTACTAGCTTTTATAGTACTTTAACCGATAATTAAAAAATTGTGAATATCCACATAGTACTGTCAGTTTACTAAATCTTGCCAAATGTAGGGGTATGTATGTATGCCACATAGTACATAGTGCTTACCCTACTTCTGATATCGGGGGCGGGGGGTATCTGACACCTTCGTCTCTACGCACTTGAATTACCAGCAATTTTATGCAGAAACATAATACATCTTAGGCTTAAAAGAATGCCTTGTGCCAAACCAACATGCCTCGATTAACTTTACTTACAATTAGGACAGTATAGAACGGGACACTAGGATTCACTCAGGTACTTCTTTGTAATGGTCAGACTCGCTTTTATTCATTTCCAGGATTTATTAATAGACCAATATAATAATACAATATATGTTTTGAAAACCACATTGCGTTTATAAATTGGTAATGTATCTCTGAATACAGTATAATAATGTCTAACTACTGATACTGTTCACGGCATCTTCTGTGATCAGGGTCTTGCAAAGCACGGTCTCCTCTGTTGTTGGTGAGATGCACTTCATAGAACCAATGAGTGGTTCAATGAAAGTCTCGAAGTAGGCTGTACTTCTTCCTTCCTTATGTGCGGCCTCCAAGATACAGTTGCGAGCCTCTTTCGTCGCGTGGTATCTCCGCATGGTGTAGGCCGGCAGGTCGGTCTCTCTGTTGTACGCCAGCTTACGCGCCAATGTGGCGTGTATACACACAGCCACGGTCTCCTGTCCGCTGGGACTCAGAGTCTGGTGCTCTTCACCATACAGCCTCGCAACAGTCTCACCATCGTTGGTACACACGGCTGAGATTGAGCTTTCAATAAAGTCTCGGACTGTGACGAACACCTTACCCTCCATTTCGTTGAGACAGGCGGTGATGCTGCCGTCCCTAGATATACAGGTTCTGACTGAGGATTCTTGTGCGCATGCGTTCTTGAAGATCCGCCGGAAGTTTTCAAAGCCGGATGCCACACCGAGGCTAGCGTGGAAATCACTTGAACCCCTGTAACAGTAGGAGAGCCTGATGATGAGCCTGTTCAGGATTTGGTGGGGGACATCGAACTGGGTGTTGGGGGAAGTTGACGTCGGTCTTGCTCGGAGGAGACACGGAGACGCCCGAAGTCGCCTGACTCTGCACGTGTCCAAAAACTGTCACCACCACGAAAACGATGAAACCATTGTACGACTTCATTCAAGTTGTCACTGTCGACCTGCAAGTTGTCACGTGTGGTATTGTACCAACAAAGTTGTCGCTGCAGGCGTTCGACCAAGTCCTAGCCCTACCCGCAGTGGCGTAACTAGGCGCCCGCAGGCCCCGCAACTGCGGGTGGGCCCTGGCCGTTTAGGGGGCCCCGTTAAAAAAAATAGTTTAAAAAAATCGGTATTTCATTCTGTTTGATAAATATATATTTGTTTTCGTTGCTAAAATGACCGTTTTGTGAATCTAGCGGTTTGAAGATGAAATCTAGCGGATATTTAGGAACTTTTAGCGTCCACAATAACAACTCACAAAAACTACATTATTTTGGTATTGCATTCAGCCTACAACTTTTTTCTAAAACGCACCAAACGCACTCTAAAAACCTGATTTTCAAAATTTTCGCCTGCGGCGCTGTTGTTGGGGGCTTCGGCCCCCAAACCCCCCGTACTTGGTCCCTATAAAATACCCCCGGGATATTATATAGCCCCCCGGGATGAAAAGCCTGAATTCAACACTGAGCCAATGTATGTGTGTATCTGTTAGGGCCCCCCCCCTAGAAATTTTGCAGGCTGGCCCATAGAACGAAGTTCCGCCACTGCCTACCCGAGCCCAGTCTCATCAGTGTGTGTATTGAGATGAATATATTAGCCAAAGCTTTGATTCCTTCCAAATACTATAACATAGTCACTAGTCAGTCACTCGATCCTCCAACGTTCAAGAGCCCATAGCATCAATAAAATAATAATGTGGTTGGACCCCGCTTGTTTTTCACTCTATTAATCGCTCATCTCATTAAAGTACGATAATGAATGTGAAACTAACGATTCTTAGAATGTGTATAAATAAAAAATAATATGTAATAATAAATTTGCATGTACGCCTAATTCCCGGAAGATAATAGGTCAACACTGTGATACGATAACCCAAGAGTCAACACGATTCTCCTAACGATTCATAGTTTCCTTGTAAACAACACTGCGTGATCAATACTATTACAAAACACTTTACGTAAACGTCTCAAGTTGTTTGTGATATCAGTTTCCCTATACATATATCCAGTTTTCAATAAAAGTCAAGTCAGGTGGGATGGGATGGGATGGGATGGGATGCCTAACCACCGATTTGCTTGGGCATTTAGAGATTGTTAACATCGGCTTGCCATACCTGTCATGTTCTCTTCTCCTTCAATCTCTTTGCTTACATTTCTTCACCTTCTATTTCGTCCTCTTCTTTCTTGCTTCTTACCACCAGCCCACGCCATTTCCTTCTGTCCTCACTCCTCCTACAGTCTTTCTGCTTCTACTTCTTCCCTACACTCACTCCTCTTTTCTCCATCATTTATTATTTGGTCCTGTCACTTCTCTCTGGGTCTACCAGCTGGTCTTCTAATGTTCATATATCCGCTTCCTAATTCTGCTCTTGGTATTCTTTTCTGGTGCATGACAAATATCACAAAATTAGTTTTAAATAGGATTTTTAACCAAAATCAAAATCGGGCGTTTACTTTTATTATAATTTAGAAATAATGTTTTGAAGAGTGTGACGGTAGAGCCTTTTATTTCCATATCCTGCCCAAAAAAAAAAATATGTGATGTCAGTCAGCTGAGCGAACGTAAAACACATGTTTTACCCAAACACGTTTTGTTGTGTGTGTGTTGTTTGTGTTTGCAGAGCTCCAGAACACTGGCACAACATATTTTGATCTTAGCAGTGGAAATATAGTAATTTTAGTAAACAATTTAGAATTACCAAATGAGAACCTAAACGCCATTTTAAAAGAATTTGGCATGTTCTGTTTTCAATTTCGTATTTTTTGTGACGGGTGATGATGGGGGTGTAGGACAAATTACAAAATCTCATACCTTTTGCAGCATTCGAACCCGCGTCCTCCTAGTGTCAAAACAAATATGGTCATATCTTCGGATCTGCGTCCAAATCGTAAGATAATTTTATTTTATTATTATTATTGAGCCTTTATTTGCAACAAATAATACATAATCCACAAATTCAAATTTAATAAAGCATACATAACAGTTACAAATACAGATAAGTCTACAGTGTGAGGGTGTTTGTATGTGTGTATGTGTGTGTATTTCTGGGAGTGTGTGTGTGTTTGTGTTGTGTTTGTTTGTTTAAATATTATACGTGTCTACTGTGCTATTAAGAAGGGATTTGTACGTGGTAAGAGTATTATAGTTTAAGTCAAGATCTTTGTTTAGAGCTGCCATGTCATTAAAAGTGATTTGAATTCTGTTTATACATGAGTGTTTACACAGGTCTATTCTGCTTTTCAATGCATAAAAAGGTTGCTGGTGTCTTGTAGATCGAGGAGGAACATGGAAATTTAGTTTCTCGTACAATTTTGTACAAAAAAAAACATATCAGCAAGTTTACGTCTAATACTAAGCAACCTGACCCTATTTTCATCACAGTGCTTTGAGTAATCACTCCTGTGGAAAACGATGTTGTTCTTTACACATTGCATTTTTATAAATCGTTTCTGCACTTTTTCTAAGTCGTCGATCTTCGTTTTGTGGTATGGATTCCATACTACACTGGCGTATTCTATTTGCAGCCTCACAAGAGATAAATACAACAGCCTATTCGTTTGTGACGAGAATTGGTGGAGGCAGTTGCGTCTCATGAGTCCGAGAAGTTTAAAGGCTTTCGGTGTTATACTACTCCGTGTATGACAGATCACTGGATAGCATTACACCTAGGTCTCTAATCACTTTCACACGCTCTATTAAACGGAAAACAATTTTACACTTTGAGACATTTAAATTAAGTCTTCACAGGGAGCATCAGGTTGACAGATTGTCTAGATCTGTTTGTAACAGTAAACACTCTTCCGCGTTATTGATGGTCCGATATATTTTTAAATCGTCTGCGTACATTAAGCATTTGGGCGATTTAAATCAACTAGGAATGTCATTGACGTACAGGGTGAATAAAATTGAATAATAAATAATGAATAATGAATGAATAATATTGATGTTAGTCTAAATGTAGGCTCCAAACGTAAAGACGAAGTAACATAATTATAACTGATTTTAAAATGTTACCACTCCCTAGAACATTTTAATGACATTAAGCACAAAAATATTAGGGTAGGATCCATTCAGTAAGGGGATATTACATGGAAATGTTAAATAAATAAAATAAATAAATAAATAAACGAAACAAACATTATAGTAACATAGTTTTATTATTATTTGTGCCCAAAAATAGTTCAAATCTTCCAAAATGAATATAAATGTGTATCAAAATACTCAGGTTACTATTATGGCTAAGAAATCAGCATTGGTAAGGTAGCGCCAAAAATATATAGGCCTAATAGACCGAGAGCTCGCAACATAAAGTCTCCCCTCATAGGGTACATATGGTTTGACCATTGGAATAGAAGCGGAAATTCAAGTCATTTTCAAAAATGCACGTCTTACAAGTCAACGTTGGGGCGTTTACCCGTCAGACGCCCCCAAAGTGGGCCCCAAAAAAGGTCAAATCTGCCCCTATTAAGTAAACATGATTGAAACATAAGAAAAATTAAAGAAAAAGTAAGCCCAAAAATGAATATCACTCGTCAGACGGGCTGCGATGTGCCGTTGACCCGTCAGACGCCCCCAAAGTGGGCCCCAACAAAGGGCAACTCTGCCCTCATAAGGTGTACATGAGTCAAACATACGTCATTTTATGGGGAAAATTACCAAAAAAAAACGAATATCACTCGTCAGACGGGCTGCGTTGGGCCGTTGACCCGTCAGATGCCCCCAAAGTGCCCCCCCCCAAAAAAAAAGGTCACATCTGCCCTTATTAAGTATACATGATTGAAACATAAGAAAAATTATAGAAGAAGTTAGCCCAAAAATGAATATCACTCGTCAGACGGGCTGCGATGTGCCGTTGACCCGTCAGACGCCCCCAAAGTGTTCCCCAAAAAAGGTCAACTCTCCCCTCATAAGGTGTACATGATTCAAACATACTTCATTTTATAGGGAAATTACCAGAAAAACGAATACCCACTCGTCCAGACGGGCTGCGTTGGGCCGTTGACCCGTCAGATGCCCCCAAAGTGGGCCCCAAAAAAGGTCAACTCTGGTCTCATAAGGTATACATGATTCAAACATACGTCATTTTATAGAAAAAGTTACCAAGAAAACGAATATCACTCGTCAGACGTGCTGCTTTTGGAGCTTTAAACTTGTTGGGTTTATACCTCCAAAGTTGGCCCCCAAAGATGTCCAATCTGCCCTTAAGACTGTTTGCCAAGCTCGGGCCATCTTTTTTTACAATGATAAATGCCCTTTTAACAACACGCTTGATCGTCAAATCAAGCTAATTTCACATACAGAACATACCGATTTTTACCTTAAATTTTCATCCAAAAATCTGCATTTTTGGGAGGCTGTTCAGAAAGGATGAGCGTGTGTCGCTATCTAAGTACATTTTGAGATTTCAAATATGTGTCTCCTACACAAAATTAGTAAATTACTACAAATTTACAGTTTGGTGTCATATTTACGGTCAGTTAATAAGAAAAGTGAGCAATATTTAGAAAATGTGCCAAGATACCCCTTATTACACATTCTTTCTTATCATTTTAGTGAAAAGCACAACCCGATAGGACCAACGATAGAGCTTCCAAGTGATCCAGATTTTACCTCTGCGCTCTGCGTCAAAGCCTGGTTTTCTCGAGCTTAGCCACCTTGGTTTTATTGTATAGGCAACTATGACGCTGTTAAATTGGTTCCATAGACAGAAATTAAAAAAAAATCCATTATGTATATATAGAGATGTTAAATACAGACCAAGATGGTTCCTGGATGATCTGTACCCTTTGTCAGTTGATGAGATTATGCAATGCGATTTAGAAGTAGAGGATTTCGATGAGGATGATGACATAGATGTTTCAGAAGCAGCGTATGATGTCAAATGTGATTACAGCTTTGATTTTTGAACAATTTATTTATTCTTATCCTCAATTGTCTTTAACTTATGAAAAGTATTTGCATGTTTCAACGCATGTAAAAGATTATTACGTATGTTATGATATGATGATGATAACTAATAAAACGGTGATAACGCATGCGATAGAAGTTTTGATATTTGAAGCTAATTGTAACAAACCAATTTATATATTCTAATCTTTAATTGTTTGTAACTTATATAAACTACTTGTATGATTTCACACATTACAAATTCTTACTTGTGATATGATGATGATTACTTCTGAAGATTACTATGATAAAAAGTTGAAACATACGGTGATAACGAATGTATGGAAGTTTTGATGTCTGGAGACATACCAATTGATATATTCTAACCCTCAATTGTTTGTAACTTATAAAAACTATTTACATGATTCAACACATATTAAAGATTATTGCTTAATAGGTTATCATATGATGTTAATTATTTACGTAACTTATGATTAATATGATATAATTACTTATATGATAAAAGTAATTGATTGTCAATGATTTTCTTGTATCGTTATACAATATGCAACAGTTTAAGCGATATACTTTAATAGGTTGAATCCGTATAGTATCATGTAACAAGTAGTAAATTAAACACAACTCTTCATTTGTAAAAAAAATTAAATTAAAACACTCTTTACAGTGTACACCCTAAACCTATACCCTATACATACACCTTTATTAATTTTATAATAACCATAAGACGAAGTGTAACATGTCTTCCTGATTTATTCATCGATCTAGATATTCCGAAAAAATGAAAAAAGTGGTAGTTGCAGGGCTCAATGACCCAAAATATGCTTAAACATCATGACTACATATTATCACACAAATCCGATTGAATCCAACATAATTTCGTAAGTATTCAAGACAAAACATTTTTTAAACTGTATTTTTTTGGGGGGGAGGGTGGCGGGTAAGGACCCCACAGAGCCAGTCTGACGAGTGGTATTCTTTTCCGTGGTAAATTTTTCTATAAAATGCCGTATTTTTTAATCATGTATACCTTATGAGGTCAAATTTGGCTTTTTTTGGGCCCACTTCGGGGGGCGTTTGACAAGGCAAATCCCCAACGCAGCCCGTCTGACGAGTGATATTCGTTTTCCTGGTAACCAGCTCTATAAAATGACTTATGTTTAAATCATGTATACTTATTGAGGGAAGATTTGACTTTTTTGGGGGGGCCACTTTGGGGGCATCTGACGGGTCAAAGCCCCAAGACAGCCCGTCTGACGAATGATATTCGTTTTTTTTAGTAATTTTCCCTATAAAATGACGTATGTTTGAATCATGTATACCTTATGAGGCAGAGTTGACCTTTTTTTGGGACCCACTTTGGGGCGTCTGACGGGTCAACGGCCCATCGCAGCCCGTCTGACGAGTAATATTCATTTTTGGGCTAACTTCTTCTATAATTTTTTTTATGATTCAAACATGTATACTTAATAGGGGCAGATGTGACCTTTTTTTTTGGGGGGGGGGCAACTTTGGGGGCATCTAACGGTCAACGGCCCCAACGCAGCCCGTCTGACGAGAAATATTAGTTTTTTATGGTAATTTTTCCCTATAAAATTTACGTATGTTTGAATCATGTACACCTTTATGAGGGCAGAGTTGACCTTTTTTGGGGCCCACTTTGGGGGCGTCTGACGGTCAACGGCCCATCGCAGCCCGTCTGAAAGAGTGATATTCATTTTTGGGATAACTTTTTCTTTAATTTTTCTTATGTTTTTAATCATGTATACTTAATAGGGGCAGATTTGACCTTTTTTGGGCCCACTGTGGGGGCGTCTGACGGGTAAACGCCCCCAACGTTGACTTGTAAGACGTGCATTTTTGAAAATGACTTGAATTTCCGCTTCTATTCCAATGGTCAAACCATATGTACCCTATGAGGGGAGACTTTATGTTGCGAGCTCTCGGACTATAACGAATTTTACGTTTTCACACACGTGCGCGACCCGGCACCTCCACCAAAATCATTAATAATACTCGCACACCCCTAGAGAAAATGAATTATCTTCTTGGAAGTGGAAGAACTATTTCATTAAGATCATGATGTTTTTTGGACTATACGCTACTCCAAATAAAACAAAGATTTCAATATTTCAAAGGTTAATCAAATTTATATTTATACTGTTAATAACTTCTTCAACCACATTTAATATTATGATTCTTTGATGGATTGGTGTAATTTGTTTTGTTCAGTTGGCATCTTTTGTTTGTTTTAAAGCCCATTCTGTTGTCTTGTTTCAACTGTCATTAAAAACCTGATGAAGGAGGTTGATTAACCTTTTAAATATTGTAATCTTTGTTTTATTTTGAGTAGTGTCTAGTCCAAAAAACATCATGATCTTAAACCTGACCTACTCTAAAAATTGTTTCACCTTTGTAAAACTATTTCATTGTTTAAACCACTGCCTCCTAGATGTTCGTCTTGGCTCCACGACGAACATCTAGGAGGCAGTGGTAGCCACGACGAACATCTAGGAGGCAGTGGTTTAAACTATTAGTATTTTTAGAGGAGTATATTTTTTTTTAAGTAAAACAATATCTTTCCATGCATGTTATATAGTTAAGAAAATACCAGGACACTGTTTCCCCAAAATTGCAAACCGGTTCAAACACGTCATTTTAATGAGTCTCCCGGGACACCGTTACAAGTGTTCTGAAAACGGTCTGTACCGGTCAAACAGGTACGTCTGGTCACCTTATTCATCCCAGACTTTCCCAAAAATATTTCACACACACGGTTTTTTAAAACGTGAAGCTTTCCCCCCTTTCCCAATATGTCATATAAAATAGAAAAGTACTCTTGTGGATTTTATTGAGTATTTTGCCTGTTCTAAAATTAATTTATATGTAGAATGTTTGACGAAGTTGCAAAAATATTATCTTCTAGATAATAAAATTTATAATGTTTAATTTTTAATTTTTTTTAACATTTTATTTGGTAACTACAAAAATTGGCAAGATATCACAATATTGTCTTCTGATAAAACATTTTTGTCTTATCTAGAACAAAAAGCTTGTTTAGTGGTAAGTAGGGGACCAATAATATAGTCGGGGGGCGTACCGGGTTTTTGTTTGGGCGGGGGGGGGGGGGGGGTAGGGGGGGTATCGGGTTTAGCCTTTTTAAAAAAATGAAAATTCCCACAAAAACAAACATTTCTTAAAAATTACGTATCCTGGGACAATGGGGGATCTTAGATGGATGCTACCCATCTAGTGCTAGTATGGGGCGCACAGCCCCAGATTTTTTATTATTTTTTTTTACATTGCAAATAGTGACATTTTACTAGTTTTTATAGTTATTTTGCCGATAATTTATAAAATTGTGAAAATCCACATAGTACTCTCAGTTTACAAAATCTTGCCATATGTAGGGGTCTCCATATGTATGCCACATAGTAGATTGTGCTATTTTGTATAATTATTACCCTTCGTCTGATTTCGGTGGGGGGAGGGATCTGACACTCCGTCGCTATGCACCTGAATATACAGCATTTGTATCAGAAACATAACACATCTAAGGTTATAAATTAATGCCTCGTGCCAAATTAGCATGCCCCGATTTAAATTACTAACAATTAGGACAGTATAGAACGGGACACTAAGATTTACTCAGATACTACTTTGTTATGGTCATACGCGCTTTTATTTATTTCCAGGATTTATTTATAGAGCAATATAATAATACAAAATAGGTTTTGAAAACCATGTAACGACTATAAATTGTTAATGGATCTCTGAATACAGTATAATAATGTCTAACTACTGACACTGTAAACGGTTTCTTCGGTACTGAGGGTCTTGCAAAGCACGATCTCCTCTGTTGTTGGTGAGATGCACTTCATAGATCCAATGAGTGGTTCAATGAAAGCCTCAAAGGAGGTTGTACTTCCGCCGGCTCCATGTGCGGCCTCCTTGATACAGTTACGAGCCTCTTTCGTCGCGTGGTACCTCCGCACGGTGTAGGCCGGCAGGTCGGTCTCTCTGTTGTACGCCGTCTTACGCGCCATGGCGGACATACACGAAACCACGGTCATCTGTCCGCTAAGGCTCAGAGTCATGAGCTCTTCACCATACATCTTTGCAACGGTCTCACTTTCGTTGCGACACACGGCTGAGATTGAACTTTCAATGTAGTCTCGGACTGTGTCGAACATCTTACCCTCCATTTTGTTGAGACAGGCGGTGGCGCTGCCGTCGACCCCAGATATACAGGTTCTGACTGAGGATTCTTGTGCGCATGCGTTCTTGAAGATCTGCCGGAAGGTGTCAAAGCCGCCGGACGCTTGATTAACGCTAGCTAGGAAACTGCTTGTAGGTTTTATACATTCGTATTGCTTGTACACGAGTTGGAAGGGAACGGTGAACTGGGTGTTGGCGATGGCAAAATATGGGCACTGGATGACGTCGTCGTTCTCGTCTGGAGGAGACACGGAGACGCCTGAAGTCACCCGACTCTGCACGTGTCCAACAACTGTCACCAACACGAACACGATGAAACCGTTGAACGACTTCATGGCTGGAACTCTCTCTTATTCATCAACTCTTTCTCGCTTCGATATCGAATATCAGACTGTGCACTCGGCACTCACTCGCCACACTATTATAGTTATTGTTAAGGTCGAAAGGTTGACTGAGGTCATGATGTAGACGTAGATAACAAACACTAGCTATGTTTTCAGGCTAGTCATATTGTAGTCTTTTCACTATGCTTGTCCAATTAGCATAATTCATTATTTGGTTACAGTGTGTTTGAGAGTATTATGTACCTTGCGATGCACAATCTTTTTCCCGTCTTCATTGCCAATTCTTCTTGTACAACAATGTAATTAGTGCGTCAATCTCCCCTATATGCATCACATTCCTGCTCGTCCGTTTATGCGTGACACGTGATTTTTTTACATTTCCCTTCATAAAGATAATACTGGATGTTTTTGGTGGCCATGGGTTAGTCAGTGGCGGCGATAAGGTGAAACGAAATGAAAGATATCTTTAATAACGGCACTTTCACCAAAATATTTCACAACACACGGTCTTTAAAATCGTGAAGCTTTCCTCCCTTTTCCAATACTAATCACGATTGAAACTCTGTTCTTGTGAATTTTACTAAATATTTTACCTCTTCCATAATTATTTTTTGTTAGAATGATTTGACGAAGTTGAAAAAACATTATCTTCTAGATAATGCACTTTTTAATTTTTAAGGATGTTTATTTTTATTTAATTTGGATATACTAACATTGGCAAGATATCACAATACTGTCTTATGATAAATACGTTTTTGTCTTATGTAGCGAAAAAAGCTTGTTTTGTGGTAAGGAGGGGAACTATAATATAGTCAGGGGCAAAGCTAGGATTTTGTTTGGGGGGGGGACGGCGGCGAGAGGTGAATAACGGGGTTTAGCCTATGGTAAGAAAATTTGTAGAACTGACCACGAAACTATCATTTCTGGAAAGTACGTATCCTGGTACAATGGGGGATCTGGGATGGATGATAACCAACTATTGCTGGTATGGGGTGCACAGTCCCAAATTTGTTTTTATTTTTTAACATTGCAAATAGTGACATTTTACTAGATTTTATAGTTCTTCAGCCGAATTTATAAAATTGTGAAAATCCACATAGTACTGTCAGTTTTCTAAATCGTCAAATACAGGGGTCTCCATATGGATGCCACATAGTAGATTGTGCTATTTTGTATAATTATTACCCATCTTCTGATTTCGGTGGGGGTAAGGATCTGACACCCTCGTTGCTATGCACCTGAATTTACAGCATTTATGCAGAAACAAAATACATCTTTTCTATAAATAAATTCCTCGTGCTAAACCAGCTTGCATTCCTAATTAAAATTAGTAACAATTATAGGAGAGTATAGAACGGGACACTAAGTTTCACTCATGTACTTCTTTGTAATGGTCAGACTCGCTTTTATTCATTTCCAGGACTTATTAATTATAGAGCAATATAATGATATAAACTATGTTTTGAAAACCATATTGCATTTATAAATTGGTACGTAATGTATCTCTGAATACAGTATAATAATGTCTAACTACTGATACTGTCCATGGCATCTTCTGTGATCAGGGTCTTGCAAAGCACGATCTCCTCTGTTGTTGGTGAGATGCACTTCATAGATCCAATGAGTGGTTCAATGAAAGCCTCAAAGGAAGTTGTACTTCCGCCGGCCTCACGTGCCGCAACGTTGATACAGTTGCGTGCCTCTTTCATCGAGCGGTACATCCGCACGGTGTAGTCCGGCAAGTCGGTCTCTTGGTTGTACACCCTCTGTAGTACCTTGGCGGATAAACACGAATGTACTGTCATCTGTCCGCTGAGACTCAGAGTTTTAAGCTCATCACCATACACCCTCGCAATGGTCTCACTATCGTTGCTACACACGGCTGAGATTGAGTTTTCAATAAAGTCTATGACTGTGTAGAACATCTTACCCTCCATCTTGTTGAGACAGGCGGTGGTGGCGCCAGCGACCCCGGATATACAGGTTCTGACTGAGGATTCTTGTTCGCATGCGTTCTTGAAGATTTGCTGGAAGGTGTCAAAGCCGGATGCCAAACTGAGTCTATTGAGGAAGTTGCTTGAAGGCTTGTAACAGTCGATTTGACTATTCAGGAGTTGGAAGGGGACATCGAACTGGGTGTTGGTTATGGCTGTTAACGGGCACTGGAAGACAATGTCGTTCTCGTCTGGAGGAGACAAGGAGACGCCCGAAGTTGTTTGACTCTGCATGTATCCTACAACTGTCACCACCACGAACACGATGACTCCGTTGTACGACTTCATGTCTGGAATTCTCTCGTATTCACTCTGACTAGTTTCTCGCTTCGATATCGAATATCAGACTGTGCACTCAGTACTCACTCGCCTCACTATTATAGTTATTGTGAAGGTCGACTGAGGTCATGTTATTGATAACTTAATTATGTCATTAAGACACTTTGTGCTTAAGAATAAGGCGTGAATGTCAAATATTTCCTAATATTCTGTTACGTTTTGAATTTATTCCCTATAATTATTATATTATTACCAAAGTGAATTCACTAAAAAAATGTGCTAAATAGACACTTCCTGCTCACATTAGTAAACAAAAGATTTCTAAAGACATTACTTACAGTTAATTATATTTCATGCATATATGTGCGTAGTTTTATTAATCCTTTGTTAATCAGACCATTGATTAAAGAAGGCTATCGTCTTCTTTAATCAATGATCAGACTTTGTAATTGATATGAATAGTATGTTAAGTGGAAAAGTCTAATTAAATAATAAATTGGATATTTATTGATGTTCGTTTTTCTAAAAACTACTTAAAAGATCAACACTAATACATCAAATTGCAATATAATGGGCGGCGAAATAAAAACTACAGGTTGACTCTTACTAGTATGTCATCATGTAGTCGTCTTAAGACCTCAACTGGGCTCGGGGTAGATTTTGACTCGGAACATTCCTTTGCTGATGGTTGTGAAAGATTACATCGGACCATGCTCACAAATAACCTTCAATAATACAACCTTTACTCTCACAAAAACTTTGAGATCAAAAAAGGCACACATCTGTGAAATATAAATAAATAAAACATTTTCTTCTGGTAATAACTGCATCCAAGACAGTATTGGCAAAGTTGAATGTTCAACTGTTGAATATATTTTAAACGCGATGTAGTTCATGCCAATTTATTTTCATAAGGCACTGTAACAATTACTTCAATGATGGAGCGATGGATACTTCTTCGCGTGGCTTCCTCCGATGACGCGGAATGGAGACTTGTATACGCAGACCGGAGTCGGCGGTATCAGTTCTCGACACAGTGCCCTCGCAGGCGCTTCCGTGCACTTTGCACTTGCCACTTTGCAATCCCGCACGTTTGATCAGAATCGGTGGGAAATTACAATTTATGAATAATATTAATGCACTGTTCGTTGTAGTGTGGTGGTTACTGGTCGTGGTCGTGGTTTATTTGTAGTTTTATCTAGGGCGACAGTCGTTCGCCCGCAGCCAAGCGCACGCGACTTCTAGTAGGCGATGGTAACTCGCCCCTGTTTACCCCTACTCCTATTGTTTTTTTTCAGCTATCTGCACACGCCGTCTCGAAAGATTTATAATCTTGAAACTCGGTATATGACCTGATATGTGGTCCATGATATACCAAAAAAATGAGCCCGATCCAATTACCCGTTCTGTGTTAAAACAAGTGCGTAAAGAACGAAAACCTTCCGGCTGGCTGGGTGGGTGGCTAGCTATCTAGCTGGCTGGGGATTCTGACAGAGAGGAATAAGAGCCTACAGAGAAAATGGTACATCTAAGAACTAGGAAACTTGGACCACACTTAGATGTACCACAGACTCGCGTACTTCCGCCGAGAAGCAAGCAATATTTCACCCCCAACACCCCCTAAATTGTCCCTTAAAATTGGAATAATTCATAGCTCTAACCCAAAATTTAATTTTTATTCAAATTAGTTATTAAAATTATGTTCTTATGTGTTGAACCCAATCGGCCTATTCTCATTATATAAACCACATTTTGTCAACCCCCATCCCTAATGGTTTATATTATTTTTACCTTGATTTCCATCATTCACCATGAAGACACCTAATGAGTTATCAGCATGAAATTTGACATGATGGTACATAATGATATGAAAAATAATCCACTAAGAGGCAAGCAATATTCCACTCCAAACACCCCCTAAATCATCCCCTAAAATTGTAATAATTCATAGCTCTAACCCAAAATTGAATTTTTATTCAAATTAGTTATTACAATTATGTTTTAATGTGTTTTAACCCAATCTGTCTATTCTTATTTTCTAAACCACATTTTTTCAACCCCCATCCCTAATAGATTATATGATTTTAACCTTGATTTCCAAAATTCACCATGAAGGCAAAAAATTTGGCATGATGGTAGATAATGATATTAAAAATAATCATCCGCCTGGAAGCAATCGATATTTCACCTTACTTTCCCTACCACCCTTAACTTTGGGAAAAGCATTAGGTCGTATTTAATACAGTTTGAATATTTTAATTGCTGATTAAAATACGTCAATGTGTTATAGTCCAGTCAACAAATCATTCACACAAAAACCCAAGACGACATTAACCATAGCGAATTTGTATATTGTATATTGCCATCAACAACAGATTGTAAACAAAAACAAAAGATGGTAGCTTTTGTTTCTAGACAATCTGTTTTATAAGCACTGTATCCATCTTTTCACGTATTGCACGTATTTCACGCCTTGATATGAAACAAACAACAAATAACAAAAATTTGTAAAAAAAAAAAAAACAAGAAAAAGAAAACGGCAGCTGAACTCTCCTTCAAAAGTCTTTGACTGTGAATGCTGTGAGATATAGAAGTTGAACCAAGCATTTTATTCTTTCTCCCTAGTTTCGCATTGAAAAGAAGTAAGATAATTTTGCCTGTTGACAAGCGCCAAGCCAACCATTTTCGTCGTAAAAAAGTCAAAATTTTGAACTCAATATCATAAAAATATTACTTATCCATTGACTTTTAAGAGTTCTCAAATGAGACAAATTCAATGGTCAAGTAACTTTTTTTATGATTTTGAGTTTAAAAATTTTTACTTTTTTTACCTTGAAAATGGTTGGCTTGGCACTCGTCAACAGGCGAAATGATCTTATTTCTTTACAATGCGAAACTAGTGAGAAAGAATGAAATGCTTGGCTCAACTTCTAAATTGCACAGCATTCACAACCAAAGACTTTTGAAAGAGAGCTTGGCTGCCGTTTTTTTTTTTTTTTTTTTTACAAATTTTTGTATTTGGGGGGGGGGTCTTATCTAGCACAAAAAGCTTGTTTTGTGAAAAGGAGGGGAACTTTAATATAGTAAGGGGCATAGCCAGGATTTTGTTTCGGGGGGAGGGTGAATATCGGGTACAGCCTATATTTAAAAAAAAATGTAGAATTGAACACAAAACTATCATTTCCGGAAAAGTACGTATCCTGGTACAATGGGGGATCTGGTATGGATGATACCCATTTTATGCTGGTATGGGGCGCACATCCCCAATTTTTTTTATTTTTTAACGTTGCATATAGTGACATTTTATTAGTTTTTTTTAAAATCTGGGAGATCCGTGGTTCGAGTCCCGGTCGGGGCGGACTTTTTTAATTTCTGGATTGTATTAAATAATAGTTTTTATCGTTCTTAAGTCAATAATTTATAAAATTATTATAAAATCCACATAGTACTGTAAGTTTACAAAATCTTGGCATATGTAGGAGTCTCCATATATGCCACATAGTAGATTGTGCTATTTTGTATAATTATTACCCTTCTTCTGATTTCGGTGGGTGGAGGGATCTGACACCCCGTCGCTACGCACCTGAATATACAGCATTGGCATGCAGAAAAAAATACATCTTAGGCTATTAATTAATGCCTCGTGCCAAACCAGCATGCCCCGATTAAAATTACTTACAATTAGGACAGTATATAACGGGACAGTCAGATTTACTCAGATACTACTTTGTAATGGTCAGACGCGCGTTTATTTATTTCCAGGATTTATTTATAGAGCAATATAATTATACAAAATATTTGAAAACCACTGTGTTTTTAAATTAGTAATGGATCTCTGAATACAGTATAATAATATCTAGCTACTGACACTGTCTACGGCATCTTCTATGATGAGGGTCTTGCAAAGCACGATCTCCTCTGATGTTGGTGAGATGCACTTCATAGATCCAATGAGTGGTTCCATGAAAGCCTCAAAGGAGGTTGTTCTTCCCCCAGCTCCATGTGCGGCCTCCTTGATACAGTCGCGAGCCCCTTTCATCGCGCGGTACCTCCGCACGGTGTAGGCCGGCAGGTCGGTCTCTCTGTTGTACGCCGTCTTTAGTGCCATGGCGGATATACACGAGACCACGTTCATCTGTCCGCTGAGACTCAGAGTCATCATCTCTTCACCATACACCCTCGCTATAGTCACACTTTCGTTGCTACACACGGCTGAGATTGAACTTTCAATGAAGTCTCGGACTGTATCGAACACCTTACCCTCCATTTTGTTAAGACAGGCGGTGGTGGTGCCGTCGACCCCGGATATACAGGTTCTGACTGAGGATTCTTGTGCGCATGCGCTCTTGAAGATCTGCTGGAAGGTGTCAAAGCCGGATGCCAAACTGAGTCTAACAAGGAAGTTGCTAGAAGGCTTATAACAGTCGAATTGCCTGTTCAGGAGCTGGAAGGGAACATCGAACTGGGTGTTGGCGATGTCTGTTAACTGGCACTGGAGGTCGACGTCGTTCTCGCTCGGAGGGGACACGGAGACGCCCGAAGTCGCCCGACTCTGCACGTGTCCAACAACTGTCACCACCACGAACACGATGAAACCGTTGTACGACTTCATGGCTGGAACTCTCTCGTATTCACACTGCATGGCTACTAGCTTTGATATCGACTATTACACTGTGGACTCGGCACTCTCTTGCCTCACTATTATAGTTATTGTGAAGGTCGACTGAGGTTATGTTTAAGATAACTTAATTATGTCATAAAGATGATATGCTGCTTGAGGATAAGATGCATAGTCGTTAGTGTCGAAGATTTCCTCATATTCGGTTACGTTTCGAGTTTATTCTCTATAATTATTATACTATTACCAGTGAATTCTCTAAAAATATATGCTAAATGGCTACTTCCTTTTCATATTATTAAACAAAAGATTACTTACTACTTATACTACTTATACTACTTTATATACCTAAAAAAACTTATATTAAAACCTTTATTTCGATGGATTCTGGCTAACGTTTTCAACTTATTCTTTCAAACAGTACTACATCACCATAACCTTAATGTCCATGCAAAATATGAACGTTGTAGCCCCACCCGTTTGTTCAGAATCGGCCCAAATGTCACGAAAATATCACACTAAAATCGGGAAAAAATTGTAAAAGTACGATATTCATAAGAAATATTTCTTCGATTGGACACAAAAACGTGGCAGGTCTATAAGTTCAGAGATTTCGAATGTCCCCTCTAATTTTCATCAAGATCGCATATGCGGTTTGCCCGGTAAAGAGCAAACAATCAGGAAAAAAATCATCCGAGCAAATTTTTTTGGCGGTCAGTGAAATTAAAGTCATCGCTTCGCTCATCCAATCAATGAAATCAACATGAAGAAACATGATTTTATACTTGTCTTGTGTAACCTATATTCTAATGAAGCAATTACAAAGGAATGTTGTTATATCTCCAGCTAATTACACAAATTCTCTGCAAGTCTGTCGCTAGCCGTTGTTTGCTCTGTTGGATGAGATCAGTGATTTATGAAGCATCGGCTGGCTGATTGGTAATTAACTATTTCACATCCGTGCCCGGGTTGATGTGGCCAGAATAACATGCATATTCAACACGATCACAATATCAAGCTGGTAGCACAAGATGGCTGCCGCGCCAGGGGTGGTTTGGAACAATACTAGGACAAGATTCAACCGGGGGGGGGGGGGGGGGGCTCACACCCGCACTGCGCATATCAACACTCGTAACCACATCGAAAATATTAAATTACCTATTTATTAAGGGTTTATGAGAACGCACGAATGTTATTTATATATTTATACGACTTTTATATCTCGGTCACCAGACATAACACTTACCACTCCCCCCCACCCACCCACCCACCCACCCACCCACCCCTTCGCAAAAAAATATTGTAGGTAAATAATAAAAATCTAAAAATTATCACAACAACTCATTAACCCGGAAACGTATATTATAAAACCACACAACGTAACTTTAAGCTGGATTACTTACTTTTATTCGCGATATTTCGGGGGGGGGGGGGGGGGCGGGCATGGACGATGTTTAAGGAAGGGAGACGGAGTCTCCGAAATATCGCGAATAAAATTAAGTAACCCGAGTTAAAGTTCAGTTGAGTGGTTTTATAATAAAAATCTAAATAATGTTTTTCGTAGTTTTGATCGGGTCAAAAGGTTCAAAATCGTCACAAAGTACTCACCCATTCCTGAATAATTTCTGGAAAAGTTGCGAATATGTGACATACATTTTTCTACCATCAACATTCATAACATATCTTATTGACTACATTAATCCCATTGATTAAAAAAAGACCTTCTTTAACCAATGGCAATAGCTAGGATACTGCAGTGCTTAAAATGTCCATTGACTCGTATCTACTCTTAAATGTATGCTCCTGTACCGACTTTCACATACGTTATTTGATCAAACCATTGGCTGAAAGTAAAAACCCAACTAATTTTTAGACCTGACATTTGTATATAGACGGATTTTGTTTTGATTTTTCCAATAAATATAATCAATTCAGAGAAAAATATAACTTTGTATGATAGGCTATAATATCGTCGCTCTCTTGTTAACTGATATTTATCCCATTGCATCTATTATGAGTATTGGCGATTAACTTACATAGTAGTGTGCAATGTGCATGCAGCTGTATGGAAGATAAAAACCCATGCATTATGCAAGCTAGCTACAGACGGTCAAGGTTGAAGACTTGTTTACCGATTGAGCATCCGCATCCCACACTGGACTAGAGCGCAATATTATTGTTACTTATCCTGTTGTTTATTGACCGTCATTCTATCTAATTATAAAACTGAATCACCCATGATTGGTTATTATATTATTGCACACTTCTGAATGATCGCAACATTTGCAGTTTGCATAACATGGAATAACAACATAGAAGCTACAAAGTTAGAAGGCCTTTTGAAATGAGTACATTTTAATCAACTCGAGAAGAAGTGATTGTTGTTCAACGTCTTTATTGATGAAATTTTGCTTTTTCGGCAATCATTGGTAATAGAAGCAATGTTTCAAAGAATCTATCAATGTTCAACGAAAATAGTATTCTGTGGCACTTATTTGTTTAAAATAGCGTTTATGCAAAAACTGAATATCCACAGAATGCATTATAAAAATTATGAACAGTGTGGAAATGAAGTTATTGTACTTTGTACTACCCTTCAAACGAGGCTGTGACTTATTTCACATGTTGTGGACAAACAAGATTGCGAAATACATGCCTATTCCCCGATTGGAAATACAGAGGTTCGGGTTTTGAAATTTCTTATGGAACATAAAACGTTACGTTACGACAATGACTATTTTTTTATATAATATTTCAGCAATCGGAGTCGGAAAGACAGACCATCGTTGCGCCATCCCCCGCCCCCTCACCCCCCACACACAGCAGGCACTGTGGCCAATATCATCTTCCACCGCCGGCACACACGGGATGAAATGAGGACTCAAACCAGGAGCAAACCAGTAACTCTTCAGTCTTTGGACAATGCGGCTCACAGTAGGCTGAGAAACGTCAAGCGCGCAATTACACAGGTATGTGCTATTTATTACACTCTTATTAACGCGGTGCAATGTCCCGAAAACCGTATAATTAAGAAAATATATAGTCAACCAAAAAAGCTCATCCATCGACGCGACTGGAAAAAGCGTTCGCGAAGCGCCCTAGTGTTTACATAGCATTTATTTCAACTTTAAAAACTTTTGTAGCGTAAAAACCTATTTAAAGCATGAATTAACAAAACAATTAATTAATTTAAATGCAGCCAGCCAAAGCGAATGAAATGCAAACATTGATGAAAGAACATTTTTACCAATTTAAATATTTAATGCATTGTAGTTATTTACTATAAATCATACCTCTAGTTATAGATGAAGTTGAAGGACAAATTTTAATTATCCATGCCTCACGCGGCACTCGAACCCACGCCTCGTGTCACATGTAAGCAAACGCTCCGGGCCTAAGTGCTTATCCTTCGCGGACAGTCTTCAATTTAAAGATTTCTATTTTTTCTGAATATATAACTACTAACTAATGTATAACTAACTAACTAACTACGCATGATGATGTGAGGATATTTTGTATAAATTTCCAAGAGCAATTTATGATGAATCTTTTATTAGCTTTCGCCTTATTAACTGAAGAAAACCTTTGATGCAACATTGACAAGATAGACGGTGACTGGTCTCGAACTTATGACCTTAGTTAGAATCTTACGCATTACGAATGAGCTTACTTCATCGTTATCAAGTTATTACAAGTGATAATTGGTAATGTACTATGGACTGAATGGTACTATTGTGGATTCGTTCCTCTAAATTTATCACAATTAATTGTCAATCTTGAAAAAAATCTCTCAAGCTCAACGTTCTTTAATGCATATATTTAATTCGCTTGTCAACATGAAAACGAGGCTTTGGCCTCGCCTAGAACCTAAGTTTTGAAATAAGTGTTTTGACCAAAACGTCACTTTTGTAACGTTACTTAATAACTTAGACGTTTTGTGGTTTGAATGAAATGCAAGATTTGAATCTTTCTATTGACGTTGCCGACAGTGTTAGCTCGAGCGCTAAGGACTTGACTCTGATTAGGGAGGTACAGGGTTCGAATCCCGTCGTGACGGCAATCCTTACTGGAGGTTTCATCCGAGGTTTTCCTCGGTCGTTAGTGTGAATGCTAGGGATTGAGTGCTGTTAAACAGCCCTCGAACATCCCTTATACATATACTATACATTGCACTCTATAAAAACGTTTCCCTAGGTAAAAACTAAAAAAAAATGTATTGACGTTTTGATTCGAAACTTGAGTCCCTAGCGTTCACGGCTCACCGCCTTGGCAGAGATGGCAGAACACATCGTTTACAAGGCTGTGAGACTCAGGAAACTGACCTCGCATCCATCAACGGTCTCGTAGGAGAGGAGGTCAATATTTGCTGCAATACTGCTCGGGTTTCACGTGGTAGATTAACCCGTTGACCTGATCTTAGGCCTAACTATTAGCCCTCTCTTGACGGGTCTTACGAGGTCAATCGAGTTCGCACTTAGCTCGTCGTTATTGCACAAGCCGTGATGTGTAATGCATCGACAAACAGTGCTCGTTCTAATAACTATGATGTATTCCGTATTGCAGACAACTTTGTATCTTGCAATCTGTATTTTATTATTAACCTGCACGTATACAACTGGATGTGTTATTCGATAAATCATCAAGTATCATCAATATCTGTTGCCACGTCCAGCTCTGCGTTGGGTCGGCATTGAAGATAGGCCTCTCCATCTTCCTCCTCGCTGTTACACATCTTTTCTCACACTATCCATGTTGTCGTGGAATATCCTTGAAATATTGTTTCACAAAAATTAAAATTTATTTTGGGAACTGTATTCTAATTCCATAATCATCCTACTTTAGGAAGTGTACACTATACTGTACTCTATCATAAATTCTTTTTGCTACGTGAATATTGAAATAATGGCGAGGAGTTTTTAGTTAATTTGATGTTAAGGTCGGGGAAAAACCCATCGACAAATCCAGCCACAGACGAGGGGGGGAAGGGGGATTTTTCACATTAATTTCGTTTTTTGTCATCGTTCGTATAATCATAGTCGTCGTCGTCGTCGTCGTCGTCGGGGAGGTCGTCGAAGGAGTATTCCCGACAACGACTGCCATAGCTTGCCTCTAGTTTCGGGGATGAATATACTCCCCTACTAACGGCCTAAGTCACGTTCCAGAGTGAAAATTGCTAATGTTAAAAGTCGCATATTAAACTGCTATTTTGCCGTGGCTTTAGGTGTATTTAATGAGGGTATAATTCGTACTAGTGGATTGAGTCTATACGCATACAGCCGGCCTAATGCTGGGTTTAAGTCCGACCACATGGTGATTTGCGAGATCGAACTAGCTGGTAATACAGCCAGGCAGCCATGTTGCGGCTAGAGGCTTTGTGTATATTAATTCACTCTTGTGGTAGGGGTAGGGGAAACATAACATTATGGAGGGGCGAGGGGGGTATTTGTTAGCAATTAGACGACGGTAAAGTTAGTACAAATATATATTTTTTTCTAAGGAAACATGACCATGGACAACTTGCCCCTCTTAAGGTGACTAACTAGGTAATGTATTTCTAGTTCATTTTGTGTAAGGGCTTGTCAACCGTTCGGTCAAGTGGAAAATATAAAAAAATGTAGGTATAAAAAGATTTGTAGAATTATTCAACGTGCAAGTACCATAATAAACAACAAACCAAAATTAAATAGGTCACCAAATAATAAATATGAAAACAGAAGGCTCGTTGGTCTTGTTGTTAGCGTATCTGCTTCCAATGCAGAAGGTCCAGGGTTCGATTCCCACTAAAGTCAGAAGTTTTTTAACTTCTGATTTGGACTTAAGTCCATCAGTTCTTGTCTTAGGAGTTTGTAAACGGTGACTTTGGAGCCGTCCTAGCAACGAAGCACATAATAAATTTCAGAGTTGTTCTGAATCGGCCTTGTTGATTCTGGCGTTGATTCGCGGGTGTTCGCACTGTCCATACCACTGATTGCTATATTTCCTATTAAAAATATCGATCTTTGGTTGGTTATCGCTCACTCGTCGATTGCGTCGGGGCCTGCAGGGTTGGCTTGGTCGCTTTGATTTAAAGTCCCCCACTGAAAATCAAATAAAATTTATTTATTTATTTATTTAAAGAAGAAGATAAAGCCCTATTTCAGTAACAAGACTAGAATACTAAATGAATGAAAACTATAGTAAATTAATAACGTTGAAAACAGTTCTCATCTCACTTGTAGTTACACAAACCCATCGCTTTTTTTAAATTAACAATATTAGTTTACATAGGATTTGATATTGCTTAACGACTCATATTTATGCAACTTGGCTACATAATTTGATAATTAGACACTGTACAGCTACATGCGTAGTTATTTCAGCTATGTTTAAATAACTTCAGAACATTTGCATAACATGAGAACCAGGCTAGAGCATATACCCTGGAATGGAAGTGGTAGCTACCGTACGGGTAATTAGCTAACAATATTAACTAGCCACCACTAATTTGACTGGTGAGCCCGCGGCCCATACAAGGTCGGAATGATGTAGATGCAAATTACAGGGTAGGCTCAGATGCCCGGGACCATAAAGACATGGTAGATAACAACTGTAACGCCAAACTAGACTAATACCTTAATTAACGAACTTCTTATTCTCCTTCCGTTTCGCGTTCATTAGCTGTTTGAAAACGACACTTTAATGAAATTTGTTGAAAAACCTATTAACTATTTACTAAAAAAAAAATGGGGGGAGGGGAGAAATTGGCATACATTTCCGTCATCAGGCTAATAAAAGTAAAAATCATAATTATCAAAAACATATCGTAGCACACAAACACAATAGCCAAATGGCTGGCGATTTCCGAAACGTTGTTATTTAAAAAAAAAAATGTATTCACTGTTGATAAATATTAAATATGTACTCTCCTAACTTTAACACGAGAAGAAACAGTGTAATTGCAACGTCGACGGTTATAAGTATTCAGCCAAAGAAACGGTTGCACACGCCGTACAAAGTAGATATCCTGTGGTACCGAGCGAATTTGAGTTAGCCGTGCAAAGGTGCATCACTGATGAGTGCGACCAAAGTCCCTCTAAATCTCCAGTTGAGAGCCGAACATCCTCTAGGAGATTTAGTGGATTCGCTTGATAACCAAGATTCACTTGTCTAGATAATGTGGTTTTAGTGCAAAGGCAAC
Source organism: Sweltsa coloradensis (assembly GCA_024449915.1). Lineage (NCBI taxonomy): Eukaryota > Metazoa > Arthropoda > Insecta > Plecoptera > Chloroperlidae > Sweltsa > Sweltsa coloradensis. The sequence goes on from JAMZAV010000217.1 coordinate 467,299, forward strand.
TACACTGCTACACTTCCAAACGGTTATTGAGTAACTATCTACATAAAACCACTTTTAATTATAATAAATAATAAATGCTCCTTTTAAAACCTGTCCACAGAAAACTCATGCCCCTCTAAATATGAAATTAGTAGAACAGGTAAATTGATTATTAAATTGTAATTATTCGGACATACACTGTTCTTATATTAATACACTATTTGTAATATTTCGATACTAGTCGAGTGTCTTTCTCAAACTGAGGTTGACTTTTTTTTGTGTGGCGAACATTTTTGTATTTTCAAAAGATCAATGGTCAGCACGACTAGTGAAAGAAGTATGTGAGAATAGTCAGTGGTGTCATCCAACACTAGTTTATGGATATACGCTCTTTACTAGGTAAAGTACATGATTTTGTATTGTGTATAAAGGGGGTCTGGGGGTGGACCCCCAGCTAATTTGAAATTGAAATTTGAAGGTTGACACTCGACTAGTGTCGAAATATTACAAATAAAGTATTTTATAAGAACAGTGTATGTCCAAATAATTAATATTTAATTATCTAAATACCATTGCAGAACATACTCGCAGAATTCTTCATATTATTGACTTTGGAAAACCTTGGGGAGAACCCTCTGTCAAAATTGTCAAGTGAAGCTCGAAACGTAGACCTCTCGAATTAGTCTAGGCGGTACGCATGTAATACCTCTGTAGGTGCTCTATCTAACACGAAACTTGCTCTAAAATTCTTACACAAAGGGGTGTATTGTTCACTGAACGTAATTCACCCAGGAGCTCACACTGATATGGCACCCAGTCTCACAACCGTAGGTTCGAACATCGCACGGAACACCACTCTGTGCATAGATTGATATTTGATTCTCCTTCTCAAACACCTCAAATCGCCCGCAAATGTGACAACAGATTACACGAATAACATAGGATAGACGAATTAACACCAATGTGGCTCTCGCCATTAGGCCTACATGCAAACACCTACAATAGCAAAGTTCATTATCTGTTTTAACCCTTGGTTAACCACCTGTTTCTGAGAAGCATAACTAACCACCTGGACCCCATCATTAAAGCCCTTGTGTTTGCCAGGTTTCAGATTTTGGAACCTAATATTCGTCAAGAATAAATGTTTAAACCTTTCTGATGACCACTTAGTGTTTCAAGAGTTAAAATTCGCGAAAATTTTAGTTTTTTTTCCACTTGAATTTTTCTTAAAAAAACTGAAAAAAAGCATTGTCAATTTTGTCAAATTTTAGTCCATTTTTCGAACTAATTTTTTTTTTTTTTTTTTACCAATGTTGTTTAATGTATGATTAATTCGATTTCACAAAAAGTTTTTCTTTTTTGTTTACTTTGGTGAAATTTTCACCAATCCCCCCCCCCCTTCCCTCCCCTCACCTAAATTGACCTTTTTCATTCAGATTTATATGTATGATTTTTTTTATATTATATATATATATATATATATATATATATATATATATATATATATGTATAATTTACTTAGATAAGTATATATAAGTTCATATCTATCAATTTACATGAAAAATATGGTTATTTGGTGAGGGTGAAATGCATTGATAAAAATTTTGCCTATGTAAAAACACTTGAAAATGTAGTACGTAAGTAGCCACCTGGGGTCCTTTGAATCCCCGCGAGGTTCGTGGAGAGTACCTAATACGTAACACATGGAGACCGGGCTCCAACTGAATTTTCATTGGTTAGATGTAACTTGAAGGTACTGAGACTCACAGTAAGCCACGCCCATAGATGCGCTCATGGCTAAGCAATAAATGTTGACTGAGGGCCGCATGGACCCCAGGTGGTTAACCAAGGGTTAACAAACTTTGATTTTACACGGGAGTTCCGTCGACACGGGTAAAATACTGGCTCAGTTCTCGTCGTCAGCCGTGAGGACCGCGGTATCTGTATGACCTCGCTGCCCCGCACCGTAAGTTTTCTCTACCGACCACCATATGCTCAACACACACACAGCGTGTCGCGCGTGTACGCGTCGCGTCAATGCTCAACCTCCTGCTCCGGGGAAAGACAACTTTGACTGTTCCGCTTCGGCCATGGCCTTTCCTGTTAGTTGATCTATAGAAACAGTGCACACAGTGGCGTAACTACGGGAGAAAGGAAAGGGGGGCGACTGCCTTCCCCCATTTTTGGTCAGAATGGGGCAAGGGGGGGCTCATTTTTATTTCATTTAAGGTATTTATTGTAACTTTGACTGTTGATATAATTTTCTTATTTTGTCATTTTAAAAAAATCCTATCACACTCCAAAAATTGATACATTTTCCGGTGCGCATTAGCGGGGGGGGGGGGGGGGTCTACTCCCAGACACCCCTTTATACACAATACAAAATCATGAACTTTACCCAGGAAAGAGCGTACCCATAAATGTGGGGTGACACCACTGACTTCTCACATACCTCTTTCACTAGACGTGCTGACCATTGATCTTTTGAGGTTACAAAAATGTTCGTTCCCACAAAAACAAAGGCTAGTAACGCCACTGGGTGCACTCACACTCTGCTGAAATGAAATTAACTTTCACAGCATGAGAACTCTCTGGTTTGCTCTCATCGCATGTGATAGCCACATTGTCATTAGGGCTGACCTTGCTGAGCGTCCATGTGTTCTTAGCTTTACTCTGAGATAGAACGAAGTATAGTTTAGGAGTGCAGTTGTGTCCTACCCAGCAAACACAAGCGTGCGGGGAGACACCGGTATTGGTCCGGGCACTCTGGGCAGCGTGCGGGCTACGGGCTGCGTCGGGTGCTTAGCTCAGGGCGTCGTACGGGGCCCGGCCGGGCAAATTTTGGTAATATAGCCGACCTAGCCCGTTAGCTTCCCGGCCGTAGCCTGTACATGCCCCGTGAATGAATTTCTTCGTTCCGCCCAGCCATTAACCGTACGGGACCCATGCAACCATTCCCTTGACTGCCCATACGCTCCCCGGCCATAGCCAGTACATGCCCCGTGAATGTATTTCTTCGTTCCGCCCAGCCATTACCCATACGGGACCAGGCAATGTAACTGTTCTATTAGCTGCCCTGCACACTAACCAAGACACAAAATGAATTCTGTTCTTGTTTAACAACTCGTTAGTTTATTCCTCTACAATGAATTTTTGGATGAGCGCAGAGCGTAGCGAGCGAAGCAAAGATTCCATTTCAGTACACTGGAAAAAAATATGGAATGTTTAGTTTGTTTTTTTTTCTTTTTTTTGTATTTTTGGCTGTTTGTTAACACGATTCCGGCTAAACCGATACTCCAATTGTGATGAAATTTTGTGTTGGCCTTTGAAATCTCTGAACTTAGAACTGCCACGTTTTTTAGCGCAATCGAAAAATTATTTCTTATGAAAATCGCAATTTTACGATTTTTTCTATTTTGAAAATTTCTCGACTTATAACACCTACATGCTTTATTCGATTGTAATGATTGTTTAACAGAACCTTAATTTTATGAATTGATATATTCGTGTGAAATTTGAGCGCTACCAAAAAATTATTTCTCATAATAATTGCAATTTTGAGATTTTTATTTTTTATTTCTTTGACTTATAACACGTACATGCTTTATCTGATTGTAATAATTTTTTCACAGAACCTTAATTTTATAAATTAATATATTAGTGTTTAATTTGAACGTAATCGAATAATTATATCTTATGAAAATCGCTATTTTACGCTTGTTTCGTTTTTAAACAATTACGCTCAACCAACAACGCGCCTATAAAAGCGTTTGTGAAGCTTCATAGTAATTATCATTGCTTACAATATAATAGCTTTTGGCCTGCTTACATTTTCTCTGTTATACAGTTTTAAAAGAAAATGCAACACTGTATACTATAGTTTAACTTTTTACCAACTGACACAAAAAGATGTGAACATCTCTAATGAAGTCATTTAATTTTTGTTGCATAAACCAATAGAATAAGTACCGTTAACTTATGAACGTATCATTCAGCATCGCATCGGACAGCATATACTTTATTTATGCATATGCACCCGCCTCGGCCTATATCAACTACAGGAACAAAATTTCGAACATGCGCTTCAAAACAGAAACGGCTTGGAATAGCATAATAATTTATTGCACCCATTTAAAAAAATAAAACTGTTTACCATTTGTGTAATATATTGAACACTATTAAAACACATCCAAAATAGTTCAAATGCGATACTGATGGGCCACAGAGCAAGTGCACAATTGGATGAGCGTAGCGAGCGAAGCGAATTATTCCATTTCACTATACTGGAGAAAAAAAATTCGGAATGTTTTTTTTCTTTCTTTCTGTATTTTTGTCTGACTGTTAGCACGATTCCGGCTAAACCGATTCTCCAATTGCGATGAAATTTTCTGGAGACCTTCGAAATCTCTGAACTTAGAACTGCCACGTTTTTGAGCGCAATCGAAAAATTATTTCTTATGAAAATCGCAATTTTACGATTTTTTTCGATTTTTAAAAATTTCCTCGACTTATCCTACATGCTTTATTCGATTGTAATGATTTTTTTACAGAACCTTAATTTCATGAATTTATATATTCGTGTGAAATTAGAGCGCAATCAAAAAATTATATCTCATGATAATGGAAATTTTACGACTTTTTTTATTTTTTAAAATTTCTTCGACTAATAACATCTACATGCTTCCGATTGCAATAATTTTTTACAGAACCTTAATTTTATGAATTAATATATTCGCGTGAAATTTTAGCGTAATATTGAATAATTATTTCTTATGAAAATAGCAATTTTATGCTTTTTACGTTTTTAAACAATTACGCTTTTCCAACAACGCGCCTGAAAAAGCGTCCTGCGAAGCTTCCTAGTTACTACAATTCAGTCAAGTCGATTTGCTGTTGTATCTATAGGTGGATATTCCCTCCAAGCATCAAGTTCTTCCGTGGCGTAACGGTTAACGGCTTGGCTTACAGATGGAGACGCGTGCTTGCTGGATCGAGTTCGAGACCCTTACACTTGAAATTTTATAACAACTTGTAATTTATATGTGTTGAATATCCACCTACAGGCAATCGACTGATGTCACAGCTTGAGACAATATAGCTATATAATACTGATATTTTTATCAATCAAAACTTTTTATTTTAGGTTTTACATTTAGCTCACAGATCGCGCTACGGATGCTACGTTAGATATTGTCAATGGACGGGCATAGGCAGGGTATCGGCCGGGGACCGTGCGGGCGTGGACAGGGTGAGAGTGTACGGTTAACGGCCGGGCACCGGCCGGGCATCAAGCGGTTTATAAACAACGGGGCACGCACGGGCTATGGCCGGGGCAGCTAGTGGTAGCCCGTGCGGTCCCCCGTCACGGCCGAGGGGACACTCCTAGGCGGTACCCGTACGGGCAGCCCGGCCAGGGCCCGTACGAGCAGCCCGAGCGGGCACCGGCCGGTACATCACATTTGTGTTTGCTGGGTATCTCTTCCTCGCAGTCGGGGACCTCTGGCCGTCTTATCACTTATCAGTAGGTCGCACGCCCCGGCCCAGACGTTGAGGCGAACGTCGTTCACATTCAAATCAGGTCCACAGAAATTCTCAAATGTTGTCGGGTTGGGCTGTTTTTAAGGTAATTTATATTCTTATCAAAGAGGGGAACTACTGTCTAATTTTCAAAAGTGCCAAAGTCAACAAAATATTAGAGTTGCAGTTAGACAACGATATAATGGTGTAATTTGCAACAGAAAAAAAAATGTAGACTACCCACTCCTCGTCTACCCATCATCTACTCAGTTAAATGGAAATTTTCCTGAAATGCTTATAAATTTATGATTGGGCTCCGAGAAACCAGTCACCCGTGTCAATTTTTTTAAATTTATTTATTTAACGTCTCAGGTAAAATCAAATCAGTTAAAAAACTGATTTACAAAGGAAGACAACTAAATAAATCTAATTTCAAAGATGCAGACACAACAATACAGACGCTGACGCCATCGAAGAGCAAATAAAGCTGCGGGATTTGAAATCGGGATAAATTTTTTCAGGTCATCGAGTCAGATTCTATCTTCTGGAAACTATGCCACCTCTGCCCAGGATACAGGTTAAATTTATTGGTATTGATGTATTATAGTGCATTAAAAAAGTAAACAACTTGCGAATTGAACCATGGACATCTGCATTGAATGTCGGGACCGACTCAAAGTGGCAACCGTATGTGTTTCTTTCTTTTTCTCTTCTTCAACTCACAAGTTTAAAACACCATCTCTTCTCATCACTAGTCATCTCGGCCAACAACACCCAAACCTCGTGAACAAACATTTCTATCTTTCGGTAAATGATTTATCCGTCTGGCTGTCAGGCACCGGGCTGCATTGCTCTATGCATGGAGTGTAGTAGACTCAAGGCGGGTGCGATACAATATCAATCTCACTCCAAGAAAACAATATGGTTTAGTTTAGATTTCAAGAGGCGCCCTATGATTCACATCTCACAACCAGGTGCGTTGTTCTGGTGTTGTGGCGGTTGAGATAGACGGCACATCATATTTCATCAAGACGGAAGAAAACTATTGGGGCAAAAAAGCTAAACAAACGAAAGAAGAAAATCTTCAAGTTTTCTCGCGGAAACGTATCTTGAATTTGATAGATTCTCCCAGTCCCAGACTATTCCGTTGGGATAACCTCTCACAGCTATGGATGAGTTAAATCATCCATGGTTGCTGTGCTATTTGTTCTGTGGACGTGTTATCTTGACCGCGTTATCATTAAGATATTTACAACAACAAAATACAAAATATATTTAAAAAATATTTTTGTAGATGTTTTTACTGTTTGGTAATGTACCTGTGTAATATTTGTCCTAATATGTGTGAAGTAGTTTTCTAATAATAAATCAAATATAAGAGGTTTTCTAAAAATCCCAAACAGCAGATGCAGCACTGTCAAAACCCCACAGTGAAGAGTAACCATCAAACGAAATATGCAAAACGTCAAACAACTTATCACATATTTATCGTGTAATGTTCATGAAGTTTATTCTCGTTGAATTGTTTACAAAATTTAATTGAGCGAGCGTAGCGAGCGTCTCCACTTGACTCTTATGGCTCGAATGTCTGTTTTTTTGTTTGTTTTTTTGTTTTTTTGTTTTTTTTTTCTGTTACTGCTTCGATACAGGTCGCACCGTTTCTCTGATCGACCTGAAATTTTTTACACATGTACATACCACCTAGGCGGGTTGCTGTATAGTTTTTGAACAAAATCCGATCGTTAGTTATAAAAAAAAAAAAAAAAAAAATGTTCCGATCGTTATGAAATTTTGCAGGGTCAATAAGTACAACATTCTCTCCTATTTTCCAAATTTTCAGCTAAATCGGTTAAGACCTTAAAGACTTATTGGTAATCATAATTCGAAAAATGATGTTAAAAAATGAAGGAGGCAGTGAAGATACAAAGATACACTTTAGAAGGCATGACGTGAATTAGTACAATGCAAAGATGTTGGAATAGTATAAAGTGTACAATGTCAATATCCAGTTAGGCCTACAGTTTGTGGTGGGCCTTATGGGAATGTCGTACTCGGGTCATGTTGCACGTACCGGTGCTCGCTCAACAACGCGTCCAACTGAGCCTTTTCCTAGTACACACAACAGCAGGAAGCTAATTTCTACTCATATAATTTTATTCCCCGAAACTAGAGGCGAGTTCTGGCATTCTCGTCGTCGGGTTCGCCGATCAGAAGTAATGTGCGGTTATTATCGTAAGAAGTGACCATGATCTGGAACTACTCACGTGGATGGAGGATGCCTACCTGCCAGATGTTGGTGAGTGAAGCCAGAAGATGTGTTGTCAAGATTTGTCTGGACTGGTCGGGACTTCGAACATGGCCGCCGCGCCAGTGGTTTGCTTCGTCTGGATTGGTCGGGACTTCGAACATGGCCGCCGCGCACAGTGGTTTGCTTCGTCTGGGGGTATTAAAATATTTCAAGTAGATAATATGTTAGATTTCGAGCCAAACAATGTAGCACGAAGGAATGAAGCTCGTTACAAATCCTTGGAATCGATCCGTGACATCGCCTTTTAGTTATTACCAATCATCACAAAATAAGCCGTAGAACGCGCGATGTGTTTATTAGCAAGTTGTCAGAAATATATGAAGATGAGTTGAATGCGTTACTAATTAATGTATAAATTAAAATGTCCAGTAGTAGAGTATGCCCAATCAAGATAACAGGGGCGACGGCAGGATTTTTGAAGGGGTGGGGGATTGAGTTTTGTTCAGCCCCTGAGTGCTCAAAGTGAAAATAAAAAGGTGACGGGATGGTTGTAGGAGCGATGTACTCTCGTAAGAAAAGGACCAAAGTAAACCAGGTTTTTAGAGTGCGTTTGGTGCGGTTTAAAAAAACACTGGTTGAATGCAATACCGAAATAATGTCGTTATTGTACAGTAGAAACTAGAAAACCACCAAAAACAATTCGAACACCGACTATATTAAAAAACCAAATGGGAACAGGAGTACCGTACCACTAATTGTTCCGACGCTCCTGCTAGAATAATATTATGTGCTGTGATTATTGTCAGACACGTTGTGTTGTGACAGGTAGCTCTATATCTCACTTATCATTACTTGAATCAGGACACTTGATAACGACGATCACGCACGCAGGTACCGTAGGCCCTACATTACAGGCAAAGCGACGAGGATCGTTAAGACAGCTATAAAGTTAGATAGCACCTCTCGTTAAGTATTGTACCTGATTGTCTATAGCGAGCGTGAAACGGGTGACATCGTGCGTGTTTGTCGCGTGTCTCATACTTCACACACTGACTCTCATTCAGGTGGTCGTCGATTCGACCCTAGCAATCGGCAATCTTCACATAGGCATAATGTTGTTGTTTGTTTTTACAGTTTTCCTCATTCAAACGTTCAGTTCTGGAATTAAATCGTAAAACGCACCTTTAACATTCTCCTGAAGAAGGGCAAGTTGTCTTCCTAGACGTATTTCCTATTCGCCCCCGTCTTGGCCAGGGGTATTCGTCTGTCGATCGTATAACACAAGAAGAAAGGAAAAGGAGCATCTCGTAAACATCATGTATACTTATAAGTCGAGTACTCTCCGAAACTAGAGGCGAGCTCTGGCAATCCCCATCACAGGTCCCTTCCCTGCCTGCACTCACCGACCCACTCCGATGACGAAGACGACGACGCTGACGACGACACGAATGATCGACGATGAAGACATGAGGTTCCCCCTTCCCCTTTCTCTCCACTCCTGCCTGTGGCTGGATCAGTCAACCTCGGTCGGTCCTACCCAAGACTTTTCCAAGACTTACGACCTACCGATTGACGCGCCCTTAAACTAAATTTAAAAAACACAGGTTTCATATACGAAATATTATTTCAAAATACAAGGGTTTTGGGGTTCGAATTGTTACATGTACACATATATCCTTGATCATTAATTTTAGGCGACCCTTGGATGAATACAACTAAACTAAAGACAGCATGCGACAAAAAAAACAGAAACGGCGCACATGTTGAAGGCGAATAAAGACTCTTTGACCGGGAGGTACATAAATACACATGAACAATAACCATAGTCATAAAAAATAAAAACACTGACAAAGTGCGCAAATTTTCGAGAGTGCCTGAGGAAAGGAGTGGTGCTCCCGAGAATTCACGTACTTTATGTGTTTTTATTTTTTATGACTTTGGTTATTGTTCGTGTGTTGTGTATTCGGCGCACATGTTATTTTTGTTCGCCGTTTTGTTTATTCTCATAGTGTCATCCTGTGGACTTGCAGCATTGGGTCGCATCACGAAGCTTTTATTCTTTGGCAAATGTGATTGCTTCTGACTCCCGACATAGAGTGGTGTTCTCTTTAGAAGCCACATGGTGGATGTGGGTCACTCGTACAGGACAAGAGAGAAATATACGTCGCGAAAGAGCAGTTATTTTTTGTTTTCATTGCGAGTAAATGTCGCGCGAAATTACTTCCGTGTTTATGTACCTGCCAACCCCTACTCGAGAGTACTTCAATAGGGTCGTATCGCTAGTTTTTATAGTAATGCATCGTACTTAAATGATGACTATAAATTGCATTTTAGAGATTCCATTTAAAAACGTAAATTCCCTTCATTCTTTTAGCTGCACGTGTGTTCGATTGACCTATTTCTAAAAAGGTTTTGTCATTAAACATCTGGATTTAACTTATAGAACTTTCCCGCATTTGTCTTGTTATTTTCGTATCTCACATTTATGAATCAATAGCAATAAACCTTATGAGTACAGATACGTTTCTTTTAGCGATTACAGTTTTTGATCCTAAATCGATGAAATTATATTCTGTAAACCGCTACAAAATGCTATAATTTTACGTAAAATATTTTTTCGCATAAATTATACCTATTGATAAACAATTAAGCATTGTATTGCAATGGCTATATTGATTGAAATGTTTCTATAATTCATCGTTTCACATTAGAAGCGCAAGAAACCCCCCACATTTAGGGTTTTTAGGGGGGGAAATATAGACTACAAAATGCTTTTATTTAAAAAATAAACGACTAGAAAAACTTACTACTGCATTTATCTACTTATAGTCTGTTCGTCTGTTCGTCTGTGCGTGTGTCACGTCTCAAGTCAAAAACCGAACACAAAGTCCGATTGACATGCGGGTTTTGCTGTAAGCATTGATTGTCCTTAATTCAGGACGATAGAGAATGTTTTTGGTGACTCTGGAAGTAAGAAGTGAGTGGCTATCCACCCTAAAGTTCACGATTTCTCTACGAGAGAACAGGCAACGAACCTTTGTTTAGTGCAACTGCTAAGTCAGCCCGGCGCCGCCACCAAAATGATCAACGCACGTCGAATTATTTTTATATATTTTTCTTCGACGATCTGTTGATAAAGGTGCTGCTCTTTGGGCACTCCCGTACCCGTGCTTGTCTTTATTTATTTATCGATTTCGAGTAAAACGTTACTGAAATCTCCGTATAGTTATCACTTGATTTCTCTCAACTTCGGCAATTTTTTCCAACTGCCCAAATATCCAAATATGCCCAAATCAACTTGAACGCGCATGTTAATTTTATAATCCTTCTTGGATTTGCTAAATGCGAAATAACAACCCATCCAGTAGCTTGTTGGATGAGCGAAGCGAAGACTTCAATTTCACTGACCCCCCCCCCCCCCAACAAAAATAAAACATTAGCTCATGTTTTTTTTGTATTTTTATCTGTTCGTTCGCGCTCTACCGGGCAAACGGCATATGCGATCTTGATAAAAATTTGAGGGGATCTTCAAAATCTCTGAACTTAGACTTGCCACGATTTTTAGGTACAATCGATCAAATATTTCTGATGATTATCATACTTTTACGACTTATTTTCGATTTTTAATGAGATATTTTCGTGATATTGGCCCGCTACTGGGCAAACGGCTATTCCGATATTGATGAAACTATTGGAAAGTTTAAAATCACTGAAATTATATAAGTTATGTTTTTAGAGACATTTGTAGTAATATTTCTCATATAAATCGTACTTTTACGATTTTTTCCCGATTTTTAATACGATATTTTCGTGATATTTGCAAATGGGCCGATAATCAACCATAAAAGCTCATCCATCAACGCTACTGGATAAAGCTTTAGCGAATTGGCCTAGTCTCAACAATAACACGTCAGAGTATCAAACACACAAGACGAGCAAGTGTATCCCCGTCTTCTACTCTCTCGTCCCCTTCCTCTTTTAGCATAGAAGACAGATCCTTGTCACTTCCCCTAGCAACACGGAAGTAGAGCGTGCGACGTCTTCCTGTCTGCGCGAGACCGGTGTCGGGGAGCTTCCTAGTTGCGACTTACTTGTTTCAAGCATCCCGAGTATCTAATCTTACTTTTTGCCAAGAAGCTAAGAAGACACACTCAATGAACGGGAGACAGGAAGAAAGCGGAGAGGATCCGGAAATGTAGGAGATGGGAAATATATCAATAGCAAAGAAATATAACTATAGGCCTAAGTAGAACTTGAGAAGAACAATCCGTAAGAGGCAAATCGTGCTAAGAGAGATGCTACAAACAAAAATATATATTGTCTACCCTTCGGTTACATAACCTGGCTTTCATGGGACGTTAAATAAAGAAATAAATTCGCGTTCAGTATCCATCCGCTCAGTCCCGTAACTGATATTCAGTCGGAGACTAACACTATTGGCGCCGACGCCATCAACGAGTGAACACATATTACCAACCACATACTGGTATTTTGTATAGACAACGCCGACCAAACAAGTTGTACACGATTCCACCCGCAGGCGACGCCAGAATCAACCAGGTTTATTCGGAACAACCTTAGAATTTATTATGCGAGAATTATAATATTTACAACAATGTACCGGTACAATAAGACTATGTCTATGATGACCGTGATGATGACGTGTTTAAAATGTACATTGAAAATATGAAGTGAAATAATTAATCAAAATCGTATCGACTATCAAATTATTTAAGTTTCTTTAGTAGTAGATTTAAAAAAAGTTCGTGAGCCCTTTATTTTCGCTTCCTTGACAACTACCTAAAATTGTAAACAACTGTGGTGTTAGTCGGCCGAGCGAACATGAATATACAGTCTTATAAGTATTAATTTAAAAAAATATTTTTAAACGCTAAATTATGTTTCGTAATCGACTTTTCATTTATGATATAATATTGGTCGTTCATCGAAAATGTAATACAAATTAACCACTCTATATTCATCAAAACACTCAGTTGCACATCTCCTTCACCATCTATGTTCTCATTAACATCATGTGTGTCCGGTTGGAGTTTCACTGGAACGAAACGATTTATGACGTCACGTTCATTTTGCCGAGCGTGGTAAATTATGCGTCGGCCGTATAGTGCCCCACCTGCGGTAACAATCAGGGTGCTGTGAGGGGAATCGCTGAAATAATTAACAAGCCAATGTTGACCTCATAAACTGTGCTCCACACACAATTCCACACGTTCCACGTCGCCACTCTCGACAAAATAATAATTACATAAATCAGGGGAGGACAAAACAACTGTGACTACTACTCAGTTGCACTTATCTTGTATGTTTCTGGTATTAAGTTGTATCGAGTTTGATGATTTTGTTGCTTAACGTCTCATATGAATGCACTAAGGCTAATCGAGACACCAACAGTGTTGGCTCGGGCGCTAAGCGCTCAACTCTGATTCGGAAGGCCCCGGGTTCGAATCCCGTCGAGACCGGCAATCCTGACTGAAGGTTTTTTCTCTTAAACAGCCCTCGGACATCCCTTCACAATTTCCTATCCGCACATACCTAGTTCACCTGAAGAGGGGCTAATTGCACCCTATAACAGGGTTTCCCACTTTAAAAAAAAATCGAGACGATGAGTCTTAATAGATGACGATGAAGGACGATTACAAAAAAAGCATGCCTAATACGGGATTTTAACCGACGTCCGTATGCTTCGGGCCAGTGTGGACCACCGCGGACGCGGATTTACTTTAATGCAATCTACGAATCCACAGGCTACTAATGATTTTGATTAATTGATTGTGAGGTTTTATTTTAAATTTATATGTACGTAATGTTGGTTAACATAAATTTTGCATTTTTATTATGTTACGATATTGTGTTTATGGAGAATATGCGGTTTCTTACAATTTATAATATAAGCCACATATCTCGTAGTAAAAGAGGGAATCGCTGGCCAAGGGTAGGTGGGGGAAGGTTAGGTGTCCTACTTTAACTAAGTATAAAGGGTCATTCGCAACTAACTTAGTCGCCAACTTAAACTTTAAATGTGAGTATATATCTTTTGGAAAGTAGTGCTTTCGTTCACAACAACTTGCTTCTAACTTATCTAATTTAACTTCTTAACCAGGTCGCAAAGGCTGCATGCAAACTCGGAACATTGCGACAAAGCTACAAGGTCAACTTAGGAAGTTACCAATCACTTCTGAACATTGCCAAAGAATAGGAGAACATGTCTGACGTTTAGAACATAACCAAATAACAAACTTGGACTTGGACGAGCTCTGGCAAACCAAGCTAAATTAATGCGACAGGGTTTATCTGGAACACTTTTAGACCACTAGTCCACTAGTTTTCACGCTAGGTTTAAACAGGTTAGAGGTTTAAATAGAGTATGTTCAGAATGGATATAAAATTTCGTTGGTAACCTAAGGATTATAAAGTCGTAGAGGTGGTGTTGAGTTATGATTGCATTTATTTTTTGTTTACATTTAACTTATAAATTTGCTATACAATAACGAGTATTGTACAAAAATAAGTTGAAAACTTACCTTTAGCTACAGAAAATAAGTTGGTAAATAAAAAGGTCCGTAAACCTAAAAAAAAAACTAAATAATTCAATTTGTGATTTTTATTTGAAATATATGTAAACTTTACATACTTACACTAAAATTAAATAAGTTATTTTTTACAATGCGATGATTCTTATAAGCGCAACTTCCAAAACAAAAACTTTGATGGAATCTAAATAGGGTAATTACCTCCGAAAATAGCATCCAAACACATCCACATCTCTCTTTAGAAAGTGCAAACTCAGCAGCTGCTCATATGTGTACCGTAGACCGACGCACAGCAGGGTATTTAGTTAAATATATGTACGTTAAGCAGTTTATAACGCGAGTAGAACAATATTTGCGTTCCGCACTGATTGAAGCTGAAACAACTCAAACTCTTGTTGTGATAATGATTTAGTGGCGAGTTTAATTCCTACTTAAAACATTGTGTTGATTTTACGATGGCGAGTTTGTTTTTACTCTCGATTTGTTGTTGGTTTCATGACGATATTTTAGGTGTTCGTGAACATTACTGAGACACTTCTTGCTTGAGAAATCAACTTGAAATAATCTTGGTTATTAAGCGAGCGAAGCGAGCGTTTCCATTTGACTCTGCCGGAAAAAATAGTCACTGGGTTTGTTTGTTTGTTTGTTTGTTTGTTTTTTTGTTTTTTTTTTTTTTTTTGTTTTTTTTTTTGTATGTCTCGCGATAACGTTCGAACGGAGGCTCGGATCGAGTTGAAATTTTCACCATCCGCAAGCTTTGTTCTCGATTGAATGCCATTAGTTTTGTGGCAAAATCGTTCAAAAAGTTTTTTTTTCAAACTTCACGGCGACAAAATCTGAGATGGCTAAATCATTTAGAATGTCCGTCCGGTCACGAATATGTTAATTTTATTTTGATCCGATAAGTAGTGTAGATGGAAATTACATTATAACAAAGTACGGTTACCATGGCAACGGAAAGTCGTGCAGCTTTTTTGGCTCATGATAGCGGTCGAACGGAGGCTCGGATCGAGTTGAAATTTTCACCATCCGCAAGCTTTGTTCTCGATTGAATGCCATTAGTTTTGTGGCAAAATCGTTCAAAAAGTTAAAAAGTTACATTAAAGTTAATCGAAAGTTTTTTTTTAAAACTCAACGGCGACAAAATCTGAGATAGCCAAATCATTTAGAATGTCCGTCCGGTCACGAATATGTTAATTTTATTTTGATCCGATAAGTAGTGTAGATGGAAATTACATTATAACAAAAGTAACGTTGCCATGGCAACGAAAAGACGCGCGAAGTTTCTAATGCACTGCCACCTAGAAGTAATCAAAATACTTTATTATTTTATTTATTTATTTATTTACTTATTTATTAAACGTCTATCCTATTCAGTTATAAAAACTGATTTACAAAGGAGGACAACTAAATAAATCTAATTACATAGATGCAGTCTATTAATTGTCATCAAAGAGTTTAAAAAGTTTTCCCAAGGAGTCAAGGTCATAAATATAAATCATTGGACCTTTTCACTGTTAGTTAACAAAATATTTATAAATTTATTATTATTATTTATTATTAAAATAAATATTTTGTTAACTAACAGTGAAAAGTCCAATGATTTATATTTATAACGTTACTACCTGTTATATAGTTTCATTTTTTATAATGAGTCAAGGTCCTCTAGATGGCGGTGGATTTTTAAGTAAAGATTTAAACACGGGTTTACCCAAATACCTTGGCAATAATAAATAATACTGGAAACGCGAACGTCGTAAATTTTAAAATTTAAAAAAATGTGCAATGTGGGTCTAGCTATAGCACGTGCTCGCTTATCAACGCGTCCAACTGAGCGTTTCCTAGTGATAAAACATGTATCACGCATGATGTCCACAATATAATAGAGAACTTTGACCAACCACATGATGACACAAAACGTGAAAATGCAACAAAAAAAGGTGAAAGTCGTCGAGAAAACTTTCTCGTTGTCCAAAGACCTCAGATAAAGAAACTTCCAATTAGAAGACATATTGCATTGATTGATTGATTGCCTTTTATTGCTTAACGTCTCATAGCACTAAGGCTATTCGAGACGATGAGGATGAAGGGTGAATAGAAGGGAGGAGGGGAAACCCGGTACTGGCACGTAGCCTACTCCTTTCAAAAAGTACCAAGGGGACCAACGGCTTTACGCCTCATCCGAAATGACGGTGTAACTTTGACAGTCATATTGGTTCCCCTCCACTAACCCGGACTGCCGAGCAGACGTCGAGGAGAACGAAGCCGTTACACTAGCTCTCGATCCCTCCATACGCTCACCCACTCTCCCCTTGACCACGCCCGAGGTTGCTTAATTTCGGTGTTCGAGTGGGAACCGGCTAAGCGAACGCGGCTTAGAAGTGGGGGATGCATATGTTCATTGATATTAAACCCCTATTGTATCAATGCATATGTTATATAGTGAGCAGGTAGCCATATTGGAATAGGAGGATTCACTCAATCCTACGTGATCCTATTCCTACGTGGTGCTTCAACAAGCACGATCGAGTCAATAGGTCGGAAACGAGTCTAGTGATCAATTGTGTGTGGTAGGTTGTTTGTTTTATCTTAGGTCTTTGCTCTCGTACACTATCGTACAGTAATGTCGAAACAAGTAAATGTGAAATGTGATTAATAATCTAGAAAATAAAGCCGTTCCTATTGATAACCCCAGTTGGCAAAGCTACAAACTCAACATAGAACTGAACTTTGTTTCACAAGAAACTTTACTTTCTCAACATTGGCATGTGAGATTAACCGCTGGAATCGTGTTCCTCATAATCTAATGTGATGTGAACTATATATAATAGCAATTAGCATTAATAACTTTATCAGGGTATGCGAAATCTACATAGTAAGATTGGTCAAAAGGGTAAATCGAATTAGATGAAAAACTAAAAGAGTTCATAAATTGTGAAATTCATAAAAGAATGAGAGTACAGAGTCTTTTCTTTACGATTGAACTAAATAAATCATGTTTTCAATTTTCGAGATAGGTACATCAAGCTAATCCGCTACTTTCATCGTGTTTACTTGAGAAAGCAGCCTTGCAACGAGAGTGATTGCTGTGAATTGTATTGCGGAAACTAATACGAGCTGCAACACGCAAACTCGGCGTGATGGATTTGTTTACCTCCACATTATTCTTCTTTTCCATTTTAACCTGTCTCCTTGACACGCGGGGTGGAAGATTAATCCCCTCCCGCCGCCTTGGATACGCCACTGCATTGCATTACATTAAAGGTATCATTTGTCACAGGTCGTGGCATAGTTTTATCATGCGACAAGCGTGTAACTTTGTCATGGTGATCATTTGTATGGATAGGTTTGCAGCACAGATAATTGCAGCTAGGTTCATCGCGACGAAAAATTTAATGTTAACTAGTGAATGGTTTGAAAAAAATAATTTATCGTGGGAAACCTGCCCAGGGTGCAATGAATGCCCCTCTTCAGGTGACGTTTAATATAGTTGATTGATAAATTATTTATAAATTAATATTAAAGGACATCACAACCCTGGGATTTCCCGGCGATGTTAAGAACCTAAGTTGTTTTAATGACTAATGGCGAAAACCAGAAGTCTCTAACTTGAAGCAGAAGTTAATTACACCTGTTTGAATAACAATAATTTAGGTGGGTGCGCGCGCATCCAAAATCGTGACGTAAAGATTGCGCACAGTCGAGTCTACTCCCCGACCTCAGATTACTGGTCAGCGCTGTAAAGAACTCTCTCTGTAGAAGAAGATATAGTGTTTAGACAAAAACCAAAAGCTTCATCGTATTCAGTGGTCTTTCCTCTACAAGAATGTTGCAAAAGTAAACCTTCTTGTAGAAAATAAAACATAGTTTTGGATATTTTATAAAACATGCTAAAAACGACAAATATATCGTACTTTCAGAGACCTTGAAAACAAGTAAAATTGACCAAATGTGAAAATATTTTGACACCCACATATAGCTGTAGGCATGCAAAAAAATAAAAAAAATATACAACATTATGATTCATTTCAAATATGCGTGTATTTGCGTGATATACTAATGCATGCTTTCGTTGAGAATTCACGCGCGACCGTCTTATGAAGGTAGCAGCCCCGTGGCACTCGCGATGCAACTTTTCAGAAAACATCAGACTCTTAGGTACTTGTTATGGTTACGTACCCACTGAAAATCAGTTCTATAACTGAGTGGGTAGACTCTAAATAAAATTTATTTATTTATTTATTTAATATTCGTTGTATGTATCTTGTAGCAGCGACTGATTGATAAGCAAGCGCGTTGGAGCTCTTTTTGTGTTGGGGGGGGGGGGGGGGGGGGGAAGGGAACGCTCTCTTTTCTACGTACGTGCCTCGTCTGAAGCAATTGCAACTTGCAACGTTGCAAGTTGAGTTGAGGCAATAAGTGAAAAACTACACGATATCATAGTTACTTAGTTATTAGGGTTCACGATATCATAAAACTTGCATCTGTATGCGGGATATGAAATAAAACCATGGTTCAAGTATCCTAATACCATGGTATAAACCACTGAATGAACTCAACCCGCATACGAGACAGCTGTGAGCCGATACCTTATGGTTATGAACGGCTACACAGACTACACAAAACAACAAAAAAAAACACAAACACAAAACCTCGTCTTCAATCATCATAATTCCAAATCTTCCTCATCTTTTTCAATAAACGGGCCTAGACTTTGGAACAAATTACCTTTGGCCTTAAAGAGCACTAAATCAGTAGGTCCTTTTAAAACTAACTACAAAAATCACCTGATGAAAATACAGAAGGAAAGCATAATAATCCGAAATAAGGTTAAATCAAAACCACTCACTTGGGTACACTTCTACTTCATGACATACATATTTATTATAAATGCTCTTTTCTTTATTTTACTGCACTGTTGCAAACATAAGTGAAGTTTAGGCTTGTATCAAGTAATATGTGTAACCTTGAAATATGTGTTGTTAGTTTTAAGGTATTCTTTAAGTTAATTTTAAGTTAAGTTATTAAATAATTTAAGTTAATTCTAAGTCAGTCACTGGTTAGGTGGAAGAACGATCTGTCATCGAACCTCGCCATTTTTTGCTTTTTGTCCATGTGTTTCATGATTATTATCCATTATCCATGTAACCCATTGTACAACAAAAATAAAGACTGTCTATTCTATTCTATTCTACACGTGCTTGACAAAACGATGTTTTCTAAATGGGTAGTATATCCTCTGCAACTTGATCGCGGACGGCTCGTCGCTGGAAGCGTCGAAGTTTGCTGAAAACATCCTATCATATATTATTTGCAATCTTGAACACGTTTGCTTCGATTTCAGTGTAGTATTTTTTTTATTTTTTTGCATGCCTACTGCTATATGTGGGTGTCAAAATATTTTCACATTTGGTCAATTTTACTTGTTTTCAAGGTCTCTGAAAGTACGATATATTTGTCGTTTTTAACATGTTTTATAAAATATCCAAAACTATGTTTTATTTTCTACAAGAAGGTTTACTTTAGCAACATTCTTGTAGAGGAAAGACCACTGAATACGATGAAGCTTTTGGTTTTTGTCTAAACACTATATCTTCTTCTACAGAGAGAGTTCTTTACAGCGCTGACCAGTAATCTGAGGTCGGGGAGTAGACTCGACTGTGCGCAATCTTTACGTCACGATTTTGGATGCGCGCGCACCCACCTAAATTATTGTTATTCAAACAGGTGTAATTAACTTCTGCTTCAAGTTAGAGACTTCTGGTTTTCGCCATTAGTCATTAAAACAACTTAGGTTCTTTACATCGCCGGGAAATCCCAGGGTTGTGATGTCCTTTAAGTATGGAAAAGCGAAGTCCAAAACGTTAAATATTGACAAACGGGTATGTTTGTAAAAATTTACTTTAAAAAAGGCTTTAAAACATATTAATGAATACTGAAAATGAAATTGCATAATTCACATCGATCTACTTTCTTTTAAAATGTAACGTATACTTTTGCTATACGTCGTTACAAGTGATTGGCATTCATCCTTTTACCTAAATGGTAGAAGTGCGTAAAAACTAAAAATAGCATTTTGTGGCATATTATGTTCCTTTGTTTCCTTCAAACACCTAAATGTTTAAGTTTGCACCAAACACCATATTTTTTAGTCGGGGACCCTTTCCCTTGACGACCACCGCGACGACGACGACGACCATGACACCACGAACGATGACAAAGACGATGACGACCACGACGTGAGAACCCTCCGCTGGTTCTGACCAGCATGGGACTTTCTTCCCCGCATCCCCTAGACTAGAGTGGCGCGTTATGACCTAACGGTTGCCGCGCCCTAAATCCAAATAATCCTAACTATTAATCGATATATTTTTAAAAATATTTTAGCCTAGATTTGCTCAAACCCCTAATCTTACGTTTCTCTACCGATAGCAATGATTTTGTTATCATTCTGAGTGTGAAGTGACAAGTATACTCGTTTGCGTGTACGTGTGCGTGTGCTTGTCCATGTACATGCTCTTGTGCGTGACTTGTATACAATATTACTACAGGTACTACATCCTAACTAAAAACCCTTCCGACAAAAATTCCCCCAAGTTAAGATCATAAAAGTTTGCGAACCGAGATTTTTATCCCCCGACAACTAATCTTTGCTTTGATGGCATCACCTTCAGAATGTTGATCGTCATCAAGGTTTATACGTCTAAAGAGGTAATACCCTGTGGATCGGTTGTGTCCCCCCCCCACGAGCTTTATGGCTGCTGCCGAGGAGAGGCCTATCGATTTCAAATAACGCGCGCCTCACAGTAAATTGGTTCTAGTTTTTGCACCGCCATCTTGCCTTCAATGGGGTAGTTCTGTTGTTATCGCTACCAAGGGTTAATGAGGAACCGTTTCGTCCAAAGTGATACCTTTGTGTGAGGCGCATATGGTGGGTTTTATCGTTGTACGCGGGGAAGGGGGGGGGGGGGTGCATGCTTTTAGCACATCGGGAATCAACTGCTACTTGTTGATGGTCTACAATGATTATGGAAAGAGTGTTTAAAAAGTGTTTTTTTAACCCAAACCAAAGTAAACAAACAGTTAGGCTATAAATAACTCATATCATTATAAATGTGACCAATTATTCGATGTTGGTAATATACTATTCGTGCATTAATAAAGAGTATTGAATGAATCCACCTTTACCTGATTGTAAAAATAAATACTTATTTGTTATTGTCTCCCATCATCAGTGTGTATGTGCAAGTAATGATCACTCAGAAAATTAGGCTAGTGCTTTTTTAAAAAACATTTTGCTTCGTTTTTTAGTCGGTATATTTCTATTGTTTTCAATAATGTTATGGAAACGTGCTATGATAAATGCCTGCAAATATTTTTCGTTTATAGTTGGGTAGTGTTTGCAAGTTGACATAATTATTATTTTTTAACCGAAATTGTCATTTTCATCAGAGAGACATTCAGCAAAACAATTAATGAACCAAACCACATTAACAAAGAGGTTGAGATCGGCTCTTAGAATGTATGATGGTGCTTATATTTTACAACCTTGCAAAACATTATTATAAAACTTTTGCTAAGGTGGGTATTGAACCTTATAGCTGACCGAATGATAGCGATTTGAAAGCAATCACTACGATCTAAAATCTATCAACTAAGCTCGACTTCCTGTTGGTTTCTAGCCTCAGTTGTCTGTCAATTGTTGTCTGAGTTGTCTGTCAAACGTGTCTGTATGGACTGCTTTATCTCTCTCTCTCTCTCTTTCTCGTCCTCTCACCTATTCTCTCTTTAAACAGGTTATTAATTTAACCCGCCCCGCCTCTTTCTTTCTTTTTGTTTCGTTCTCTCTAGGAGATTATCAATCGAGAGCTCTCTTTCTCTAGTTTTGTCCCGTGTTCTAAGTATGAAAACCGTCTACGAGGGAATAATTAAAAAAATCTAATTAAAGGTTCTGTTATGTCGAGACATAAAAACGAAACACTCAAGTTTAATATAAATTATATTTCGTTCATTTAACAGCGAGCGGAAATTCAAATTTCATAGTTTTTAATGTTGAGATGTCGTACCCAGTTAAGATATAATTTAAATTTCACCTTGCTAACTACAAGCTTGTAAATTTTAACCGACAGCATTAGCTCTTTTTTTCCACACACCAAAGTAGTATTTGCACATCCCCCCCATTTTGGTTCTCACTCCTGTACGGCGTGGGTCCACATGAAAAGGGGTAAGCTTTTTTTCCTGGCAATCTTTCCCACGACAAATAGTTTTTAAACATCATATCCCCCCATGTAAAATAAGTTGTTTGGGGTTTTTTTAACAAAAAATTGAAAAATACTTTTTTTTACTAAAATTATATAAATTTCAAATTAGTTCACAAATTTTCACATCTATACATTACTTTGTTGTAAACTAAATTTTTAACGAGGCCATTGTAACAACGACGTACCCTGTTTTTTCTTTTGTGACACACTTAAACCCCATGTTTCTTCATTTTGGGTTGCACAATGTTACTACATTCACAACAAAGCCGGCAACTGATTTATTTTAATCCCCGAAGCTAGAGGCGGCTCTGGCAATTGTCGAGGAAATCTGTCCTGAACGCGTCTTCCCTCCCCCTCTTCCCCCCGCAGGCTAGAGTCCCCGGGGTTTTTGATCTAACTGTTAACGCACCCTCAAACCAAATAAACAAAATTTTAAATAACTATTTTTGTCGTGGGGATACTTTAAACTTTGATACTTTTCATGTTCACAAAAATTTACAACTGATCCCTGAGCAGTGTTTTTCCCCGTACGGATTGAGTATCTCACTGGTAGTGAAGCTCAAAGAACCCCCTCCCTCCGTCCCGGGACGCAAACTAATAGGCTAAAGTCTGATCTTTGTTACTGGAATCTCCATTGTCAACCTCGTCGCACAAGCCTCAGCCAAATAAAGAGGCTGATATCTCTCAGTCTCAACATTTCTCCGGAGACTTCCGAGCGGGGAATCCACTCTGGACTAATTGGCTGAGAATCTGAGAAGTTGCGAGGGTTGGAAGCTACTACTATAGACTAGAACACGGGACGGGATTTTTACCAAAAATAGGAGGTGAATTTACTTAATAAATAGATCGCCCGAAGAAAAAATACACAAATGAAATGATTACCGTTTACGTTTACCAACGTTCCAATTGCGTTTTTTGGTTTGAGGTGCCGGTATTCTATGGGTGGACGCTAGCCCCCCCCCCTTGACCACCCGAGGTCACCAAATACATACGTACATCCAAACTTTATGTCAATCAGAGCAAGGTTATTAGAAAAAATTAGTAATAATTTGCGTTTGGTAAAAAAAACAAACAACAACAACAACAACAACAACAACAACAACAACATGCCACAATATCTATTTTTTCAACACTGTTTTTCCTTTCACGACAATTGGCTTACCGGACTTACTTACTGAGTATAGTGTGAAAGCTGAAAGACGATATACAAAGGTTCCCGCCAGTTCCGCCTGGTAAACGTTTTGTCTCCTGAGCTGACGATCACAGTTCTTCAGCTTTCAGCTTTCAGTAATTTATCATTTCCCTTGTCCAAATGAATTTACATTTTGTATATTTTGTTTCTCTGACTTTTTGTTTCGATTAAAACAGATACGACGTGCTGTACAAATTATGACAGTTTATTATGACAGACAATTTAATTGAAACTATAATATTACAAAGTTTGCTAAGTGAATTCATAGCTGTATTTATTTTGAATACGTGACAACGTGTACAATACATTGAAAAATGTTTGAATTAAAACATTCCTAACTTGACATCTCAATGTTTAATTTCGTGCATTTTTTCTTCTTGTTAAAGGCAGCCTGTTATTTTTTCAGTTCATGTTTTATTTTTTTAAGTTTTGTGTCTTCAGTAACATATAAGTTACAAAACCATCAACGAGGTAAATGAATGTTTCGAAACGCCCAGACAAGAAAAGCTTTAAATGACCGTAAGTAGTTCCTTAATTTTTTGCTGTAACTTCAACGCTCGCGTCTTGGACTTGGACTCGTTTATTTTTGGTGTTCTTTAAATGAACGTTAGCAAAATTCCTGGTCGTTCAAAACATCGTCCCGCGGTGGTTTTAAAACGAGAACATTAAACCCTAACCTAACAACAACCCCAATCAGTTAAACCACATTCCAACAGATACGTGGATTCGGGGACATACTATGGGTTAATCGACGTACCCTTGCCAACAATATAGGGTGTGCAACAGGTGATATAAACACCACCTTTTTGAAACTGTATTCTGGTAGTATTTTTCTTTTGTGCTGAGTATGTAGCTTTAATTTTTATAATATTTTACAACATCTGTAGTTTCTTGCGTTGCACGTTTATTTTTCGTCTGTCGGTACAATTTAATTTTTTTACCGCTTAAAGAAACAAATCTTGCTACGCCAGAACTACAGACAGAAAAGATAAAAATTAAAACAACATACAAAAAACTGCTGCTTAAAATTCAATTTTGAACTAGCTGGATATTGATCTGGGCAAATTGGAATAAAACTGTCGATTCTGAGGTTATATTCCGTTTAAAAAAATCAACAAAATAATCTGCTCTTTTATTAAGTCCCTCTTTAATTTCTACTAACTTTTTAGAAATTTTACTGTATTCCTTTTGAAATCATATTTATATGTCTAGGTAAATTATTTGTATTATCTATTATTTAGTGTTATAAACATTGAAAAAAGCAAAATTGAATTTCCTTATTAGCCTCTTTAGTAAAAGTATGTTTTATTGTTTTTCAGCGCCGTTTCCGTGGTCGGATCATGTCTCCCTCCAACTGCTACAAAAGGTGAGTTTTGGTGGGGGTGCCGGGTACGCCAGAGTTTTTGTTATTTATCCGTTGAATGAGTATTTTATTTTATTCTTCTGCTGACCTTCATAATACTATTCTAGAAACAAATTACCTCGATCATACTGTGCAGCTTTAAAGAGTAAATATTGTTAGTATTAATCACTGTGACGTAGTTTGTTTTAGACTTTTCTTTGATTAAAATTACATTTGGGGGATTTTGTTATACATATTTTATAGTTGCCATTTTTTCCAAGTTTATTTTGAAACCTTCCCATTTTGACTGAAACAAATAAAATATAATATTTTTGACGTCAATAGTATAAATATTTTTGTAAATACATTATCCGATAATTTAACTACGAAAATACCTAGCATCTATAAGAGTAAGATATTTTGTGACGCATAATTAATTTGATGATTTTTTTGTCGAGTGTTATGACTTCAGCACATAAAGAGAATATTGTTGACTATTTGACAGAAAAAAATATCAAATTTTATTTGCATTTACATTTGGTTGCTGGGGTTGTCGACTGATTGTGCTAAAATGCTCTAAAATGGTGAGGATGAAGATCGTACTCCACTTCTGAAAGCGGGCGGTTAACTGTCGACATAAAAATGGGCTTGATGTTTTCCTTTTTTACTGCAATATAAGAACGCTGCTTTGCTTGCACTAAAAAGTAACGACCACTCTTTTCACTTTAAAGCAGCTCGGGTCCACTTAGATGAATATTCCTCCCATTTTCTCATCAAACGTCCAAAGAATGCTAATTACTCTCGAAGACGTTTTTTTGATGTTCAAGAAAACATCCACAAAAGATTAAAAAAATTCTCGTTAGTCAATGAAAATATGTTCGTTTCTCGCAAAGACGGTAGAAAAGTTTTTTGTTTCAGGGGAAACTTGTGGAATGGCCTCGTTTCGAGCGAAGTTTTCCCATCGAAACTGATTTTCTTTTGTACTGTTTCGCACGAAATGTCCCACTTCAACTTCCAAAACAAGTCTTTCATTACTATCGCCTATATGTCATTTTCGTAACAGGCGTGGGAAATAAATATAAGGCAACAGAGACTCTTTTCAAGAGCCTAGAGTTAAACTTTGTCAAATTTTTTTTCGTTTTTGGGGCGGTAAGGATAGAGAGCTTTTTAAGCGCAGAGTAATCCTATACAATTTTTTAAACGCTTTGTATTTAAATAATATCATTTAATTTTTAATTTTAATAATAACAAAACATAACAAATTGAAATTATTAACTTAAAATAAAACAGGCAGCGCAATACGACCTACCGGGCTGACACCCTTAGTTTCTCATCTCGTCAAAAATAAATACGCGAAAAAAGACTGTTAATTTTTTATGGGTTAATAAACCTGATAATTTATTGGGAACTTATATTAAAGAACGGTTAAGATTGTCCTAACTATCAGCTTATAATAATAATGATGTTGATGATGACATTACCATTTATATTTCCTCAACTATTCTTATTTACATTTTTCATTTCTTTGACTTTTCCTTACACTATACTTTTGAAATGTGTGAAAATTACTAGTCTATTCAAGAGTTTGGCTCATTTCAAAACCAGCTTGGTCAGGTTATACTAGGCCGCCTTACCGTTAAACATTTCATTTAATTTGTTCCACCTTACATTGTAATTATCATATTTATCTTTCTTCTAATTAATCACACACGTTGAGTTATTACTAAGGCAAGTGAGACCAATGGCAGGCCACCCAGCTAAGGTCTTACCGTGTCACGGACAGCGAGGGCGTATCTTAATAGCATCCTGAACATGATGAATGGCAAAGTATTTCTTTGTTTCACCGTATTTGCATCCGCTGAAGAGAGCATTTCTTCTTCCTTGATTGCGTTATACTCTCAAACATGCGATGTGTACTCTGAAAGTCGCAAGGAAATTACTTAGATAAACAAGACTCGAAGTGTACAGATCTGTACATGAGGTTTCTTTTCTAGTGTTTCTAGCATCGTCTAGGCCCGGGGTATAATTTGGACTTAATTCTTATGCTGAGAGCAAAAGGCGAGAAAGACGTAAATACCATCACGCAAACATGAGCAAGTTAACCACAAAACTAGAGGCGAGCTCTGGCATTCTTCGTCGTCCGAGTCCCCTCCCCCTCCCACTCCCCTCGACAACCTCCTCGTCGAAGACGACAGCGACGACACTAATGATGACAGATACAACGACACTGACATAAACATTTCTTTTACCCTCTCGTTGACTGTGGCTGGATCTGCCCAGCACGGGTCCGTCTCCCCCACCTCCCTGGGATACAGTGCACATTGTGACCTAACGGTGAACCCGCCCTTAATGCCACTAAAACAAAATATATTGATGTTGAGATTATGAGAACATGTAGGTTAATAGGAAAACGCTCAGTTGGAACGCGTTGTTGAGCGAGCACCGGTACGTGCAACACGACCCGAGTAAGACATTCCCATAATGTTACATACCAATAAGTCTTTAAGGTCTTGACCGATTTAGCTGAAAATTTGAAAAATAGGAGAGAATGGATAAAATCCACCGCCATCTAGAAGACCTTGACATCATTTCCTTGTTAAACTCTTTGGTTACAAATAATACACTGCTTCCTCGATAGTGTTTTGATTACTTCTAGGTGGCAGTGCATAGTGACCTGAAACCACGTGCGCCGTTGCCATGGTAACGGGACTTTGTTATAATGTAATTTCCGACTACACTACTTATCGGATCAAAATAAAAATAACATATTCGTGATCGGACGGACATTCTAAATGATTTGGCCACCTCAGATTTGTCTCCGTTAAGTTTGAAAAAAAAACTTTCAATTAACTTTTTGAACGATTTTGCCACAAAACTATACAGCAACCCGCCTAGGTGGTATGTACATGTGTGCAAAATTTCAGGTCGATCAGAGAAACGGTGCGACCTGTATCGAAGCAGTAACAGAAAAAAAAAAAAAAAACAGACATTCGAGCCATAAGAGTCAAGTGGAGACGCTCGCTTCGCTCGCTCAATAAACTACACATTTGGACATTGTTTCCTTCGGAAGGACCTGAAAACAATACACCCACGTAATTTTTTTTAATGAAATAAAACGGTGAAAAGTCCAAAATGTGTAATAAATTTAAAATATAGTGTTTCTAGACATCTAGGTGAAGGCGTTAGACGAGATTCTCCCGCCTTATTACATCATATTTCCAAGCGTGGGATGTCTGATGTCTAGGATTATCTTCTACTGAAATAAGCAGCGTTAATGAATAAGGAAACGTTACAAAGCGAAACTTCTACGTCTAACAAGTCAGTGTCTACAAATAATATCAGACATTATAACACCTTCTTTGAAATAGCTAACGAACTCATGGTACTTTCTATTATGTATCAAAGACGTCGTAGGATTTTCTTATCTCTTGTAATTGCTATCAACACAATTTTAAATGAAAACTGTTAATAAAATGATAACATGCTTACGTGAACATAGAGTTACAATGAGATTTAAGACTTACTGGAGTGATGAGCACTGATCATCCATTGATGTTCTCTGCCTTTGAAGATCGCACAAAGTGATAACAATTGATTCCAGAAACTATACTTTTAGAACAAAAGGGACATAGAAATGTGAAAGAGACTTCAATTCGTATTTTATAAGTGCCAACGAACGTATGAAAAAATGAAACATGAAGAAATAATGTAATTTATATTATGTTGCAAAGTTTAATATTTCAACAGAAAATTAGATGAGAATCTGAAACATGTGAAAGTAATTGAGAAGAGAATGCAGAAATCCCACCGAAAGAAGCTTACTCTCAACTTAAAGCACAATAATCGTCTCCATACCTCTTTGTATATCTTGAGACTTTCAGGCCAAACAGAAATCATGTCTTATTAATAAAATTTAAACTTCAAAGCCTTACTACATATTATACAGTGAAATTGGCTCACTCGTATTTTAGTTTAAAAAAATCAAGTGAGTATAAACTAACGCTCTGTCTGTTAACTATACAAATAACGTTATTGGATGAGCGTAGCGAGCGTAGCGAGCGAAGCGAAAACTTCAATTTCACTGACCCCCAAAAAATTTAGCTCCAATGTTTTTTTGTTTTTTTTTGTTTTTTTTTGTTTGTATTTTTGTCTGTTTGTTAGCAGGATTCCGGGCAAACGGCATAAGCGATCTGATGAAATTTTGAGGGGACCTTCGTTTTCTCTGAACTTAGAGGTGTATTGCTTTTGGGTACAATCGAAGAAATATTTCTCATGAATATCGTACTTTTACGATTTTTTTCGACTTTTAGTGCGAAAATTTCGTCACATTTGGGCCGACTCTGACCAAACGGGTGAGGCTACAACGTTCATATTTCACATGGACATTAAGGTTATGGTGATGTAGTACCTTTTGAAAGAAAAAGTTGAAAAAGTTAACTAGAATCTATAGAAATAATGGTTTTAATATTAGTTTTTCAATTTTTAGTGTGATATTTTCGTCACATTTGGGCCGATTCTGACCAAACGGGTGGGGCTACAACGTTCAGATTTCACATGGACATTAAGGTTATGGTAATGTGGTACATTTTGAAAGAAAAAGTAGAAAGAGTCAGCCAGAATCCACAGAAATAAAGGTTTTAATATGAGTTTTTTTAGGTTTATAATACCAATTAACAAGTAACAATAGAAACTTGACAACAATCATCTACAATGCATTCAAAATGCACTTGCAAAGGAAAAGTGTAAACAAACGCAAAAAACGCAAACAAAAAACTTACAAAAAAAACGCTCATCCATCAACGCGGCGGGACTTTAGCGTTTTCCTAGTTTTGTTTCACTTCGTTTCGTTTTGTTTGCTTACACTGAGTAAGCATGTCTCGCAGTCGTACACAACATATTAGACGGTTTTAATTTGTTGACTTAACCTCGCTTTCCCGACTGCAGCTCTCGAATGTTGAGGGTGATGGAGCGTGTAGTCAGCCCAGAGCAAGGAGGTTAGACAGGAAGGGTGACTGACCTCTTTGAACTCCTTCAAACACCCTGCAAAGCTCATTGGGTAAGGTTAGTACAGATGAGAAATGAACGATCAAAGAATCTTCTCATATTGTACCTAGAAATCAGAATCACGTCTCGTTTATCATTAACTTAAATGAATTCCTGACTACTTTTAATTAATTTCATTAGTTTGTTGATATTTCTAATATTTAAAACATTTTTCGATTTTATCACCACTGAAATTATATTGATTAATCCATAATGTTTTTTACTATGGCACTATTTCAACTATCGCTATAGGCCCTACTATTAAATGACCGGATTTTACTATTTACATTAAAATATATTTCAAATACAACGACCAATTCATTCGACCATTTTTGCAAGTATTGGCTGCATTTAAGATAGCATTTCCATATTGTTAATGTCGACACAAAATGATTTACTTTTCGTTGTACTAACAAAGAGAACGGTTGCAAGATAAATCACTACACATATACACAAAACCAAATCGTTTTAGTGAATTCATATTGGACTAAAGATATGTTTTAAGTCGTTTTAAGACACAGATATAAATGAGTTATCTTGCTCTCACTTGCCTTGGTATGGAATGTACGTTTTATTCTAATCACCATATTATTATGAACAGTCACTACCGAGTGCATTAATATGAGACGTTAAGCAATATCCAATCAATCAATCAAATAGTCCCTAAAACACCGACCTCCAAGTTTCAGTATCACACTTGTCGCTTTCTTTACAGCCATGTTGTCAAGTCTCGACTCTCAATTCGCGGTGCCGCCATCTTGCGACTAGTCTCATACCCCATCTTAGTTTCTCGCTGACCGGAAGTAATCACGCTCACATGTTAGCTGGACTCGACAAAAAATTGCGCGAAGCAGTGTAATATCCGGTTGAAAATCCATCAATTTCCCCTCATCCCACAATGAGAGTCAATCCCGTAGACGGGAGTGTGGGTGCACTCTAAAATTGCCAGCGAGGTTTTCTCGATATGATGCAATCAACTACATAACACCCTTGACATCGGCATCTCGGAGGGAAACAGATACGACGTCGTAACATGAACTCGTTGGAAACACAAACATTGATCACATTTGTGTAGAGGAAGACGACATTTTCGATTAAATACTTGCAAACGTTGCAGTATGATAAAATATTATCACCTGTATTTTAGAATATGTATTGTTTAACTTGCACTACAATAATTATTTTATATCTTCGTGGATTTCCGAAATTGATTGAGCGAGCGAAGCGAGCGTCTCCACTTGACTCTTATGGCTCGAATGTCTGTTTTTTTTTTTTTTTTTTTCTGTTACTGCTTCGATACAGGTCGCACCGTTTCTCTGATCGACCTGAAATTTTGCACACATGTACATACCACCTAGGCGGGTTGCTGTATAGTTTTTGAACAAAATCCAATCGTTGGTTATAAAAAATAAAAAATAAAATAAAAAAATAAAAAATAAAAATGTACCGATCTTTATGAAATTTTGCAGGGTCAATAAGTACAACATTCTCTCCTATTTTCCAAATTTTCAGCTAAATCGGTCAAGACCTTAAAAACTTATTGCCTATTGGTAATCATATTTCGAAAAATGATGTTAAAAATGAAGGAGGCAGTGAAGATACAAAGATACACTTTAGAAGGCATGACGTGAATTAGAACAATGCAAAGATGTTGGAATAGTACTAGGAAAACGCTCAGTTGGACGCGTTGTTGAGCGAGCACCGGTACGTGCAACATGACCCGAGTACGACATTCCCATAAGTCCTACCACACAGTGTAGGCCTAATTGGATATTGACATTGTACACTATATAATATTCCAACATCTTTGCATTTTACTTATTCACGTAATGCCTTCTAAAGTGTATCTTTGTATCTTCACAGCCTCCTTCATTTTTAGCATCATTTTTCGAATTATGATTACCAATAAGTCTTTAACGTCTTGACCGATTTAGCTGAAAATTTGAAAAATAGGAGAGAATGGTGTACTTATTGACCCTGCAAAATTTCATAACGATCGGAACATTTTTATTTTTTAATTTTTTAATTTTATTTTTTATTTTTTATAACCAACGATCGGATTTTGTTCAAAAACTATACAGCAACCCGCCTAGGTGGTATGTACATGTGTGAAAAATTTCAGGTCGATCAGAGAAACGGTGCGACCTGTATCGAAGCAGTAACAGAAAAAAAAAACAAAAAAACAAAAACAGACATTCGAGCCATAAGAGTCAAGTGGAGACGCTCGCTTCGCTCGCTCAAATACAATTCCAACATCTTTGCATTGTACTAATTCACGTCATGCCTTCTAAAGTGTGTCTTTGTATCTTCACTGCCTCCTTCATTTTTTAACATCATTTTTCGAATTATGATTACCAATAAGTCTTTAAGTTCTTGACCGATTTAGCTGAAAATTTGGAAAATAGAAGAGAATGTTGTACTTATTGACCCTGCAAAATTTCATAACGATCGGAACATTTTTATTTTTTTATTTTTTTATTTTTTTTTATTTTTTATAACCAACGGTCGGATTTTGTTCAAAAACTATACAGCAACCCGCCTAGGTGGTATGTACATGTGTGCAAAATTTCAGGTCGATCAGAGAAACGGTGCGACCTGTATCGAAGCAGTAACAGAAAAAAAAAAAAAAAAAAAAAAAAAAAAAAACAGACATTCGAGCCATAAGAGTCAAGTGGAGACGCTCGCTTCGCTCGCTCAATAAAGTGTACAATGTCAATATCCAGTTAGGCCTACACTGTGTGGTGGGCCTTATGGGAATGTCGTACTCGGGTCATGTTGCACGTACCGGTGCTCGCTCAACAACGCGTCCAACTGAGCGTTTTCCTAGTAATGTTATTATAGGTACTCCCAGTGTTCGAATTCATATCAGTCTTTGTGTTAAAGTGAAGATATAAAACATTACAGTATATATCTAAACATATTGTTATGTATTACTTACATTACAAAATTAATTAATTAATTCAAACATTCATTATTATTATTATTATTATTATTATTATTATTATTATTATTATTATTATTATTATTATTATTATTATTATTATAGTGGTTCTTTATTGTTCAAACAATCTCAGGTACATTTTCGTCCTGGTATACACAAGGCGGGGTGAGGCCCAAGCCCAACAAAAGTTTACATTATAACAGCGTAAAAACATAAGTATAGTACACATAGTATTGTAGACAAATTAATCAAATTAACAAAATAATAATAAAGATGAGTGAGATAACAAAATCAATAAAAGTTTCTATCTATAAAACAAGCAATTGTATGGCAAAATCTTTAAGAGCGAGAGATAGATAGATAGATAGATAAGGGTCTTTATTGTAAGGCGGGATTAAGGCTAGTGAAGCCTTATCTTCCATCCAACCTAATACTAATAATAATAATAATACATTTGATAATGAAGAGAACATTACATGATTATATAAAATATTGAAATAATACATTAAATACATTATGGTAGCATTATTGCAAAGTTAAAATTTTTTTAGGGTATAGTAAAGTTAGCAAATTATGAATTTTTTAATCGATTTATGAAAAAATTTTAAAGTTTTTAAAAAACATTTATTTCCATTCCACAAAAGTAAAAATTAATATAGCTTTAGACGTGTCAGAAAACAGGGGAGCAGGAGCAGGGTTTTGGTTGCATTACTAAACATTAATTTAACAAAGGCTGTAGCGTCTGATGTTTTAGCTTTAATTAATTTTAATTTCCAAAAAATGTTGATGTACTTTATGCTGAAAATGTCGTAAAAAAAATTTCCCTAAACATCCCCGATGCTCGTTTGGGGGAGTATTTCCCGACTCGAATACGTTTATTTTAAAAAAAGTGGTCAAGAAGATTTTTTTAAAAGGGTTTAAATGTAAAAGATACCGATCTAGATTAGTGTTGAGGTAAGAGAGAGAGAGAGAGAGAGGAAAAGAGGGGGATTACTGCAAAAATCTTCTGATTATTGCTAGTTTGAAGGATGACTGCTTTCGCATGTGATTGGCTCAACCACCAATGAAATTATGAGTACGATATGGCTTGAATTTTGCACACTTTTTTACAATTTTTCACAACCAACTTCGTTTTTGCACCAAAGGGAAAACAAAAAAATTCGGCAAATTCATTTGGCTGAGCCAAGTTAATGCTTTAAAACCCAAAAAGGATTTTCATGTCAAAACCTATGCCTATTTTTGCACACTTTTTGCACAATTTTTGCACAAAATATTTTGATTTTTACACAAGCAACAAAAAAAATTTACGACAACTTCATTTTGGTGAGCCAAGTTAAGATTTTTAAAAAAACGAATTTCACGTGCAACTTATACCATATTTTTGCCACTTTTTTCACAATTTTGCACAACCAACTTGATTTTGCCCAAGAACACAAAAAAAAATTACGGCAAATTCATTTTGCCAGCCAAGTTAATGCTAGAACAACCAAAAAAGGATTTTTTGTCAAAACCTTTGCCCTATTTTTGCCACTTTTTGCACAATTTTGACAACTATTTTTTATATTTGCAAAGCAACACAAAAAAATTTCGACAAATTCTTTTTGGGGAAGCCAAGTAAAGATTTCAAAAATAATGAATTTTTGTGAAACTTTACTATATTTTTTTCACTTTTTTCACAATTTTTCACAACCAAAATTTGATTTTTGCACAAGCCAAACAAAAAAGTTACGGCAACTTCATGTTGGCTGAGCCAAGTTAATGCCAGAACAACCAAAATGGATTTTATGTCAAAAAAACCCATGCCATATTTTTGCAAATTTTTTTCAAAAATTTTGCACAAAACCAATTTTGATTTTTGAACAAGCAAACAAAAATTACGACAACTTCATTTGGGAGCCAAGTTTAAAGGTTTTAAATAACGAATTTTTAAAGTGCAAACATACCCTATTTTTTCACCTTTTTGCACAATTTTGCAAACCAAATTCGATTTTTGACAAGCAACACAAAAAAATTCGGCATTCATGTTGGGTGACCAAGTTAATGCCAGAAAAAAACCCAAAAAGGATTTTTATGTCAAAAACCCTTTTCATTTTTTGCACATTTTTGCACAATTTTTCACAAAACCCAAATTTTGATTTTGCACAAGCAAAAAAAAAAAGTTACGACAAATTTATTTTGGCAGCCAAGTATGGTTTTTCAAAATAACGAATTTCAGTGCAAACTTTCCCCTATTTTTGCACACTTTTTGCCCAATTTTGCACAACCAACTTCGTTTTTTCACAAGCAACACAAAAAAGTAACGGCAACTTATTTTGGGTAAGCCCAAATTAATGCATGAACAACCAAAAGGGGTTTTATGTCAAAACCTATGCCATATTTTTGCACACTTTTTGCACAATTTTGCAAAACCCATTTCGATTTTTACACAAGCAACAAAAAAAATTACGACAACTTATTTTGGCTGGCCCCAAAAAATGATTTTTAAAATAAGAATTTCAGGCAACTTAAAAACCTATTTTTCCACCTTTTTTCACAAATTTTTTACAACCAACTTCGATTTTTGCACAAGCAACACAAAAAAGTTATGGCAACTTCATGTTGGCTGAGCCAAAGTTAATGCTAGAACAACCAAATTGGGATTTCATGTAAACCTATGCCGATTTTTGCACACTTTTGCACAAATTTGCACAAACAATTTTGATTTTTGCAAAGCAACACAAAAAAGTTACGACAACTTCATTTTGGCTGAGCAAGTTAATGGTTTTCCAAAATAAACCAATTCATGGGCAAACTTATCCCACATTTTTGCACGCTTTTTGCACAATTTTCTTCACAACCAACTTCGATTTTTGCACAAGCAACACAAAAAAGTTACGGCAACTTCATTTTGGCTTGACCCAAGGCAATGATTTTCAAAAATAACGATTTCATGTGCAACTCTTATACCATATTTTTGCACACTTTTTGCACAATTTTGGGCACAACAATTTTATTTTTGCCCACACAGGCAAACAAAAAAGTTACGGACAATCATTTTGGCTGAGCCTCAAGCCCACGTTAATGATTTTCAAAATAAAAAAATTTTCAGTGCAAAACTTAAAACCATATATTTGCAGACTTTTTGCACAATTTTTGCACAGGCCAATTCGATTTTTGCCACATGCAACACAAAAAGTTACGATAACTTTATTTAGCTTAGCCAAGTTAATATTATTTTTTTAATATAAAGAATTTCATGTGCAAACTTATAACATTTAAAGGCATTAGGCCGTACGGCTCTAATTTTAACCTATTGATAGGCTAGGGGAAGAGTGAAAAGATTGAACACCCTTTAAAAGGGCAAAATGTTAGGACCCAACATTTTCTTTTTACATCATAATTATAATAATAATTTTCGTGATTTTTTTAAAAGATGTTTATAATTTATTTGATCTTTTCTTTATCTCATTTAGGAAATAAATGCCTTGATTTTGAATTTCAAATTGGTTGTCTAAGTTGAAAAAAATTATTAAATTTGGATATATTTTCAAAAGTAGAATTTGTTGAAATTTTTCATTTTCCCATATTATTTTACATGTTCAAATTAAATCTACTACGGGCAACTAAAATATCCGGGGAACAATTCTCGGAAATTTGTGTATTTTCGTGTTTTGAACTGAGCGTAGCAGTCATTGATGAGAGTTAGCGAGCGTAGCGAAAAGATTCCATTTTTACTACACTGGAAAAAATTCCGGAATGTTTTTCTTTTTTTCTTTTTTTTCTGTTTGTATTTTTGTGTCTGTTGGTTAATACG